>VYZT01063237.1:757296-921070 GCA_013400735.1 Pomatostomus ruficeps
TGTCTGTCCGTGTGTGCTGACAGTCCCATGGCGGTGGGGTCTGTCTGTCCGTGTGTGCTGGCAGTCCCATGGCGGTGGGGTCTGTCTGTCCGTGTGTGCTGGCAGTACCACAGCGGTGATGTCTGTCCGTGTGTGCTGGCAGTCCCATGGCGGTGGGGTCTGTCTGTCCGTGTGTGCTGGCAGTACCACAGCGGTGATGTCTGTCCGTGTGTGCTGACTGTCCCACGGCGGTGGGGTCTGTCCGTGTGTGCGGGGTGGCTGATCGGAGCTAGAGCTGGCCCAGTTCCCATGAGGTGTCCTCGTAAGCAGCGGAGCCCTCTGAAGGGCCGGTCACAGGGATGGGTTAACCCCCACCCTGAGTGATGCCGGTGGTCCGATCAGACCCCTGGCTGCACTCACCTGAGCTGCTCTGCAATGTGACAGCCAGCATGGGAAGGACGGGGGACTGGGGACTGTTCCAGCCCTAGACAGACGCTGCCTAACCTCTCCTGCTCACTCACCTCAAAGGGGACTTCCTACCATTAATGCCCAAGTCTGTGTGCAAAACACTTTCTAAGACATCCCATATTATATGATAATGTATTATAACATAACATATTTATAACATAATATATTCCTGTTATTTTCTTTGGCTGTTATTTTTATGTGCTAAAATTAAAATTTAAAAATAGCTAATTTGCATATGCAAAATGGAAGTTCACATGCTAATGATTGCCTGCAAATAGTGCAGGCACTGATTCTTAAAGGAAAATGCTTGAGAAGGAAAACCAGAACCCAAACCATGTGGCAGGTATTACAGGCAAACAACTGTCTCAGTGATAACAAAAAGAGAAAACTAATCCTGCAAGTTTTCTGGGAGTTCAATTTTATTCACATTCCCTCCCTGGGCATTAGATGGAAATCATTCTTTAGTGAAAAACTGTGAGCTGGGCTGTGCATTCCCCTCTGTGCTGCCATGCCCATCCTAATTCCATGAGCTCCACTCACCTCAGGTACAACCTTGCTCAGTCATTTCAGGACAGGTCGTGGATGCCCCCACAGAGAAGAGAGAAAAGTAAATAGGACAATTTCTGTGTGCTGATGCTCTGCCTTATTTCTTCTCAGAAAAGTTGCTCAAATACTTCCCTGAAATGCAAAATATTTTGGAAGCTAAAGATAGTTCAGGCAGAAAAGCAGACATCTAACTGACACTGAGCAAATAAATACAAGTTATGAAGAATTCTTAGTGAAAATAAAACCCGGGAGAATGGAGCTTGTAACTGAAAACAGGGCAGGAGGCTGGGATGATGGCAGGCTCCACTGATAACCATTGACTCCATCCACAGGATCCAAACTGGGGCTGGGGAGTGTCCACACTTTCTGTTAATGCCACCAAAAGCCATGCTGCAGGTGAAGGAAACTGCAATACTGTCAGACGGTGTGAGTAGTGCTGGTGGCTTCCAGTGAGCAGTGTGCATGGTCTGGGGTCTGTAGGAGTGCCTGAACATCATTGCACATGAAGGCTGAAGTTGGGTAAATCACAGAAAGAGACCACAAGAGGACTGAGAAAGACACTAAAGGCTGAGGAGTGGTTTTGCAGAGTGGGCATCCTCTTGCCTGGTGTTTTAGTTGTGAGGTAGTTTGGTCTGGTGGGCTGAAGCCTTATTCTTTTGTGAGGTCAGTGCTTGATTCCCCATCATTAGGCAGATTTCCTTGGCTCAAGGGGGTCAGAAGCACTGGCTGTTGTTTGCAGGGACATATTCATGGTAGCCCCAAGATAAAAGCCTCTTTCCACCCATGGTGCAGCCAAGGCAGTTTCCCCTCCTCAATGCTGGGACACTGAACTGAGCCCAGCTGCTCCTCTGGGACAGGCTCTGCCCAGCACACACAGCCTCTGTCCCAGCGAGGAAGGGCTCCTTTTCACAAGCAACTGGTGAAATTATGTAAAAGACTGGCAAAAACAGAGGAGAAAAATTCTCAACTACTTAACACTTCCGATAGCTGCTCTTGTTTTTATTTCCTGGGGCTGAATTAGGGCTACTTTGTGGAGTGGGAGTAAATCCCACATTGAAATACCACAATGAATATTAGCTATTAGTAATGCCTCGATAGAAACACAAGATACAACCACAGTGATCAACAGGGATATGCCAGAGATGATTTCACTGTTCCAGAAGCTAATGAGCTTGTTAGAGGAAGTCACTATTATTAGCTCCTGCAGATCCTTGCAGCCTGCCTGTTCAATAAACTGCTGCTCGTGGGGCTTGGTTTGCAGCGTGGTTTATTGCAGAGTATGGCCCCACATGGTTTCCATCCTGTGACCGCATCCTGCAAAGTCCAGGCTGCTGTCTCTGGGGATGTCAGCTGTGATATGAGCCCTGCTGCAGTCTCCCCAGACACCTTCACGCACCTGCTTAATCTCCTTGGGCTCCATCCTTCTGCACCTCTCACCTGGAGGGGATGGGGGCTGTGTTCAGCTACTCCCATGGGAAGATGCTGAGAAAAACCTACTGCAGTGGTTGAATTCCTGGGGTGACCCTGGGCTGCTGTTTAACAGCGCTGTGGCTGCAGCTTTTATCCAGCCTTGCAGACCTCCCAGATTCCTCCCACTCCATTGGGGTAAGGGGTAAGTGAGTCCTAGGCCATACCAGAGTCATGCTGGTGATTTGTAGGCTGGGGAATTCCATATGGGCCAGCACAGAATCATAGATTAAGTAAATTTGGAGAAGAACTCAGATTATTGAGTCCAATCATTAACCTGACACTGCCAAGCCCACCACTAAACCATGCTCATAAGCATGACATCTGCCTGCTATTTGAACACTTCCAGGGATGGGGATTCCACCCCTTCCCTGGGCAGCCTGTTCCAATACCTGACCACCCTTTCAGCAAGGAAATTCTTCCTAATATCCAATCTAAACCTCTCCTGGTGCAACTTGAGGTTCTTTCCTTTTGTTCTATTACTGTTACCTGGAAGAAAAGACTGACCCTCACCTGTATACAACCTCCTTTCAGGGAGTTGTAGGGCAGTGCCATATGAGGAACAAGCTCAGCTGACTGGCGCCGCTGTCACTGCTCCTTCTGCAATCTCTGACCATGTTTGATTTCAGTGGGACGGATATAATGGCTCAGTTTGACCTGAAAGCCTTTGGATGTGATTCTTCTCCTCCTCTGGACAAGGCAGGTTGGTTTTTCTTAATGCAGCCAATGTTGCTGGGCAGGGCAGACAGGGAAATGCGATCAAAGTTCAGCCGAAGCCCTTCAAAGCGAAACAGCAGAGTAACGTCTGATTGGGCTCTTAACTAAAGCTGCACAGCCACCCTTTGAAAGTGCCTGGACCCAGCATAAACCTTGCATTATGCCTGGGAAACACCCAGAGCAAATGCTTTTATCTCCCAGAGCAATCAGGGCTGGCCATTAGCTGAACACAGCATTAAGAGGACAAAAATTGGGCCTGTTGATGCTGCTGAGAGAGGTTATGAGGTGCAATGAGTTTTCCTCTCTGAGAAACAAGACTGGAGCAGGAACATGGGCAGCCACTTCCATGGGCAGCAGCGGTGAGATGGGATCTCCAGCGAGGGCTGAACTCAGAGCCCATCAGGTCTGGTTCAGTTATCCCCAGCATTGTCAGGGCATGCACATCCTGAGGCTGCTGCTGCCTCACTTCTGCAAGCAGCTTTGAAAGGAAACCTGTGGTGCCCACACCAGCCTGGCAGCCTCGCTTTGTGCCTTAATATGGCCAATACAGCAAAGTCTGAGCACCCCTGCGTGCAACAGAGGATACTTCCAGCCTTCCCAGGTCAAATAGTTTGTGTGAAACTGTTTGGCAGCGAAGGGAGCTGCAGCAGCTCTTGAGGTTATGGGAACCAGGGGAGGAGGCTGAGATGTTGGGGTGAAATTGTGGACCTCTGGAGGCTCTTCTTGGCCCTGCTACAGACTTTCTGTATGACATTAGTTCTACTTTTTTTTTTTTTACCATGAAGAAATGATTTTCATTTGCTGATGATGGGGTCCTTCATCTTTTCTGGTCTGGGTTCTCTCTTGGTAGATGGAAAATGCTTCCTTTGCTCCAAGGGACTCTCAGGATGCATGTCTGTTCTCACCACTGAGGTGCTTGCAGGCTGAGGTGATGAGAAACCTATAAAAACATATCCAGCTCTGTCAGAACTGAAAAAAATGAAATGGGAAACAAATGTTCACCCCATATTAGAATAAGCGCAGAGGGATTGCTTGCTCTGTTGGAAAAAAAAAGAAGAGTAATTCTGCACATTTTGGTCTCCATTTGGTGCGGAACTGCACAGCTGTGAGTACTCCAGGGTGAAATGACAACCCATCCCCGAGGTCGCTCTTACGAATACTGCGCCTTCAGAAAGACGACAGTTTTAAACAATTTGTTCCTAATTGAAAGAGGTCACATGAGACTGACTTTACAAAGTTTACATAACAAAGAGTAATTCTGTTAAGTAAAATGATTAATTCCTGTCATTGCACATCAAACGGCGCAGTTACAAAACAGTATTGTCTATGCTCGCATTGCATTGAAAGCCATTTTTCCTCCAGTTTCCCTTCCCAGAGCGCAACCTTTTGACAAAGGCTTAACTCTTTGGTGTTATTCAGCGCAGGAATTTGTGAATGGTGAGCGAGTAGGCTGCCATGGATGTGTGAGATATATTACGGTGGTGTGGTGGCAAGCAAAGGACAACAGCTCCTTAGAGCGGGCCCAGCTCACCCAGGGCCCCAGAGCAGTGGGAAACGCTTGCCAGGACAATGCGCTGGTTGTCGCCCTTCCTCGGCACAATGAGGCATTGAGGGAGACTCACAGTCCAAAATGGCAGATTTGGACTTTGAAATTTTTCCATGGTGTGTTGCACAGATGTGTCAAGGACCCAGAACAGCAAACAGCTGAGTAATTTGGTGCTGGGGTAGCCTGGGAGGACATGGATATCCTCACACCCATCACACTGTGTGCTCGGGGTGTACACAGTGCCTGGGATAGCACAGAAGCTGGCTGTTCTGAGACACTGAAAGGCTTGGAAAGCCCCTGTGTGGTGTGTGGGGATCTGAAGAAAGGAGACTGTGGCTTTGGAGCAGCTCCCTGTCGCTGCTGTAGGGTCAGATCTGCCTTTCACAGGGAGGCTGTGCATCCACGTGGCTTCAGGGAGACCAGATGCAGCACCCTGTCCATGGGAACAGAGCTCCTTTGATGTCCTCAGGACAAACCTGTGTCTGTGGGTGGATGCCACCTTCCTGATCCACTGGGCAAGGGGCTGGTCTTTCTCCCTGCAGGATGACTGTGCTTGAGGCTTGGGCTGGCATTCAAACCCACTGCTGGATTTAATATGATGTCTCCCGCACCCCATGAAGTTTAGGGGCGCTTCTTTTTGTTCCTGCTTATCCCTCAGCTCCCATTTTTAGCCCTAAGACAATCTCTTTCTTGCTTGGTAAGAGCCATGGAGAAAGGAGTTGCTGGTAAGGGTACAAAAGACACAAATTTGTGCTTAATTAGGCTACAGTTCTGCAGCCTCTGAAATTCCTTGTTTGTTCAAACATCTTGGGATTTGTTTTAGTGTAAATTTATCTTTCCCCAGCCTGTGAAGTAGAAGTGACTTTCCTGTGAGAAGTTATTCTTGCTTGCTTATTCAAATAGAGCGTTTATTTGCTCTCTTCATGTTTTTTCTCATTACAATCCCTTTCCTTCCCTTTCTCCAGCCTCCCCTTGGGTCTCTTCTTCCTTGCCTGCATTTCAATTCAAAGCCCTGTTGGAGTTTTCCATTCTCTTCTAGGGCTGAGTCACTGACTTTTGTCAGCCTCCCACCATGGATGGCAAGGGGGAGGAGGAAGAGAAAGAAACAGGCAGAAATTGCTTCAACACCAGACAAAAGCTGCATAAAAAGGCCCAAATGTTATGGCATCTGAAAGAAAATCAAGCAGAAGCAAGCCCTGCCAAATCTCCCTTGAAATGCTGGAAATCTGGAAGTGCTCAGCACCGTTAAAGGGCAGCTTTCTAACCTAAATGTCACTGGAGGGGTTGGGGCACAGATCCTGCTTTGCAGGTGGGATCGTCGTGTTCTGGGCCCTTTCCAGGCACAGCCAGGCCCAGCTTCCCTCCCCTGCAGGGAGATGATGCCGTCCATGGCTCATGCTGCAGGTTGGTGGCCCGGTAGCCCATGTGTGGCAGAGCTCGAGTTAATCCCTGGATGAGCACAGGGATGTTGGAGCAATGCAAGGAATGGCTGAACACCCAGCTCAGCCCCAGCCCCAGTCTTGCCCCGGCACTGCAGGAGCTGAGGGAAGAAAGTGCAGAGGCTGCTGCTCCCTTCCAGGGCCATCTCCAGCCGTGGCCATGCACAGGCTGAGCTCTGGACCCTGACTTCCGTGGGGTGCTCCCAGCCAGTGCCCAGGCTGCAAGGGCACGCAAGGCAATGCATCCCTGTATAAATCACCCAGTACCTCTTCTTTCCCCCTCATTTTCATGGCACCAGATCTCGTTTCCAACTACTGAGAAACCTGCCAAGTCTAATTAATCTGTCTGGGATGATGACAAGTTTCCCCTTGTTGAAATCAGACTCCTTATTCCAGCAGAAAGCCCTGGGCTCAGCGTGGCACTCCGAGTGCCAGAGCCCTGCTGCTGCCTGTGGGCAACTCTGAACCTCACCGAGCACCTCAGGCATGGGTGCAAGGAGGGCTCAGGCTCTGAATTCTCTAGAGCATCCAAAACTGCTGTGGCCAGGCCTCTGCTTTCCCTGTTCAGGTGGAAATGATGGAGCAAACAATTATTTTGTGTCTGCAGGGAGAAGTTCCACCTCTCCCCAGTCCTTGCCTGGAGAGTGAAGAGTTCAGAATTGCTCCACAAGGACATTTGAGCTGGATTTTGCCCCTGCCTTTGATTATCTTCTGGAAAAGCCTGGTTTTCTCCACAGACTCTATGAGTTCTAATCTTCTCCCCATCATGTTTCCTACATTAAACACCACCCCTCTCTTCACCCACTACTTTTCAATGGCTTTTCCAAGCCCAGAACAGACCTTGCATGGTTTGCTTTCATGGCACTTGGCTCCCAGGGCTCCCAGAGTAGGTGAAGGTTCATTCCAATGTAGGTCCACTAAAATCTACTTCTGCCATAAAAGGCTATCACTGGCAAGTCTCAGGCATTTTCTACACCTCTTGCCATAAATCTAAGCAGTTTTAACTGTATTTACTTATTTATTTGTGCCACCAGCTAATCTGTTCTGTTGGGAAAGCAGATTTTGTATTGTTTGTCATTTCAGAGACATTTTTTCCATCTCTTTCATGTGCTAAATCACACGTTCTCTAATGTTGCAATCCATTTTTCTCCATAAAAGTGTTTAATAATGATAGATTAGACTGGCCTTTCTGACAGATTAGATAGTTTTTAGGTTTGGCCTTTGATGAAATTACAAGGGAGAGCACGAGACAAGTAGTAAAAAACGTCCTCGTAGTGAAAGGTTTGACTTCTTATCTTCATAGATTAGCACCCTGCCTCTGCAAACAGCTTCCAGAAAGCTTAATGAGTCTGTGGGGACTGCCTGTTATCAGGAATAGTTGCTCTCTTGGGACTTGAAGGGCAAGGAGCAGCCACTTTGATTTAATGAGTAAAAATATACTGTGCTGCCCACTGCAAGGGCCATTAACCAAAGGAGGCCGAGGGCTTCCTCAGTGCTGCACACACATTGTCCCTTCTCTCTGCCTCCATGTACAGCATTTCAGTGCATCCTGAGAACTCCCAGCACAGCCAGTGCGATGGGATGGGTAAAGGTTGGTGGGTTAAGTTGTCAGTCCTGGCCACGCTGGGTCCAGCCAGCCCCAAGAGGGGCAAGACCTGGAGTCTGGGATAAGAGAGGATGGGCAAACCAGGGTGATTTCCACCTCATGGAAAGGAGTCTGAGGTCTGAGGACACCCTCTGTCCTCCTGCACCTCTCTCATGACGTATTCATGACAGACCAACATGGTCTCCCTCTGCCTGCCCCCAGCAGCTGGGCAGGGATTTCAGGAGCTGGAAGACAGACAGGTGCAATGCACCCTGCTGTTGCACCCGTGCCCGTGATGAGCTCTGCTCCTCAGCTGTCACTAGTATGAAAGGAGACTGGGCTCCAGAAGGACACCAAGGGGATGGAAAGATGGAAACCAAAGCCTCAGTGTCCTTCTCAATTGCAAAAGTGTTGGAAGGTCCATAGAGAAGAAGTTCTGCAGAGAGTCTGTGATGTACAAAATATGCTCTGAGAACGATGCAGGCCAAGTGTTTCCAGGAGGGTCAGGGATGGATGGATCAAGCTTGTAGAAGCTGTGGGTGAGGCACCATCCAGAACGCTCACAGACTCAAAGAGGATGCATGGGAAGGCTGCACGATGGGGAGGCAATGGGGAGTCTGTCAGAGAAGCAGCTAAACCAGCTTGTTTAGTCTGGCAGAGATGAAGGGTGAGAGGGTGGTCTCTATAAATACACATTTACAAAGCAAGGCCCCATATTTATTTATATTTTAATTAGATCAGTTTAAAAATGGGAACCCTGGTTTTGTTATTTTGGTTTTGGGGTTTTTTGGGGGTGTTGGTTTTTTGTTTTTTTGGGTTTTTTTGTAAAATAAATACAGTAGGGTTCACAGTTATTTCCACATAGCACTATCCTGAAATTGCTCCATGCTATAGAAATTTTCAAGTGTTCCCATTTACTTTTATCTTCTTTTCCAGAAAGCTGAGTTCACAGGTGGCAGGAAGTGGTAGAGGGACTGGAGGAGCGGGTTCTGCCAAAAAGGACCTGTACCTGCAGGAGCTGTGTTTGCTCCTTGGTAGCCGTGTGTCCCAGTGAGCTCAACTCCCGAGGCCAAAATCCCCCAGGCAGTTTCAGCCCAGCAGTCAAGGGGTTGGATGTTTGGTCACTCACAGGAACCTGGGCATTTCCAGGCCAAATGGAGGGAGTTATCTTGCTGTGTGGGCTTCTCTGATCTCCAAATCTGCCCGTGGCTTCCTCCAGCAGCAAGGAATATCTCATGGACCATAGACTACCACTTTTATTTTTAATTAACACAGAATATTCTCCTTTCAACAAATCAAAGCCCAAAAGACATTCTGGGCCTTTGCATTGTGTCTTTAGGGGACAGCCCTGTCCTGGGGGGGCTGCAGGACTCATCTCATCCGAATGTGTGGTGTGGTGCCCTATGGAAGTGCCACAGCCCCAGGGATCTTCCACAGGGCTGAGCTGGGCACTGGGCTGCAAATTCCATGGGGGAGATCTACAGGAAAGTGCCAGGATGTGGAAAAGACTCTCAGAAAGCACAGGAGATGACTGTGCTGGGTGAGGATGTCACCTCCCTGTCTTGGGAATGCCAGTGTCTCTTTTTCTTTTTTCTAACCAGAAGAAAGAAGAAATCGTCGTGAAGCTCATGCAGATTTCTGAAGCTGCTCTGGCCCTGCAGCTCCCAGCCAAGTAATGCTCAGGGGGTGTCAAGGCAGCACCATTTCCCTCTGTGGGAAAAGGAAAGATGCTCCCCTGCAGCAGAGCCCAGGCATTCCCCCAGAGAAGGCAGATTTGTCCCTCTCCACAGAAATATCTCCTGTTGGGGATGTGGCTGTGGTGCTGCATTCCCTGACCCTGATGCCAGCAAAACAAATAGCTGGGTTGATTGCTGGTTGGTGAAAAAAGTGTCTTAGCAGCCTCACCAAGTCATTCTCCTCTGGAAGAAGTCCCTGAACTCCTCAGGGCTCCAGGCTCAGTTTCTTACTGTGAGCACTTGGAGAAACCTTTTTCTGACAAGGGAATCTGTGCCTTCTCCTCACGCTGCTGGATTAATTAGAAAAGTCATCAAACTTCCCAAACACAATGATTTCCTTATGATTTTTTCAAATAAGCAATTTATTTTAAAAATAACACTTCAGCCTCAGGGACCTGCTATCTATGCAAGTAGTTTTTATTAACTGCAGAGAGGAATCCTTTGGGGTGAAAACACCAGCTTTCAGAAGACTGTAATACACTGCTAATTTGTACTTATTTATTTATTTGACAAAAGCCATGAAAACTGAAATGCATCCCAAGGATTATTTTAATCTCCTTGCCATTCTCTGGGTATTGTTTGTATTCTGGGGAAATCACTTGAAATTTCAGCACTGTCTTCCCATACAAAGGATATGTTATTAACATGCATATTCTTTGGCAGCAGTTCCACATGCTTTTTGAACCAGGAAGGCATTTTTTATCTTGCTTTCATTTGAAAGGTGGAAAAGCTGTTTTTCCATTAGGGCAGATCATCAAGGGAAATAGTTCAGGCTGGAAGAAATCAGTCACGGGAGTGTCAATTCAGCTGCACAGGGCCCCAGAGGAAAGATTGGAGGAGTTTGGCTCTGTCTGGGCTTCATCTAACACGGCAGACTGTCCAGGCCTGATGGCTTTTTGGTGTGGACAGTGACATCCAGGGAGCCTGGGAGGATCTGTGGAGCAAGGTGAGGCTGGATGTGACATGGAGAAAGCAGGACCAAAGCACCAGCCAGGCTGCTGAGGACCTTTAACTTGTGACCTGTGCTGGCAGCAGAGCCTGGCTCCTTCTGGGCTCAGTGAGATGCTTCTGGCACCACAGGGGATCAGTTCCCCTGTCACCTGGGCTGACAGAAGCTCCCTGCAGCCCAGGCCAGCCCTGCAGAGCTTGACTCTGAAGGCTCTAGCTCACGCACTTTGGGTTAACCTGAATTAGCAGCTCTCTTTAGACACGAGCCTTTTTCTGCCTCAGCAGGAGGATGAGCTGTTTTTACCAGTGTGGCTGAATCCAGAAGGGAATTTCTGTCCATGGGAGGGGTTCGGAGCAGAGGTGCAGCAGTGAGATTCCCCCCAGCACAGCTGTACACACCAGGAAGGGGCCCTGTGAGGCTCTGCCTTCCCTGTGCTCCTGGACACCCCCCAGCATGACTTTATCTTTTGGCCTAAACGTGTGTGCAGCTGTTTCACAGTTTTGGGCCTGGAACAAACTTGCCTGATAATGTCTCAGTTTGGCTTTCCCAAATCAGTTTGTTGGGAGTGATCTTGTACATCACCTTGTGCTGCCAGCCTCATCTGCACCCAAGGAAATTACTGGCCCCAGCTGGCTCCATGTTTTTCCCTAGAGAAAGGGCACAGGTGAGAAGGGAAGGAGCCAGCAAACAGCCAAAATTGGGTGTCCTGGGAGATGGCTGGAGATGTGTCCCCTTCTCTCACACGTGCAGGCAGTGCCCTCTAGTGCTGCTGCCTTTTGGACAAAGCTGGGAACGTTCCATAACGAGAAAAACGGAGAGCAAAGCTTTGGTCGGAGCTGATGGCACAGACAGACTGACATAGATCCCTAAGTTCTGCCAGCACCCCGGGCATGGGGTGGCCATGGTTGCCCTTCTCCCTGGAGGAGCTGTACTGGTGGTGGCCATGGTGGCCAGGGGTGAGGAGAAACTGGGCCACTGTGGAGAGGTGAGACACAGAGGAAAGCCCATTAGACACTGGGATTTCCCCTTGGAATCAGAGGAAGATCTGGAATGGCAATCACAGGAGAACACAGATCATGGGGAGTGGCTCTTCAGGGGTGTCCTCTCCTGGTGTTGCCTAATGTCCTCAAACTTGTGGCACATTCACGCTGGGAAGCTCCGTTACAACCTGTCACACGCTGCTGCCACCAGAGCACCATGTTTCAACCGACAGGAGATGACCGTCAGTCAGGCTCCTGGTGAGACAGGTGCCACTGGCATAAATGGGGAGAAAAGTTATATCTGTTTTGAATTAGGAAAACAGCAATGTTAGTTGAGGTTAGAGACTTCTTTTGTATCTTTCTTCCTTTTATTTTTTCCTCTAAGAAATGGTTTCTTATTGTCTTGCAAGTGCTGAACATTTTATTACCTCATTTTCATTTCTTGATCACAGTTTGCTGTTGGCTCCTGGCTCTAATCAGCTCTGCTTTCCAGAAGGGAAAAAAAGGTTTTTCTTTTCTGGATGCCTGTATGTTTACTGAGAAGAGAAAGCCAAAAAACTCATCCTACCTCTGGTTTGAAGGAAATTTTCATTGGTACCCTTGGGAGCAGGTGAAAAGCTTTTCTACTAAATACAATGAGAAAGGAAATTTGATCCATATGATTCCACACAGCCTCTTCCTTCTTATTTCTGGCAGCCTTCTCAGAGGATTTCTTTTCTCTTCATATCGTCTTGGCTGACACCAGCCACAACCCATGTACTGCTCTCAGCATACTTGAGCACAGTCTTGCTGCTGAAAATGCCTCCCATTTCTCAGCCAGGAAGGTGTCATTTATTACTTCTACCCCATTGGTCTCTGGGGACTGAGTGGGGAGCAGGTTTCTTCTGTGCTAGTTGATGTAAATACACACAATTAAAAACTGCTCATTGCTTCTTAGAGATGGAGCCCAATGGGAATGGACAGACCCTTGGCACAGTCTCCTGGGGCAGAATCGGGGCCAGTGAGGTGCTGGAGCAGAACTGTGCTCTGGAAAGTCACCCCTTCTCTGTCTCAGGTCCTCGCTGGGAAGGTCACAGCTCCATCTCAGGTCCCTCCACCCACACCCACAGAGCTCATGAGCCAAGCTGGGTGCCCGCAGTGAGACGTCCCAGGTGAGGCTGGTGGGCCCCAGAGATGTGTTCTGAGAAGTGCCTTAATTTTTCTAATTAATGCAATCCCAACACACAAGTTTTTTGTCTTCAACAAGTTCAAACTGACTAAATTGCCTTCACTGGAACATCCTTTCTGAAACTTAGAGGACTGGATAACTCTTTGGCTGACACATAAATATCCTGGCTTGATCCCAGAAGAACAGGAATCAGGGTGTCTCTTCCTGGGACTCAGTGACAATCTGGGCACAAGTGTTTGTGGATTCCTGTTGAAATTGATACTCTGATATTGATTCCCAGTGCAGACAGTGCCTCATTAACAGAAGACTTTCAACAGAGCCACATCCCCCTGCCAGCATCTTCCTTGGCCAGAAAATGACTCTCTTTCCTTTTAGTCAGTTGAAGTTCTTAGTTAATACTCATTTTCCTTAAATGATATTTCACTGGTACAGTAAATGATCAATTTCTGTTCCTTGTAACCAAGGTCAGGTGTGAGAGAATAATAGTCTCCTACCCCAGCCTGGCACACCACATGGAAGTGATTTATTGCTTTTCTAAAAGAGGATTCTTGACATTTTGAAAATGCAATGTAGTCCAACAGTAATTAAGCGAAAAGCAGGCTGCTGAACAATTGATTGCCACTGTCAGCAAAGCCTGATTAACTCAGATGCTTGAAGAACTGTTTCTGCCACCCATGAATTAAAGGTTAGTAATTAAATTTATGGGCCATGGCCATTGTCTCTGGATGGCAATTCACTTATAAGCATCCCAGTGAAGAATAATCAGATGGAAAAAACGCAGGTTGTTACCTCAGAGGCTTTTTACGGAGAGACAGTGAAAAGTGGCAGAGCACTGTACAGCTCTATCAGCATTGGGTGACGTGTGGCCAGGAAAGGCACTGCTGGCAGGACTGATGTCCTCTGGGTGATGGAGCCTTGTTCAAGCTGAGAAGAAGAAACTTGAACAGGAATTTTGCTTTGAAGGGATGAGCGTCAGTCATGTCTCTCCTACTTGGAGCCTTCAGGATGGGTTCCTGACCCACCAGCCTGATGCACAACGCTAAACTCGATACAGAAGGCACTGGCTGAGTTCTCCCGGTGATGGGAGAGGCCAGACAGTGATGGGAAGAGCTCTTCTGCAACACAAGCTGCTCACAGTCACAGCTGCTGCCAGGGAACTTGGGTTTTGGCCCAGCTGGTCAAAGTGGGAAACAGATGATGGACAGCAACTGCCTTGAAAAATGGCTGTAAAGACAAGGGGCATCTTGGTGGTCCCAAGGCCCCACATTTCAGGTCCTCCCTTGTGCAGGCTGAGCAACATGAAAGATATGGGAATTTTCCATCCTTTAAAAAGACGGAAAGTTGCAGCTTAGATATTTGGGGTTTCAGGTCCCCCTCTGCTTAAGGCTGCCTCATCTGGGACCCACCAGCCTCAGGGTAGCCAAAGGCAGGGTTTGTACCCAGCCACTGGTGACAAACCCAGCCACTGGTGACAAACACTTCTGTGAAACAACACTTTGGGATTTGGGAAGCCATGGTTTTTTACTGGATTCATGAAAACGATGCCTTCATCATGCAGGTTTATTGTGTGTTTGTTGAGATTGAGGAGGTTTTGGGAGATGCCTGAAGTTCTGTTCCTGAGCAGAAGTTAATAGATGTTATTTGATTGCTTTGACAGTCTTAGGCATTGTTTTTACAGGTTTTACATTTTTCCCACCACTGGGCTGTGATTCTGCATGAAAGCAACTTGAATTTAATTGCAAGGCTACACTGGACTCCTGCAGAAGCACTCTGGAGTCTCATTTTCACATTAGGATAAATATGAAAAAAAATAAATCAATGCATAATGATTTTTGCAATCTGCCATCCTCTTGGGCGAAACTTATCCAGAACAAACTAAAGAACAGTAAAAACCCATTTCTTCTGTGAAGACCCAACTCTCCTCATTACACACTGAAGATTTCTGCAGCTTCTCCCCCCCCATCCTGCCAATCTTGACAGACACATTTAAAATTACTGACAGCAGCTGGAAAAGCACAGTGTGGCAGAGCCCGTGCTGCACCTTCACTGTTATTTTCCCTCGTGAACACAAATGCAACCCCTCCTGTGCATTCAGAGGATGTTTCCACAACAGCTGGAGTGTCAGTCAGCAGGATCAGGATTAACACTCAATTGCGGGTGCAAACATGGCATCTAAACGTGCCCGTTGCCACCAGGCTGGCTCTAACAAGTTACCTCTCCTGCTAATTGCAGCTCTGTCGCTACCAGACCCAAAGCAGCAGAAGTCTTATGGGATTTTTGATGCTTTGGGGTTAATTTTATTAGGGTTGTTGGGAATCTTATATTGCTGGCTTCCAGATTTTGTTCTTAGGCTCTTCCTAACTGACACCTGCACTGAATTAATCTTTCTTCTGTATCTAAGCAAGGGGTTTTGGTCCATTTTATGGCACTTTCAGGACCCTCTTCCTGGTGGCATTGCTGGTGGAGCTTCATGACCAGCACACAGAACTCTCATCTCATACCACAAGAACACAAAAATGTCACCATGGGGCGGGCAGGGGTGGCCAGGGACATGTGGCCAGGGCAGCAGCATTTACTCATGCAGCCTGAATGAGATAAATAGGCTGTGATTTGTATTTCCATGAGTTTGTGCATATTCACACAGCCATACTGAAAGGAGAAGAAAGAGTTATTTATGATGTGTTCTGAAATATAAATTATATCAAAGTCAAAGCTCAGGGTAATTGCTGCTGAAGTAGATCCAAAGGTTGGCATTATGATTAAATAGTGCTGCTGCCTTTAAGGGGAAATCTAGTTACAGACAAACAACATGGAGGTCAGCAACAAAATATAATTCAATTCCTAGCTATGAATTAATGAATGTGCTTTAGATTAATTTAAATCCACAAAGAGACTTTGTGTTGCAGAAATATTCATTAGGAAGTTTACCATATTACTCCTCTGGCAGGGGTTCAGCTTTCTGCGCTTCTCCAGCTGAACCCACTTCACACACAGCACAGGGAACGTGCCAGTTTTCCTCACCAAATCCATCTGATTGCGTTTGTGATGCTCTCCCTCTGTTGGAGCTGACCTGTACTATGCCTGTCACTGCTCACCAGGCTCTGAACAGGACATTTGCAGGGAACACCAGCAGGATGACAGACCAAGGGCTGTTTGAGCGCAGTTTGATTTGGTAGCAATGAGGTAACAGTGAAATGGAACCAAAAACCCTGCTGGAGACACCCTCCAGGTGAGAGCTTTCCACCTTTCGCTCCACAATCGTGGCCTCTCTGCAGGAGAACACAGGTGTCAGCGGGGCTCAAGTGTGTCCTTGGATGTTTTCTGTTCTAATGAGGCTCTTCCCAACCAGTGTTTATGAGGGTGTGTGCTGGAAGTCTTTTATTTTTGAGGTTATTTGGAACCTTTTCTATGTTATAATGGTCTCTGGCCACCTTCCTAAACATGCAAGGAAAAGAGCTGACATAGCCAAGGACTATCCAGGGGAAGAAAATAAAATGCTTTCAGTGGGGGACAAGTCACACCAGTAGGTTCACAGGCCTGCCAAGGGGTGCTGAGCCCCAGTCCTGCCTCCAGGAATGGTGCCAGAGTGGGAAGGGCTCCTGGACCCACCACCCCTGCTCTGGAGGGAGCTGGGGCCGGGGGGATGGTGCTGGCAGGACATGAAAGCAGTTCCGACACTGCCTTGGCTTTGCTGTCCCTGTTCAGGGTGGTGAAGGAGGAATGGGTGGCCAGGACAGAAGGTCACCTGCTTCCTTCCACCTCCTGTGACCTTCATTCACTTCTTCCCAGTGCTGGAGGGATTTATGATGTGCCTTTACAGGGGTGAAGGCTGCACTTGAAATAAGATGGACAGACCCCTCTGTCCTCACTCAGAGCTTCTGTGGCTTTGGGTTGCAAATCAAACCACGAAGAACACAGAGGGCACAGGGGAAGTGCAGACAACACCTCCCTGGAGTGAAATATTTGGATATGGAAAGCCAGATCAGCTCACCCCCAAAATAAACTGCTCTGAGCTGCTGCAGAGCCGCTGCTAACAGAGACAGGCTGGCTGTGCTCAGCCCACTGCTCGTCCTGGGCAGGAACCCCCAGCAGGAGTGACTGCTGGCCACAACAGCCACTGCCCATCCCTGCCTGGGACGTTGCTCGCTGTCCCCAAAGCACTGCAGGCAAACCTGTTCCAACTCCACTGACCACGATGAAACACTTGGCTACGTGTCCGAAACACAGCTTGGTGCACTGCTTCTTCAGGGCAGCACTGCTGCTTTTTCTGTGGGTTTACTTCTTATTTTGATTTGGTTTGGTTGGTGTTTTTTTTAAGCAGAACACATTCTTCTTCTCCTATGGCTCGGTATGGTTTGTTGCAGAGAGCTGCCCTAGACTCGGGCAGCCTCACCCTTCCCAGCCTTCTGCTCCAGGTGGTATTGCTTTCCTGCAACACCAAGGTCTTTTGCCACAGAGGCCACGAAATAATAACTCATGAGCCATTTTTGGCTTCTTTTAGCTCACAGTTAGGAGCTTGGGTGGAAATACATTTACAGTGGACAAGAAGTAGCCATTAAACTTGGACATTGCCTTCCAAGCACTGTGGTAATTTCTCACCCTTAAGTTTTGCTCATTATTTATGGTAGGAAATCAGCTGCAGCAATTTAGGAAGCTTGGGATGTGACTCCCTTCACCCTTAGGCATACTCAGACCTCAGGGAGCAGGTGGAGACTCTTCCACAGTCATAAAAGCTGATTGCCAGTGACCACAGATTTGGTCCTGGGGTTTCTGGAAGGCTCTCCCTTGGTTGAATATGGGCTATTTTTTTTCCCAGGCACCATTCACACCACCTCTGGGGTTCCTGTGGAGACACCACAGAATGAAAATCCCTGCCCTGGGGTAAAGATACAGCTGGACAAGGGCAAGAATCTCCTTCTTGTATGGCAGCTGTGATAGCTGGAGTTAGAGAACAAAATTCATCGCTGGCATGAAATGGTATAGCTCAAATGAAATGGCATAGTCAAAAAATATCTGCTTGAAACGAAACGCTCTAATTTCCAAGCAGCAGGAAAAGCAGCTCAAGTTGCTCAGCAGAAGTCTTTCCTTTTAAGCACTAAGCAAGCAGCAGAAAGAGGGTGGTGAAGGCAAATCTGCTGGTGCTGCTCCTGGGGATCACAGCCTTGAACCTGCCCTCTGGAATTAATTCATTTTAATTCACTCATGAGTCCCAACCTCCCTCTTTGTGGGTGCTGTAAAGTGTAAGCTTTACCAGAACATTTCCTCTCCTGGCCTAAATGCCATGGTAGCATTTGAGCTGTGCACCTGTTCCCAGCAGAAGCATTTCACTCCACTTCCGAAACACTGATTTAATATCCTGGCTGTCCCCAGGACAAGTGTGTGTGCCTGTTATCAGCATGTATCTACTATCTATTACCTAAACATGTTAAAGGGTCAACACGATATTTGTAACCCTGTCCTTTAAAGGGCCTCATGGTGGAAGGAAGGACCTGTGTTGACAGTGTTGCAGATGCTTACCATCATTTTGAAGGACTTTTTTTACCAAGAGATAGAAGAAATCTTTAATTAAAGCTCAAATCACAGTGAGAGGAAACACCAAGAGTGTGAAGATTTGAAATAAGCAGCACACCAGAACAGTTTCAGGAAATAGATGTTTTGGGCTCATGGAGACTTCTCAAAATCTATAAAATTAATTGAACAGGAATGAAAGCAGTGAGTCCCAAGGAAGAGATGCAGCAGAGAAACCTTGGTTACTCAGCTGTTGCTGTAAAATTCCGGCTCAGTTCCTCTTCCTGCTCCCATCCCTGTCTGGAAGGCAATCCCCTGGTGTCACCTGTCTCCCTTGGCACAAAGGCCACTGTTACCCTTTCCTGTCGGGCTGGACATTGGGGCTCTTGCAGATCAATTAACTGGAGCAGAGAGGGAAGCAGAGAGACTGTCCCATGGAAACCATCACTTCGAGACGTCTCATCTGCAGCCAATGCATTCCCGAGATGCTGAGCGCGTTTCTCTCCACGGGCACTTGGCACCCGGAGGCCTGGGATGAGATTTTCACCTCCACTGCTGGCAGCCGCAGCCAAATGCTCATTTTCACGGACTGCAGCAGTTTGAGCGGCAGGTGTGCACACCGCGGGCTGTGTGTGTGTTCACTGACCTCTCCTGGCCAGACCCAGGCAACTCGCAGCCGGCTGGGAACCTTCCCTGGGAAAATATTCCTGCTGGGAAGCAGCGACATGACAAAACTTATAGTTAAAAAACAACAAAAGAGGCAGAATCAACCCTATGGGGACATGCAGGAGATCTTCCGTGGTGTCTGTAACAAACGAAAAGCATCTGTGATTGTGAGATATTACCGCAGTAATAATAAATCACAGTGTGGGGACAAAATAGACCTGGAAGAATCCAAAAATCCATCTCAGTCCTGCAGTCCTAACTGGGGAAAAATTAGCGGTAAAACCGAGGGCTGCAAAATGATGTCTGTGACGAAACTGGGCAACCTTGGAAATATTAAATAAGTATTAGGAAGAAAGGAGAAAATTCAAGAGGTTATCACATGTATTTGGGAAGGCATCATTCCCTGAAGGAATCTGGTAAATCTCTTAGCTGCACAGTGTAGGACCTTCTGTAAAAAAATAGTTGTTATTATGCACTTGTAGTAAGAATTCAGCATCAGCAGCAGTAATTTTCCTGACAAGATAAGCCAAACATCTCCCTATTCTTATGGATTTCTACAAATTGCCCTTATATATGTAACCATCTCAAAACACCTCGTTCAACCGATATTTCTCAGCTGCATGTTTCAACACCTGCACCTCACAGCAGAGCTGAGCTGTGGGCTGGGGGCTCACATTTCCTCTCAGGAAGGGGCAGCACTCATCCCTCTGCAGCTCCCTGGCAAAGCCACGCTCTGGGTCCAAACAGCTCCACATCTCCCTTCTCAGCCTGCTTTCCTTTTTAAATTTTTTTTCCTGCTGTAAGACAAGGAGGATAAGCTAAGCCTATAGCTTAAATATTATAATTAATTGGTGCTTTTTGATTTTTTTATATGCCTTCTGCTGCGATGCTAAAAGTGGGTTTTCTTTGTGTGAGAAAGCCTTTGTTTGCCTGAAACAGGCTTTTCCCACCCCTGCATAAATAGTACTTTGAAAAATTGCATCACAAAACCCACAGCATTGGGATTTTAGAAAAAGAGCCTGAATGGCTGGAAACTTCACATAGCTCTGCAGCTGGGAGAGCGTGGCTTTCATCTGACAGGCTGTTTAAGGATGGTTTGACCTCTCTCTTCCTTTACATGCTGGGAGTTAACTTCTGCTGTAAGTGTCCAGCATAAATTATTTTAATGCAAATTTCCTTGTCAAAACTACAAACAGACATTTGATCAAAGGTCAACTCTCCTTTGTGTTCCTGTTTGATATAGAAATTTCTATTTCATCTTTGACTGTCATGGTCAGTTAAGGGAACTGTAGCCTGATGGGAAATTACTGATGCATTCCATGTCCTCTCTCCAACAAGGCTTTTTTCCCCCCTTTCATATCTTATGGGTGTTTTAATTTGAATATGTTTTCATTTTTTAATGGAATAGTTAAATTAGCTTTGAAAAATGTCGTGGTATGACACTGAAAATTGTCTGCTTTTTAAACTGAAGCTCAATTTACTGCCGTTTGATACCCTGGGAGCTGATCAAATAATTACTATTCCCTTACTGCTGGTTTTATTTCATGCTTAACTTGTGGATCTTTTTTTTTTTATGGGACAGTGCCTGAAGAAGAGGAATTGCAGCAAAAGGAAGGTTTGGGAAAATTTTGTATGTATTTCTTGGGGTTCTTTGGCTCTGCTGTATCCAAGAGAGCCTGGGGAACCTGGAGCTTGCTCAGACCTCGGGGAGCACTGGGGAGGGGTGACACTCCTGGTCCCCTCCTGCCCCAGCACAGGGACCTTGGGCTGCTGAGTGGGAGGTGCTGCAGGGAACTGGCCACACTGAGACTGGGGAGGATGCAGAAACCAGCTAGGGAGTGATCCCCAAATTCCATTTCTATCCACACAGACTCTCCCAAGAGATATTTTCTTCTTTTCTTGAAGCAGTTTCATGGTTTAACCAGGCTATACCGGGCTGTCCAGGCTGTTTGCCTTTCTAATCTCCCCCAAGGCCTCCTGACTAACAGTCTCTCTTTCCCCATTAGCTTTGCACCCGACTCCCGTGATGAGATTTAGCATCAGGGCACCTCTGGAAGGCAGGGGAATTTCACTTTAGAGCTGTGGCTCTCGGGTTAAGTCTCCAGGGATGTAAAAGGATGACTCCCACGAGGCTTTGAGGTGCTGAACCTACATGATTTGCTTAAAACAGCTCAGGAGATTTCCTGCCAAAGCAGGGAATTGAACACAGTTCCTCCTGTGGCCAACACCCCAATCCTCATTTATCACTCTCCTGCAAGTTTTTTGGAGGTTTTCACAGTGTGTAAAGTCAAGTCCATACCTAAATCCTTGTAGGATTAAACCACTGTTGCTGCATCCCTTTATTTTTCCCTGTGCAAGTGCAGAGATGTGGCTATGGGGCTGACCAACCCTGGTGAGATTTGAGGACCAAAACCCAGGTTATGATAAATGTTCAGCTCTCCAAACCTAGAGCCACTCTGGGGGGCCTTGCCTGTTGATGAGTTCTGAAACCCATCCCCTTGGGGTTTTTACTGACATGCACCATGACTGCTACTTCAGAAAAACACTGGAGCCAAAACCCCATCGAATGAGGTGGGTGGCATAATTAGATATCATTCTCTGGGAAATGTGAGGATGCATTTTACCCTTAAGAGAATGTTGCCTTCATGTGTAAAACTACTTAAGGCCAAGACTTGGAAGACCTTGGACTCATGACAGAGACTCTGCCTCTTCCCCCCACCCCACGGCTCAAGTTTGAGCTCCCAAAACCTGAACCTCCTGCTCTGCTCCGTAGCTTTGCAAACCTCCCCCTTTCATGAGCATTTCCCAGTGGCTTTTCTAGAGCAGGATGTGCAGAGCTGCTGACCCATAACTCACACTGCCAGGTTGTGTCTCCTCTCAGCAAAAAGTCTTGTAGCCAATTTCCCTTCTTTCTTGTGTCTACTGCTGTTACCTTCAAGCACCCAAAATGGTTCCTTTGAGAGGGAGATGGATGTGGCACAGCTCGGATGTGCAGAGCCCTCCTTTGCCAGGGAAGTCTTTGTCCTTCCTCAGGGTCTAGGATCAAGTCACCTCTCATTTATCCCGCAGCTTCTTCCTGCCTCTCCCAGCTCTCCTCATCAGTGACAGTGACACCAGATGGCAGCAGTGGCCTTCGCATCCAGCTCTGGGTGAAGACGCCGGCGAGTGTTTCTCTGCTTCCCAGCTTTTCGAGGACAGCTTCCCTCTGTACTTTCCTTCACTGGGGCTCAATAAGCTCCCTAACGGACCGTCAGAATAAAATTGCACCGAGTACCTCCATGCTGTACTTATTTAGAGTGTCCAAATGACACACAGAGGCCAACTTAGAAAGTCAAAGAAGAGAATTCCGATCTTCAGGCATGCTTTAATTAATCATTTTGTCATGGCTTTGATGCTGCACTGACAAGTGAAAGCAAAGACGAGGATTTTTGAAGGTCATGGGGATTTTGGGGTGCCTGGTTAAAGTGCTTGCTAATTGACCATCTGAGGAGTTCCCAGGGGGTAAGTGAGGATTTGTGGCATCCTGCATCTTTGGCCCTTGGTCTTAGGAGGCTTTGGAAGATGTTGGATGCCTCTGGCTTCATCATTTCAGAGCTTCCTGTCCACTGTGCCCTGGCACCAATCCTGCACAGCCACTGCTGCCTGCCAGGCTCCCAGGGGGGTCAGCACTGAAGTTGTGGCAAGGACCAAAAGCTGGGCCAGGAGACCACAGGCTGAGTCTTTTTAAGGTGCTCTGACCTAACAAACCTCCTTTGCAGGAGTGGAATATGGGGCCCTGAATACATTTTGTTTATGATGATGCCCAAATATTTATTGATTTTTTAAAAATTGATCTGGGGGGCTATCAATTTACCTGCTAGCCACTCCAGAAATTATTACTGCACTAACTGCAAAAAGAAAAAGAGAATCCCCAGCTTGGATGATTGATTGTTCTGTGTGTTGGGGCAGAGAGTTCCACCAAAGAGAAAGAGCAGAGCTAAATCCACTGCCTGAGGGAAGATCTTTTAGTGATGGACAGAAATGGAGAAAGCCCGGTAAGTGCCATGCTGGTTCCTCAGATTTTGGAATGGTACCAAAACCCAACTAAAGTGGCACTAACTAATTCACACTGGCACCCTTTTAAACAGGTTTAAGCAGCTCAGTAGTGAGAGTCACTTAGTTCAACAGAGGAGCTGGACCTTTTTAGGTTAAATAAGAGAAATACTGAATTAGTCCAAGAATCCTGCTGGGTTTTCCCTCCTAGATACTAATAACTGCATTTTGACTTCTCTGCTGCTCACACTGACCTGGTTTGCAAACAGAAATAAACCATTACAGCGTAATTTATGCAGGGCAGTGACCCTGCAAGTAGCAGAACAAGAGACCTGGGCTCAGTATTCTGAGGGAAACCTCAGAAGTTCCACTAATCCTGGACTGCAGGTTTAATTTCTTTTCTCTATCTCCACTACCCCTGAGCAAACCACTGGACTGGTCTCCAGGTGTGTCCATGGGATGAGCCTGGAGGGGCCAGGAGAGGCTGGGATGGATTCCTCCCAAGGTGCTGTACCACAGTATGGCACATAAAGCCCTTCAGACAGGACTGGCAGTGCCTCCCCACACTGCTGTCTTGCAAACCTGAATTAGCTCACCAGATACCTGCTACCATCTAGAGCAGAGACCCCTTCCAGCAGCAGGCAGAGTGGCCTGGACCCTGCTCTGGAGTTCCCAGCTCTTACAAGCAGCTCTATAACCTGAAAACACCCAGTGGCACATGAACAAACCTGTGGGTGTTCACAACTGAAAGAGGAGTTTGCACTGGCTTTGGATACAACAGTGCTGTGGCTTTGCAACTTGGGATGCTGAGAAGGTGCTGCAGCTTATTGCCTTGTAATAACATGAAGCAAAAGCTCAGCAAAAAGTCTGTGAACCAGATAAGATTGATTAAACAATTTCTAAGCAACGGGGTTGCACATAAAAATTTTATTAAAACCTCAAGTGCTAAATTTATTTCCTGGGTCTGTCACCGCTATTTTTTTTTCAGTAGTGATAATTACTACATTAGAAATTAAATGAACCTCATATACTACATCTTTCAGACCTCCTAGGAGAGTTGTGAAAGTGATTTAGGGAAGTGAATTTGCTATTGTGCCTAATCAAGTTACAGTAATTGTCACCTATAATTTTAACTTGACTGCTATGTGTTTAATTGGAAGCTTTACCTTTGGTTTTTTTGTAACTGAGCTTCTCTGTGACGATTTTTCTACTTGCGATTCTCTTCCAAAACCCACTGACAGAAGACAAATCATTGCACACAGCTGTGCAGGCAACAGCGTTGCTGTTCGCAACCACATCGGCTTCCTCAGCAACCTGATGTGTTGCAGCCTGAGGTGATTTTCCCTGTGACACCAGCACCAGGTTGTCTCCCTTGAGAGTCTAATCACAGCTGTGTAGACATGAGTGGCAATAAAGGGTCTTTCTGGGCTGAGGGGCTCCTTAACAGGACTGCCAGTATGGCTCTGGCTGGCCTTTGGGTCTGTAGGTGTTTGGTCAGGGATATATTCACCGACTGGACCCTGCTTTGTGCTTTGGAGACTCTGCGTCATGTGCAGCCCCCTTGGAAAAGGTCATTAATAAGTCCCTTATTCTGATTCCCCCAACCAGACCTCAACTGGTTTCCTTAATGAGCTCTGTGGGGCAGCAGGCCAAAGGCCTTACAGATCTGCAGGGGAGTCACAAGGTTAAGATACAATGGAGACAAAGGTGTCCCCGTGCTTCTCAGCGGGACCCCAAGCTGCTGAACTGGGAGCTGGGCCAAGAGAGGCTTGTGGAGGCTGTTAATGCCTCCTCCCAAACACGTGCAGTGAGAGCACTGCACAGGTTCCCTCCTGTGGTTTGAGGTCTGGGCAATTGCTCTGGTCCTTCATCTCTGAAACTGAACTGGCTGCTCCTCCTCCCCTTTTCTTGCTAAAGAAATGTACCTGTATATATACATATATATGTATATGTAGATGTGACTGCAGTCTGCAACAGGACAAGGTTTCTTGTGGACTTAGGGAAGACAGTAATGGTTATGAACACGGAAACTCTAAATCTGATTATTGATTTTTAAGCCTTCTGGATGCCTCACAATAACAGATGGAAGACTGGGACTGCTTCTGACCATACCCATTCAACACAGTAGAATATTTGCCCTCCTGAAGTCACATAATATATAAAATTTGCTCATTTTGGGCTGGGATCAGGCCCTTCATTTTTAGAGAGTCTTTTATGGAGTGTTAAAGATCCAGAAAGGCTATATTATGTTGATGCAATTAAAGGAGGTTACTCGAAACTATTTTATCACTGTAACACTCGTAGAAATTATTGTGCTTGTGTGGCTTTGCGCTAGCATTCTGGAGCAATGTGTATGGAATAGCAGTAATCTTGTCCCTGAATAATTCATGTTGTTTGTCAGCCACTTCTTAAGCCTTTCTGCTTAACCACAGAAGATTAGCATTTTTGTTGCTTTTTTTTAATCAAAGGTTTGGGGTGGGGGGAAGGGAGAGTGTCAGTTTTCTTTTTAACTTACTTTAAACACTTCCCCAGGCTTTCAGTAGGTACCGTAACTATTCAAACTGAGATATTTTGGTCTTAGCAGTATTTTAGCTGGCTTTTAGGCCTGCTACATTATACAACTTTTTGGTAAATCATGAATAAGCTGAAAGGCTAGAGAGCTTTTTTCCTAATTTCTCAAGGGTCCTTTTACTACCTAATTTGTTTTCATCCCATGTTATTTACTGACTAATTCTAATCAACATTCCTGGTATTGTTCCAGTCCACGAGTGTGGGAAGGTTTGGCAGGTAATGTGTGGCAGTGCTGGGAGGCTGAAAGATCCTGGCCTTGAAATGAATATTGCTGGTTGGAAATTGGACTGCATTCATTACATGCTGCAGTTCTCCTGAGCTTTGTCTTCGATTAAGGATGCTCTACTGCTATAAAACAGCAAAGCTCTGTTAGGTTCTGAAGTGATGCTGAGCTGCACAGCTGCAGTTCGGAAATACTCGGCCTCAAAAGCAGCAGGATGGAGGTGAAAGCCAAGGGTCTGGCTCAGAGCAAAGTGAGGAGGGAATGTCAGCCCAGGCAAATACAGGGTTGGGGTGTGTTTTCCTTGCTTCCACCTTAGGGTCATGCAAAGTAGTCTTTGGTTTTTTGGTTTTGGCTTTTTTGTTTGTTTGTGTAAATTAAAAGTGAAAATCTGAATTAGTGATGCCATTAAGCATCCGTCCTGTATTCCTGGTGGAAAGAGCCCAGCAGAGGTGACCCGGGGGTTTGCCACACACTGCCTGGTGGGATGATGATAGCAGGCAGCCCACTGCCCTGGACTCTTGTCTGGGAGCTGTTCCTGACCCAGAAGTCACTAAACTGGTGACACATCTCCTTTGTCTGTGGATCTGCACCAGCCCTTTGTGTCTGAGCAAACTAAAATCACTGGCATGCAGCAGCAGCCCAGTCCTGCTGGCAGGAGTGTGTCACTGGAGGGGAGCGTGTTTGGGCTGTGGTGCTGACAGATTACACAGAGAAATGTTGGTATGTGCAGAGCTCTGTGGACAGATTTGGTGAAGGAGAGGCTGGCGTGAGATCACTGCTACAGGACACAAATTCCCTGTCTCTGCAAGGTGTCTCTGCTCTCCACGGCTCTGTGTGTTCCCTTTATTTTCCATGCTCTTTCTTTCACTCTGAATTTTCATCTGACACACCAGGTAAGGTCTGGCAGGGGACGAGGTGGCAGAAATCAGGACACGGCCACAGCTGTTGAGTGTGAAGTGCTGTGGTGTGACATTCACACCTTCCTCTGGCACTCAGAGTTGGCTCATCTCCTTTTTGCCATTGCTGATTCTTTTGTTTTCCTCTCTATGCTGTAACATTTAAGAAAGAAAACAGGGATGCTCTTGAAAATCCAAACGGCTTTTGGAAGAGACTCCTGTGTTAAATCCCAAACTTTGCAATTCAAACTTTCCAATCAAGCTAATTTTCCTAAATGCTGGCACTGAGTTTCTCCTCCTCCCGTCACTGATACTGTTCCAGCCTCCTCTCCTGGAGCTGCATCCTGCTCTGCCATGTGTGGTTGCCAGGAGCCAGTCCAGAGCTCCCACCCGAGGCGTGGCTGGAGTGACAGCTCCGGCTTTCACACGCTGCTGCGCTGCCGTCGCTGGGGAGTTTCTCTGTTCCTGTTCCACTATTAGGTTTCAAACCTCCCTGCTGAGGAGCTGTCCTCAAGTCACATCAGGTAAGCTTAGCTATGCATTGAATTCAGGGAGTGGAACTAATCCCACATTTCAGCTCGAGAGGAGAACAATGAGGCAGGGAGCTGAGCCTGGCCCCTGGCTCGAAGGTAAAGGGTTTAATATATTAGTTGAAACAGATGCTTTACACTTAAGAATGTGTGTTGTACCTAATTCCAGGTCTGTCTCTGTTTAGCTGAATGACAGGCCTATATATTTCATGGAAAGTAGGTACAATACATAATGTATTGCATATATGTCCAAATTATTATTTATTATGTTTAATGTGTGCGTGCTTTGGTCCATTACTCCTGACAATGCTGCGATGCCAGGATCAATAGTCTGCATGTAAATTCAGGAAGACATAGAAAACTACTGCCATTAGCAGACAGGAGCCCCCCTCAACAAGTACATCCTTTAGCTTTCCCAACTGTTGATATTTCAATCACTGAAAGAATTAAGTTCTGCCCCAAGTTTCATCTTCACTACTCTGTGGAGAAGTGTCTGGCTCACAGTGAATTTTCTCCCAGCATTCCTTTTGCCTCCAAGGGACATTTATACTGACTATGACAGAACCGAGTTTAAATATTTTTAATGATAAAAAGATAAAACTTTATTCAGATCAGAATTTATAAAATCCTTATTTATAAAGATTTGAATCTTTTAGCTGAGTGACTATGCTGGCTGCTAAAAATGGTACTTAATTGTCTTACCAGGTCCTCAAAGTGCAATTGCTATCTTTGGCAAATAAAGGAAAATTTTAATTTCCTCTAATTTGAAAGGTAAAAAGAGTGGTGAATAAGAGGGGCTGCCCTGAGATCTTGCCTGCACAGTGCATGCTTGAAATGAGAACAGTCTCTGCAAGAAGGAAGCGGCAATAAAATGACTTTCCCTTTTAGAATTTGTACTATTGCTACTATTAGTAAAAAGAACCAAACTCAGAGTTTTTCATGCCTATGACAAGCAAGCATGATACATCTGAAAATGAGTTAAGACATTCTTTCCTTTTTTCCTGCCCTTCAGTTCCTGGGCTGCTGATGTGGCTGACAAGTTTTCCCTTCCTGTTTGTCTGGGGCAGCAGGGGAGAAAGGTCAGTTCCCTGCAGGGGAGGAGCCCTTCCCGAGCCAGGTGTGGGCAGGCAAGGCCGAGCCTGCAGAGGAGTTGTGCAGTGGCCTGAAGATTTCACAAGGAGCCCACGGGAGCTCAGGGCCCTTGCTGGCCCAGCCAGACCAGTTTGTACACTGGCTCTGTGGCTGATCAGCAGGTTTAGTTTTGGAGGCACAATCAGGCTTTAAAGGAAGTGCAGATGCAGCAGTGATGGACCCTTCGGGGTGAGTGCTTTCCTGATCCCTAGTGTGATTGTCTCGATTTCCTGTGGGAACTGCATGTCCTGTGCTTGCCTGGCATGTGACTGGGGCCAAATGAATAAATAACAGTCCTGATTTTCAATTCCAGTGTGGCTTTCAGTGTTTGGTCTTGGATTTGTGTAGCAGACCAAAATAATTAAGTTTAAATATGAATGGATGTTACAGCAAGATAATACAGATATCTATATATGAATCT
Source organism: Pomatostomus ruficeps (assembly GCA_013400735.1). NCBI lineage: Eukaryota > Metazoa > Chordata > Aves > Passeriformes > Timaliidae > Pomatostomus > Pomatostomus ruficeps. The sequence continues at coordinate 785,855 of VYZT01063237.1, forward strand.
CTACTTTTATTTCTATGTCAGTTTATCAAAACACTCTAGGGATGTTCAGTAGTCAAGGCAGTGGTATTCGGTGTAATTTTTAAAACATCAGAATTGAAACCTTGGACAGCCTTCCCCTTGCCACCCAAAAGCAAAAAGTGAATGCCCTGCCAGGTCTAAGTATAATATGAACCATTTCATCTTAACTATTTCTATTTGGAAAGCTCTTCTTTATTCTACTGGGTTAAGGAGCAGGCATGTTGTCTCAGCACAGTTAAATCCCACAGCTTATTACCATGAAATACATAAGCTCAGAGGATATGAAAGTGTTCCATCCAAGAGGATATGAAAGTGGTCTGCCCAGAGAGAGTTCAAGGCCTCCTGCATGTGGAACACAGTTCCAGGCTTTAAAGCTGTGCCGTGTCAGGACTTTCAAAAAGGCAGTTTTCCAAATGGCCTTTTAAACTGGCAATTATCTCCCATAGATCATTAAGACAGACTTATAGAGGAGAAATGAAGACACAGAGACGAATTCAGTTTGGAAGGGCTCCTGTGCTTCAGAGGCGCAGCAGCAGGATGTGGGGGACAGTGCAGCCGGGTACTCTGTGACCTGCCCAGGGACCCCATGGCAGCTTCGTCACTGCGGCTTCAGGAGCCTGAACTGGGTGGCAGCTCTGCATCCCAGCTGGCAGCATCCCAGCTCTGCTGTGGCTGGAATCTCCTTGGGTCAGGCTGAAGCTGAGTGACTGCAGTTAGACACACTCTTACCTGGGCGAAAAATTAGTGAGCAAAACCTGTGTGACCTTATTTGTGGGAGGGTGGGGTCCAAATGGTGGAAAATCCCATTATCCATCTTCCTGCTTTACACTTCAGAATCATTTTCCTTTTTGTATACTCTAATGCAGTATTTGTATATAATTTCTAGGAATCCAGCCATTGTCTGACCTCCAGTTCCCCCGTTTATTCTGGACCTCAGCTCAGTGTCCCTCCACTCAATAATAAAGATACTGACTATGAGGAGAAAAGGATCTAAAGCCACAAATAGAAAGTAAAACTGCCAATAAACAGAAATATGTAAACTGAATTTTTACAGTCAAATATTCCAAATTGAATATAATCATAATCCACAGAATATAAATTATGCAATTGGATTTGGATGGGGCAAGTAAATAAGGGCAGGTATTGGGGTATCTGTAACACACCCATTATTTCATTATTTTTAAAAAATAAACTAATGCCTGTATTCAACTTATTCCCTCATGGAAGCTGATGTGTGGGTCTTTATTATCAAAATATCCACACGATCCATTACCTTCTCCAGGACGTTAAGATTGTTTCTGGTTGTTACCTTTCTGCATTCTGAGTAACACCACACTACCCCATCTTGTCAGATAGTACTGACTCAAAAATAGCTATTAAAAGTTAGAGGTCTGAGATGTTTGTTTGTTTTTAAGCTACAGGACTTCTGAGATATAAAAATAACTCCAGTGTATTAAGCTTTCAGTTTTCTTTAGGCTGAAAGTATGGAGGGGAATGATACATTCCTTCCTATTGCAGCTCTGGGGATTGTATGTTTTATATTCAAGCTCTTCAAAATGCAAAAAACCCCCAACTTACTGAAGAGAGGAAGAACTCAAAAACACACCAGCTCTGAGCGATGACTTCAGAATAGCCCAGGGATACAGCATGGTGTTGAGTAATTCAAGTTTGCTTTCCACTAAAAGATCCCTCTGGCTTCACTGGCTTCCACAATTAAGAGGGAAAACTAGTTTGCTGTTAACTTTCTTGGCTTGTTCCAGGCAGAAATGGCACTTTATTTTTCTCTCACCTTCCTCTATCCAGCTGTGCTCTTTGGGAAGTGGCTGCACCTTTCCCATACGTGAATCCCATTCTGACCACAGCGAGATCAGTTTGCACCTACAGTAGTACAGTAAAGTCCCAGCTTTTGGTGTCACTGGTCAGGCCACCAGCGACATTTTCTGTGGAGGCTCATACGGGTCTGTCCATGCCAGCTGCAGAGCTTCAGTAACTCACACGTAGGCAGAAGTGAAAATGGATGGAGGAAAGAAGAGGCAGCAAGATGTCATTGCCCTTCTCTGCTCTTACCTCTTCCATCATTGCAAGGGTCTGTTTGGTCTAGGCTGTCTGGAAGTAGAGAGGACATGGACAGAAGGGCTTGGAGATGAGATTGAACCACTGGTTCAAATCCTGGGGACAAGGACAAAAACACACCTTTTCCTGCTCTGGATGGTGCATGATTTGACATTTGTGTGTGGTTTGTTTTACAGAGTGACCAGGAAGCCTGGGGGATGTGGGTCATGTTTGCTGGCAAGGGATTTTGGAGATTCCAGGTCTGATATGCAGTCTTTGTTCCAAAGAGCTGGGAAGCTGGTTATTTTTTAAGTGGTGCTTTTAAACACCACTTTTAGGAATAAGAAATAAGTGCACAGATGTGCATGAAATACCAACAAAAATACTTTACTTGCAAAGAGGTTGGAGGCAATTCAGTCTCAGAGGATGCTCTGCTAGTGCCACATTTTCTGTTGGCAACCTGGGCTCTGACACTCACCTCTAACGAGAAAGAAGCTCAGGGGTCCTGGTGTCTTAAGGAAGGATCACTGTAAAACTGTGGTTAGAGACTTGACAAATTGGAACAGGGCTGTTTCCTTCCAGATGGCTTTAGGTTATACCTGCTGAAAAATGAGGTTTTCAGGGGACCAAACTCAGTCAGTCTGTGTTGCACAGATCAGTGAGATCCAGCTAAGTCCAAGTTCTTGTCTCTGTGCAGGTACCCCAGCCTCTCTTTGAGGCTCCTGGTAATCACACACTACTCTTGCCAAACTTCATTTTGACAGGGGCAGAATGGCTGTTTCGTTCTGCAGTGACTGCTCCAGAAAACATCACTGTCACGTCACCTAAATGGCGCCACTCACCCCGGTCTGCAGCAGCTGCTGGGACTTGCTGACCGCAGCAGAGCCTGTCATTCGGAGATTAGGGAGGGATTAGCTCTGCGATCTCAGTCGGCTTTAAGAGAAAGGTTAAAGACTTTGGGAGGAGGAAGTACGTGTGTGTGCGTGCACATGTGTCTTCCAAAACAACAGATGGTTTCAATAAAGTCGCTCCTGCTGCTAGGAAGTGGCACTTCTTGACATTAGCAGAGCCATATCTCATCAGGGTTCTTGTTTCTACCAGCCTGGCTCAGCACGGCCGAGCCCACTGTCCGGCATGGGGTAATCAGGGAAGGCACTCCGATATCTGCCCCATTAATTGCCCCCTGCCAGCCTGCCCTCTCTCCTGATGTAGCGCCCACTGTGCTCAGTGTGGCGGGATCGATCGGCTTTGAAGGGCAACTTTCCCTAATGATCCGCAATTCCCCCTACTTAAACGGCAGCCAGAGCTGTCGCCGTACGGATTCTGCCAGAAATGTGTGATTTCTTGGAACCACTAAACAAAAACCTCTCTGCTTCAATCAATGGATCGATGTATTAAATTATTGTGCAACTAAATTAATGTGCCCCTTGGTGACAGAATTGCAGAAAATGAGCAGTGTTTTATGCATTAAAGACAACCTGGTAAAAGATTGTTTTTCAAGGTTAGATCGTTCCACAGCGAATATCAAGATTTTTCCAATTAAACTATGAGGGGTTTTCAGAGTGAAGCTGCATCAGCTCTATTACTTCTCGCAGTGTCACAGTGCAAATTAACAGGTACAAATAACTGAAGAACTGTAAATAGTAATTGAGACATATTTGGGAGTTAGCAAGTAATACTAACTTTTTTTACTAGTTTTTATTTAAATTTAATAGGTAAACAATTTTGCTGGAAATCACTGTGGGGTTATTTTGGTGGGTTGTTTGTTTAAACTCAAGAGTAATGAAAAATGACACTATTTATAATGTTGTCATGAAAAACTACAGAGCTTCTGCAGCCCTTGGTTTCCTTTTTTCAGGCTGTATGGCCCATGTGGGGATAGTCTGTGCCTTCCTTTCACTATATCCTCTTTTCAGTGAAAAAAACAGAGAGAAGGAAAAAGAAAAAAAAGGAAAACAGGCGGCAGTGACCTCTTCCTACAGCTTTAAAGGAAACACAACATCCAAAATGAAAATGGGAATATTCATGTGGATCAAAAATCACTCCCTTTTAAAGCTGCTTGAACAAACCCTGGTTCATATTTTCTTTGAACTTTGGTCCAGTTGCATTTCTGATCTTCATTTTGTTGACAGGAGAAAACGTGGGAAGTTTCCTACACAGCCAGGACTGTGCAGCAAGAGCTGCCTGTTCCAAGGTGCTCTGTGCAGCCTCTCTGGTGCGGAGGAGCTCTGGGGCAGGTCCCTTCCAGGTGACCCAAACCAGCCATTTCACAGATGTGATGTTCTCTCTGTCCCCGTTTGAAGGCAACCAGATGAACCAGTTTTCTAATTAACTTGTTCTGCAGGTGCAATGACAAAGGAAAACCTTTTCAATTACTTCATTGTTTGCTCAAACTCTTTTCATGGGTATCTTCTGAGTTCTCAAATATCTGAAAAACTTTGTATTTTGTCCCCTTTCTCCTGAAACTGTTTCCTTTCCCTCTTTTCTTTCTTGGGCTTCTGACAAAGACATTTTTATTCTGAAGGCAAGAATCCCAGAACACAGTGCCAGTTGTGAGTTCATAAGTCCAATGTCTCTAATCACTTACAAAAGACAGATGTGGACTGTGTGTTCCTTATCAATTGACATAATTTCATTTTTATTTTGAACCTTTGAAATATCAAATGGGAAAATTTTGCTACCAAGTGTATGTTTTCAAGCTCTATCTCCAGGAATGACAAATTTGGTGTGAAATTAAAGCACAAGTGAAAGCATCTCTGTCCCTCAATAACAAGGACTTTGAATTCTTGCAAAATCCTGAAATAGGTTTCAGTGCATTGCTGCTAGAAGAACTAAAAAAAAAAAAAGTACCAAAAATTATTAAAATACATACCAAAAGTATTATAAGATAAAAGAATTTACATGAATATATCTATTCATAGCTCCCAGTTGTCTCCTGGAAAGCCAGAATTCATGAAAACAAATTATTTCTTCAACAGCATGAAGAAATTTGTGGCAGCATCAAGCTAAGAACCCAATTTTTTCACTACTACAGTCAAATATGGGCCTGCATCGCTTCACAGACAAAACAATGGAGAAAGAACATGATGCAGCAGAAGGGAGATGGAATTCTTTAAGCATCTTGTAATTTCTGAAAGAACAGGCCCAAATATTTGTGTGTAATGCAAATACCATTTATATGAAGTTTAAACATGGTGTGTGACTGTCATGGATTTCAGAGCAGCTTGCACAGGCAACACATCTCATTCTGACCTCCAGAGTTCCAGGGAAGAGCATGCAGAACTGGGTGAAAATCCAGATCCCCGGACTTCCATGGGAGTGCTGCATGGTGCTACATCCTGGGAGCGCTCATGGAGGTTTCCAGGGCGGGGAGGGGGTGATGGTGTTATTCCACTTGAGAAAGCCTTCAGCCTTAGCTAAAGTGCTGCTATCAATGCTTCTTAAAGCACATCGAAATCTGTTTGTGTGGCAATTTACTTGCTTCACCAAAAACCATACAAAGATAAGCTATTTCAAGCCAGGCTCATGCTCCAAGGTGCCAGTTAAACACGGGATCTGTATTAAAAAACATTCTACATTTGGCTTCTGCATTTTAACACTAATCCAGCCCGGCCTACGCGCCCACACCGAAGGAAATGAACTGTATCAGGCAATGTCATTTGCTAAAGGATAAGAGCAGAGGAATTCTCCATCCCTTCATTTTATATTTCTAGGGACAATTTCACAGGCCGTGCCATTGCTGAATGGGGAAATTGGAAAACTGCAGAATCGATTTGCAGACGTGAAGTTCTATTTTCTTTTACACCTCCTTCATCAGAGTCTCCATCACTGCTGCGTTGTGCAGCATTATCATCGGAGCAGCCTGGACACCACTGATAATTGCTGAGTGAGGGGAAGGCTGTGCCCTGCAAGCAAAAGTAAAACCAGTGGGGTGGCACTGCCTTTAAATTCACCTGCTTTAGACAAGCGGTCATATACGCAGGCTACTATTTCTGAGAGTTAATGGGAAATTAATTAAAAAATATTATTCAAATTGGTTTTGTTTGTTTTCTCTTCTGAACTAAACTTCTCAGCTAAAAGCTTCACAGTTGTATTAAATCTATTTTGACTAAAATCAGAAAAAATATACAGGATTTTGCAATGCTTTCATTATTTAGTTCTTCTTTCATTAATTGCATTTCACAAAGAAAAATACCTCAAAACCTCTTCCACAGCAAAGGTCTGATAATGACTCATTTCCCAAGAATGAGACCAGTGGCTAATTGCTGCAGAAGACTGGAAAACCTGGTGACTATCCTCCCCCTGACCTCCAGAATGGAGACAGAAGTGTGCTCTGCCATATTAAGGGTTGGGGCAACAGAATGGTCACTTGTGTGCTGCAGTCATTCAGCAGTTCTGTAGGCTGATCTCGTGCTGGGGTTACCAACCCAGTAAAAATTAAGAATATTCGTGGTGTAACTAGCTTTCAGACGAAGCAGATGATTATTGGTTTCCATTAAAGGTCAATTCAATCTTCCACAGCTATGGGACTCACATCCTGACACTCCCCTGCCCCTCACCACATCCTTGCAGCTTTAGGACGTTAGCAGGCATTTTTGTCCCCCTTTCTGCCTGTTTTCAGCAGTGATGGTGGTGGCAGCTCTGCCCAGCCTGGTGACACCTCCGCTCCCCTTAGGGAGGGTTTACCCCAGGACCCACAGCTCAGCGCGGACAGGAGAACTGCAGGAATTGGGGGCGGAGGGGGTAGTTTATTCCTCTGGAGAGGCCGTTTCTGCCGGGTGTCCGGGGGGAGAAGGGAACAGGTTCCGAAACTCCGGGACAAGGCGCGGGAGCCGCCCACACCTTCCTGCCCGGGGATCCAAAATGGCGGCTCGCCCTGAGGCGCCGCCGCCTCGTTGCTACGCGACCGCCAGAGCCCGCCTCCCACCGGGAACTACAACTCCCAGGCATCCCGCTCCGGAGGGACTGCAACTCCCGGCATGCCCCGCGCGCCGGAGGCGGCCGGCCCGCACTACATATCCCGGCAGGCGGCGGGGGCGGGGGCCAATCGGCGTGGCCGATGTTGCGGGGTGCGCGGCCGGCGGTGAGCGGGGGAAGCGGCGCGGTGACATTTCCTGCCGGGCCGCCCCCGGAGCCGCTGCCCGAGCGGGGCCCAGGATGGCAGCGCTGGGAGGTCGGTGCGGGGCGACGGGGGAGCGCCCGGTGCGAGAGGGGGGGCCCTGGTGAGGGGTATCGGGGCCTGTGTGTTGAGGGGTGTCTGGGGGGGCCATGAGGGACTTTGGGCCTGTGCTGGGGGGGAGCCCCATGTGGGGGGCTCGGGGGTGCCCGGGCTGGGAGCTGTGAGGGGTCCCCGGGAGGGGCAGTGGTGCTGGGGTGTGGGAGGTGATGGCGCCTGAGCGGGCGGCTGTGTGGGAGAGAGGGTGTGCGGGGCAGTGCGCTGTGTTAGGCTGGAAGGAGGGTGTCCCATGAGGGACCCCCCTGCCGTGTGAGGGGAGCGCCGCCGGGCGACGGGGGTGCGATTGGTGAAAGGCTTCTATGAAAGTGAATGTGCTCTCTCTCCTCTTCGCCCCTTTGTGTTGCCCAAATTTTGTTGGAAGCAGTCTGTTGCAGTCAGCAGCTTTACCTGATTTGCAGCTCTTGCCACCTAATGTTTTTCTTTCGAGCTCTCCTTTGTTGTTGTTGTTGCGTAAAAATTTAGTTGCTGTTACGAAACAGGTTTTTGTGCTTGAGCTATTGCTTAATTTTCACTTTGGGATTTACTTCATTAGGCTTATCACATGTTATTTAGCAGCATATGCTCTACTAAATATGTTTCCACGGTGATATACGAGCTCCTGAGAAATTTCAAATTATAATTCAGGTTTTATTTGTAGAGAAAACATGTAACTGTATCTATAAGTTTACGTGAGTTTAAGGTTGTTTCCTAACAGACTTATTGTAGGGCTGTTTCTTCATGAGCCTCTGCTCCAACCATTACTTGTGTAAAGCAGGAGCCAGTTCCTGTTTCGATGTGAAGTTAAATATTTACATACAGACTTGTGTAATGGTGGGGTGGGTTGGGGACTTACTTTATTCCTCTGTGTTCCTTTTCGTTTTATACGTCAATAAGTGCTGTGTTTCTTGCCTTGATTTCCCCTTCCCTGGTGATATGAAGTATTTGTGTTGTTTTCCTTAATGGATATTAACTTTATAGGAATATAAACTTCAATGGTTACTGATATGTATATTGTGAAAAGGAAAAAAAAAGAATGGAAGTATCTTTATATATTTACTCACACTTGAAAATGTTTGGCTTGTTGTCGATGGATGGTAACACTGAGGAAGTATGGAGTATTAGTTTGTGCTGATTCGTGGTCAGGCGCAGGTTTTTGGCATGTGCATAAATTTTTTGGAGGCTGTTTTTTGTTGTTGGTTGTTTTCTGTTAAAGTTTCAATTTTGCTTTGTAGAACCAAGTCAGTTTTCACAAACACTGAACGGAATTCCTCCCTCCAACCCAGTCATCAGTGGAATGGACCCCTTCCATGCTTGTAGTATTCTCCAACAGCTGAAGACCATGTATGATGAAGGGCAGCTGACAGATATTGTAGTGGAAGTGGATCATGGGAAAACATTCTCCTGTCATAGGAATGTTCTTGCTGCAATCAGTCCTTATTTCAGGTACAGCTGTCTGTTGTTCTAGCGGTGACCAAAGCAGATAGAACTTATTTTTGTTAAATGAGAATTTAAAAAATCATACCTACACTAATATTTTATGTATTTATAGATAATATAGTGCACCTAGCAAGTAAAGATTATTGTTCTCTTAAGGTCAATGACTTATCAGTGTCTGTTTCACAAAGGAAAGTTTCATTGGAGAAAATGTCAAACAATTTTAAACCAAGCAAAACTGGGTGTCAGGGATACAGTAAGAGCATATTGAAAGTACTTGTTTTCTTTTAAAGATACATATTTTAGCATGCCAGAGTATGCATATGAAATAGCTGGTTGAAAGTGGAATGCAAAGACTTGGATTGTCAAGAGGTTTGCTTGTAAACTCAGTGAATTTTAACATGGGGTTAGTGAGATAATTAAGCAAGAAGTTCCACTTTTGTTTCAGTGAGTGTAGGATTGATCTTAGGTACCCCTACAGCAGAGTTTAACACCTGTGGTAAATGTATTTGTGCTGATGTACAGGCACACACAGTGGGATTAGCTGTACAATATATCTCATTTTATACCTGTAGTTAAAGGTAATTGCAGACAAACTGGTGAATACTTTTGTTTTGCAGATCGATGTTCACGAGCGGCCTTACCGAGAGCACCCAGAAGGAAGTTCGGATCGTTGGTGTGGAAGCAGAGTCGATGCATTTAGTGTTGAACTATGCATATACCTCCAGAGTAGTGCTGACAGAGGCCAACGTTCAAGCTTTGTTCACTGCAGCCAGTATCTTCCAGATCCCTTCCATACAAGACCAGTGTGCTAAATACATGATCAGTCATTTGGACCCGCAGAACTCCATTGGGGTGTTCATCTTTGCTGATCACTATGGTCATCAGGAACTCAAAGACAGGTCACAAGACTACATTCGCAAAAAGTTTCTGAGTGTCACCAAAGAACAGGAGTTTCTTCAGTTGAGAAAAGACCAACTGATAAGTATCCTCAACAGTGATGATTTAAATGTAGATAAAGAAGAACATGTTTATGAGAGCATTATAAGGTGGTTTGAGCATGAACAAAATAAGAGAGAAGTGCACCTTCCAGAAATATTTGCCAAATGCATCCGTATGCCTCTGTTGGACGAGACATTTCTAGAGAAAATCCCTCCCGTGTTTGCACAGGCGATGGCCAAAAGCTGTGTACAAAAGGGACAACCCAGTGCCAATGGCTACACACAACGGCTTGGAATGACCGCTTCCGAAATGATCATATGCTTTGATGCTGCCCACAAACACTCAGGAAAGAAGCAAACAGTGCCTTGTTTAGATTCGGTCACAGGGAGAGTGTTCAAACTATGCAAGCCACCAAATGACTTGAGGGAGGTCGGAATTCTCGTGTCTCCTGATAACGATATTTACATTGCGGGTGGTTACAGGCCGAGCAGCAGCGAGGTCTCCATCGACCACCGAGCGGAGAGTGATTTTTGGATGTACGATCACTCTGGCAACAGGTGGATTCCGAAGGCTCCTTTGCTGCGGGCCAGAATAGGCTGCAAGTTGGTTCACTGCTGTGGGAAGCTGTATGCCATCGGGGGCAGAGTTTATGAAGGAGATGGGCGGAACTCCCTCAAGTCTGTGGAGTGCTACGACAGCCGGGAGAACTGCTGGACAGCTGTGTGTCCCATGCCAGTAGCAATGGAGTTCCATAGTGCTGTGGAGTATAAGGATAACATCTATGTTTTACAGGGTAAGGTGGTTTGACTGCCTCTGTGGTGTTTATTGGAAGTGGGGATTGTTCATTCCGTCTGTGTTTTCTTAAGCAGTTTGGAAAAACCCGTGGGGCAACGGCGGGGGGTGGGGGGAGGCGAAACTAGGAACAGGGAGGTTGCTGCTTGAATTCTCATGCCCTGGGAATGTGTCACTAAGTTGTAGTATTGAGTTGTTGCACAGATGGCGTTTTTGGTGCTATGCTGAGTTAACAATACAGTACTAAACTTAACTCTGAAAATTCTTTATTAAATCTTTATCTGGGTGAAATGCACCAATGCTGAAGAAAAGATACTGTCCTGTGAAAAAGCACTTTGCATTTTATTTGGCTAAAGCTGGGAAAATTCCTGGTGTCTTTATTCTTGGTGACTTGTAAAAGTTGATTAATGACTCTAGGTCTTTATTTCCTGCCCTACCCTGCTTTCTGAAGTCACCCTAGAAACTAGAAAGAGATAAAGCATGTTTCTTAGTTAACTCTGTTTCTTTGGTCGGTAAGTACAGTACTTCCTTTACATTCAGTGCACACTGAAAAGTGCTGAGACTGGTCTGAGGCTGTGGTAAGAGGCCACAAAGAGGAAAGAAAGAAGGAGGGGGAGGTGTCTCAGTTTTGTTTTGCTGAGCCACCTCTGTAAACACCTGCACAAGTTGGGGTATTGGATGCACACCAGCTCCTTCTTGGGTCACTTCCATGCAAAGCTGGACCATGGGAAAGAAACATGGTAGAGAATGCTGTAAGATCCTTGTTATTTACCAGAAGTTAACTTGATTTCTTGACTTTGCATTCGTGATCTTCTGTGTGACTTGCAGAGTTTTCTTCTTCCATTGTTTCTGTATCATGTTTGACTCTTGTTGGTTGTGGCTTTAAATAATTCTGTTATGCTAAAAAGTTCTCCAAATCTCTCTCTTGGGTCAGGTGTCTGCTTTAGGTGGTTAGAAAGGTATGCTGGAGAATATGGAACTTAGTATTTGTTACTTTAAATATTTCTTAGAACTGATAAAAGGTGGATGATATTATTATAACCTATAGAATAAGAGTGCACCTTGTTTACAGATTTTAGCTGCACTGATTCTGTGCTTCAGTGCTTTAAGTGACAACTGACTGCTCATATAAATAAGCTACTTCCTGTGCTAACCAGCAAATTCTAAAGAATGGTGTTATGGGTGGCTGGATAAAACCTTGATTGAATTGTGCTGTAGTACAAAGAGGTACTCAGCTTTTAGTAATTTTTCTAGGGAAAGTATGTAAGTTAGAAATAGTCAATAAGAATTGATGAGAGTGGTAAAATGCCAATGGAATGCAAGCGTCAGTCCCAGGAGGTTGCACTGTGGAACAAAACTGAATAATCAAAATTAGTATTATCTGTAAGACTTACTCTCTTAAACTCTGTTCCACCAATTTTACTGTCTCATTTCTGTATTTGTTATACTTGAGGTGCCTGGTCACCCAACAGCTTGGTTAAAATTTTAAGATAGCCACGTGAAATCATACGTGATTTGAATTATGCTAGTACTTGGCAAATGTTAGGCCTTTCTTCCACTGGACTTTACAAAAGGCAAGGTGGCCTTTATCCAAATTCTTTTCATGAATGTACAGAGTCTGCGTTCTTGGTCATCTGAACTTCCATCATCTCCAGTCTGTAGATGCTGCTCTGTGCACTGAGCAGCAGAGGTGTTTTATAACCTAACTACAAACCCAACCTTGAATCAGTAGCCTCATGCAGGTTTTCACCTGGCCTCCTTTTAAGCAAATCAGCCTAAATGTGCAACCCAGCCACCTAATGCGAGCAGCTTCAAAATCTGTGTGTAGTATAAGAGAGAATTCAGTGTTTGAAAGCTGCTAAACCTGAGCAAATAATTGTGAGACTCCCCATCTGCAGATGACACATTGTGAAGATGTTAAAGAGTGAAACAAACGTACTTCGGACATTTCAAGACCGGAATCTTGAAAGGTTTTGTCCCAAATTAATAAGCATGGTTTAGAAGTAATAAAGGATACCTAGAAACTATGTAAAATGTATTTCTGATATGCTTCAAATTCCCTCTGCTTCAGCTGAAACAGAAACTCAAAGTAGTTTTTAGTCATGCTATTAATATTTTTGTAATGCACTAGAAGGAGAGCAGTTTATGGTGCTGGGGTGATTGTTTTGGGATCCAGGCTCTAGAAAACTTAGAGCCTTTCTGTCTGTGGAAGAACATTCCTGGAAGCTGAATTGCCGCGGAATTGTTGGTCTGGAAACAAAGCATAAGTTACGTTTTGTTTTTCCTCTCTCTTTCCAGGGGAGTTTTTCCTTTGCTATGATCCTCAGAAGGATTACTGGGGATTTTTGACCCCGATGACTGTGCCTAGAATCCAAGGCTTGGCAACGGTGTACAACGACTCCATCTACTACATCGCTGGCACCTGCGGGAACCATCAGCGCATGTTCACCGTCGAGGCCTACGACATCGAGCAGAACAAGTGGACTCGAAAGAAAGACTTCCCGTGCGATCAGTCCATTAATCCCTACATAAAACTTGTTCTCCTCAAAAACAAACTCCACCTCTTTGTCAGAGCTACTCAAGTCACTGTCGAGGAACACGTTTTCAGAACCAGCAGGAAGAATTCGCTCTACCAGTACGACGAGGTCACTGACCAATGGCAGAAAGTCTACGAGACTCCAGACAGGCTCTGGGATTTAGGCCGGCATTTTGAATGTGTTGTTGCTAAATTGTATCCGCAGTGTCTTCAGAAAGTTATTTAAAATTTTTTTTTTTTTTCAGTAACAGGCCTTAGTGATTTCAGTGGTAATTTGATGCTAGAGAAAACATGTCTTAAAAGAAAACAGAGAAATTCTGTCAGTATTTATTGTAAGATGAAACAGACAGTTTTTTGTATAAGGGGATGGGTGCTCTTTAAAGGTTGCAGTCCGGGGAGGGAATTGTTGGTTCAGTTTCATATTTACTGATATTTTCCTGGGAAATGAGAAGGAGGTTACAAAGTGCAATTATCAGCATTTTTTTTTCTGGTAAACACTTAATCATGTCATGCTAAAGGGTTTTTTTTGTGGTAAAAGCAAATTAAGTGGAAGAGCCAGGATAACTATGCACTACAGTGAAAGAAAATCTAGCATTAATAGTTAAGGATGTCCAAGATGTGTTGGAATGACTTTTCTTCTTTTTCTCTTTTTTTTTAATACGGGTAAAATTTGAGGCAATATCACTAAGTTTTGTTGCTTTTTTTTTTTTTATTTTAATTTAGATTGAAAGTACATAGAGAGGAATGGTAGATCCTGATTCATAATGATCTCTTCTTTTTGTACTGTTTTTGAAGTCTGCTAAGATGTTTGTGATGTTGTTTGTGCACTGCAATTTGGGAGAAAAACTCGAGTCAGAATTGGATTGTGGAGTACCTTTGCCCCGGATGGAGGCCTGTTCATATTGTTGTACCAGTTCCTGTCTGTGGATTTTTGTTGAGATTGAGCTTAATGATAGTGGGGAAAAAATCCCAACACCTGTTTTTTGCCACATAGGTGTAGTGCTGTAAGAACATTTTTTTTTAACACTGATTAAAACCTTTTTTTTTTCACCCCGTAAAGGGCTTTAACCCAAAAGTTGATGGTGCTAGTACATTTTTAATACTTGTTTGTCTGAACTGGGCCAGCCTTCTGCTACTGTTTAAGACAGCCTGTTATTTTCCATGGAGTGTGTGTCTGTCTTCAGGCCCTGTCCTGTCATCAGATTGTCTTTTCTAACATAACATTTTTACTGCAGTGGTGTTCTTGCACAGAATGGTGACAGGATATGGCCTTAATAATATTGATTCTCTTTTGTTTTTTCTCGTTGTGTGGAGTGTTCATTCTGTCTCCACTACAGTACAGTGCTATGTGCAGAGTTGGCGTGTGCTCTGGTGAGTTGGAAAAGTGTGGTTTCACTTTGCAAGTTGTTTTTCTTTTCTCTCTGCAGTCAAGCCCCCAACTATCTTCTATTTCATTCTGATCTATAATGTGAAAAATTGCACTACTGAGCTGTCAGCATTATCCGGTGTATTAAAGCAAACCTGACAATAAGCATCCATGGCTTAAATAATCTTAGGTGAAATACAGAATAAGGAATATATTGCAACACTTTTCTTTATGTATTTAACATTTAACTTATTTTTAAAAAGTAAATAAGTTCAAAGTTCCACCTCTACTTTAGTAGTGAAAATTGGATTTAAAAGGGAAAAGAGGAATCCTAAAACTTGCATCAACTGTAATTTATCAGGTTTCTTACAGCTCTACTTTTTGCAGAGCTTTAAGTTATCTTACTCTTTCCTATTTTTCCTGTTGACCTAAGTAAACCAGTTAACTTGACATGGCACTGGCTGGCACTGGCTGAAAGTGCTTACCATTATCTGGCTTAACAGCTGATATTTCAGCCAGCCAAATATTTAGCTCGTCGTTTATCCCCCTGGCATGGCTGAGGATTTGGATAATGTTTGTTTACTATGTGGTCTTCCTGTTCCCAAATGGAATCTTCCTAATACACAAAAATACTCGCCTGGTTCTATTTATTAGTTCTTGCACAAAATGTTTGAGAGGCAAAAACAGAAAACTGTGAAATGAAAAGCAAAATAAAAATGCCTCTTTGCATTACATACCTCATCTTCCAGAGATTCACCAAACTCTTCTTCCAACGCGAGCACCTGCATTTTTGGTTTT
This sequence comes from Pomatostomus ruficeps, assembly GCA_013400735.1. NCBI lineage: Eukaryota > Metazoa > Chordata > Aves > Passeriformes > Timaliidae > Pomatostomus > Pomatostomus ruficeps. Next base: position 801,008 of record VYZT01063237.1, read on the forward strand.
TTTCCTGAATTTGGCAATTCTTGCTAAGACTGCATTTTCCAACAGTGTTGACGTGTATTGTTTCTTTGTTCTGTTTTCTTCTGGATAGTTTTATCTATATGCATAGCCAAGAGTAAGGGGTTTTTTGAAAAGTACAACTAATTTAATTTTCAACTAATGGTCCTTAGTCCTTGGCTAGCTCTCTTTGCGCTGTTGTAGGCCTCTAGCTGCAAGCTTTCTGAAGCACCCTCCCTAACAGTGTTGCATTTGTGTGTAAGACCATTCTTTTCCGAAGTGTTATGTAACTTTTCCCTTGTTTCTTTGTTTGTTTCTCTTTTTTTTTTTTTTTTTGAGCTTGGTTGAATATTTACAAGATTTCTTGCTGCTTTTTGACAATCTATATTTATTTAGTAGAACAAATTTCAATATATTACTTGAAACTATGAAATAGAATTGAGTTAGCAGTTGACTGGTCATGTGATGTATAGAAGTACAATATGCTGTGGTTAATTCTGCAGTAGGTTTGTTAATTTTGTTTATCTGCACTAAAGTACGAAGATCTCCATTCTGTTTAACCATTCAAACTGAGGGTGTGATCCAAGTCTGTCATGTGTTTGAAAGCTAAATCCTGGAACTTGCCGTGGGAGTAGAATATACTAAACCTTTTGCATGAGGAGTTTGTTGAGACAGTAATGTAGCTGTGACATTTTGCCAATTCTTAAATGCTTCTACGTTATGCTGAAAGTCAGATTCCTGGTAAAGTTTTGCTTTAGAGTCAGGCTTAAGTAAACTTGCACAGCACAACAAAAAAAAAAATAATTGCACCAAAGGTACTGATAATATTTGAACAGTGATCTGTACATTTTGCTCATCTGGAATTTTTTTTGCATTCGTTTATTTCCCTTTATGAAATGAATTTCTAGCATTGTAAGAACTTAGGTGAGTGTAAATCTCTTCCAAAATTATTAGTTACTTTAGAAGGAAACATTTTGTAATTTCCACTTGCTTCCATCAATGAAATTTAGAATAACTCAAAGCAGTTTTGGTGCACCAGACATGCAGTGTGTGTATGTTCTACAAGAGATCCAAGAGCTCCCTGTTCGCGAGGCTGTTGAGAAGTGGCATCCAACATTCAGTGCTCAGGTATGATAGTAAGAAGTACTGTAGTCCTATGAGGGCAAATGTGTGGATTTTTAAACATTTTGCCATAATTGCACAATTTTGCATTTTTACTTAATGTCATGTTATGTTTCTTAAAATAAACCTATTGTTGAAATACAGTGGAGTTCAACTGTTTTTGTGACAAATCTGTGTGCATTTTAGTAAATTTCTGAAAATTAATCTGATGTATTTTTGATGTTTGTTCAGTTCTTCTATTTCTGCACTTGTGCTTCACCTGTGTGTAATGTCACACGTTTTTAAGGTGGAAGTTGCTTTGTTCTTTTGTCTCATTCCTTGTGGCTATTCGGGTCTAACTTCCCACGTGTTTACACACAGGCAACATGGCCCTTCCCCTTCCCCTGCAGCTGACATCCCAGCAGGAATGCCAAGCAGGGCAATACTGTCTATTGGAAAACCCCAAGCCCTTTACACTGAATTTCCCAGCACCTTGCTGCAGAGCTGAGCACGGGAGAGAGGCCCCTGGCCTTTAAAGCAAAGCTCCACTATGGTGTGGGGTTTCTGCTGCAGTGATGGTGCTCAGCAGAGCTGTTTGTACATGATAGTGGTTGTGTAAGAACCTTTGTTGCCTTGCGGAGAACAATGGTCTCCTGACCAGTGGAGATGCCAAGTCATGGCAGCCTAGGAAAACAGCACAGAATTCACTTGTTCGGAGCAGTGCTGGCGTTGTCAGGTTCTCCAGGCACTGTCGGGCAGTGCCCAGCTCTGATCTGGCTGTGGCTGCAGAGGGGGGGTGGGATGGCTCCTGGGGCAGGGGTGTTGGTGTGAAGGACACACCAGGAAGGCACCGTGGTTCTGGTGGCAACACTTGGAATGCATCGAGGTCTGTCCTGGGGCGGGTGGCGAGTGAGTCAAGAGCTTGCGGGCTCTGCTCGTCGGGCGGCCGCTAAGGGTGACCTGCTGTGGGTGTTTGCTGCAGGCCACCGAGCAGGAGGAGGAACAGGCAGAGGCTTTTACAGGCTGCCTCTAGGGGATCTTGGAACAATCCCATGGGAACAGGGGTCCAGGAGAGCTGCTCGACATTCAAGGATCACTTCCTTCAGGGTCTAAAATGATGCAACCTGATGAACAAGAAAATGGGTAAAAGGGGCAAGACACCTGTGTGGGTACAAAAGGAGTTCAGTTCCTGCATAAGCAGGAAATACTCAGGAGATGGAAGCAGGGTCAGAACAAAAGAGGGACAGGAGTGTTTCAACCATGTCCTTTGATTCCCTAATTTCTCTTCTGCTGTCATGGCAAAGAACAGAGACATGGATTTTCCCCCAGTGCCCTAAGTTCCTGTGGAGCTCTTGTGCAATCCTTTCAAGGTTGGCATGTGTTACAATGCCTGTGCTGTAACAGAGGTGGATGTGGTCACTTTGCAAGGTCAGGTTGACCTCAGGTGCAAGGAGGGTGAGCAGCTAACTGAGGGAGCTGGGGAGCCACAGGTTTGCAAATGATTATCCTCTTTAAGTGTCAATAAGGATTTGCCTTCTTTGGATACTAAAGTAAATTCCAATGTATTTTTTTGAGGAGAGGTGTAGCTGGGCCCTTGAGAGAATCTTTCTGTCTGCAGGTTGGGAGTGGACTTCTTTGCTGGGCATGTTTTCCTTTCAGACACCCTTTTGGAAGCGTCTGCTGAAGGACAGGAACACGCAAACCCCTGCACACCCCCTAAAACAAAGCGGCATTACTTAAATGACCTTATCCACTCTGTTTGTGCCCCAAAGCTGTGAAGTACATGCTGCAGGCAGGGGAGTATCTCTCAGCTTGGCACTGGTGTGCAGCCAATAGGTGGGGAAATAAATAACCATCCAGCTGTTGCTTTCTCCTTATCTCTTTGCAGCATGTCCTCCCCTCTGGGCCTCTCAAAGATGTGAGACTGAGACCAGCAAAGCTGGAACCTCCCTCATTTCTTAGTATCTCACTAAGGTCCCTTGTGCCTCACTGCTGATTTTTGTGTTTGTGTTTTACACAAATTATGATGCAAATATCCACTGTAAGGGGCAGGTATTTATTAACTTTAACAAAGATTATGTGATCAAGTTACTTCTTAACAAGTAGGAGCAGCAAAACCAACTTATTTCTAACATCCCTCTGAGTGGAATTTCTGAAGCACAACAAAGGTGTTTGTCAGCTTTCCCTTTGAGAAGGTGCTGGTGGGATCTCTTTTTGTTTTTAGCCAACCAATAGGACACAAATCCTGTACAGACTCTACATCTTTGAAAGCTTTGGCCTTCTACAAAATGCAGTTTAAAGCAGCCACCACCTGAGAAGTTGGGGGGCTGGGGGATGTGAGCAGTGAGAGTGGTTGAGCACGTGGACAAAACCCTGAATATTGTGTTTCCTCATGGAAAAAATGCTAAAAATCCCCATTTGGAGAACATGTGACTGGTTTTGAAGGATTAGGTGGATTCTTGCATGTCACAAGCTTTGCGTGAAGAAGGCCTAGATGTGCCTGAAGAGGACCAAAAGGGAAATAGGCAAAGCATGGTGCCCTACTCTGTGTAGCACCTGGGTGATGGGGAGGCCTTCCCAGCAAGGAAGGAGCTCTGTGTAATTCACACAAGTGGGTCACAGGTTTCTCCTCTGCCCTCCCTGTGGCTGCGGGCCAGGGCACAGCTTGGCCCCAAAGCCATGCCGGGGTCACAGGACTGAAGGCTGTGCCCGAATAACATCCAGCTGCTGTCTTTTAACAGATCAGCTCCACAATTCGCAGGTGGTATGTGCTTATTTAGACCTTTAAGTGTCACTGAGTGCTAGCAATGCTAACATACCTGTAAAACATCAACCAACATAGTACCAAATGGATTTCTTTTAAAGAACGCCCTCTGTGTTCCCGTGTCTCTTAGATCTGCACGTGACCTCTGCTTTGCAGCCCTCAGTGTCACACAAAGCTGGCAATGTCCAGTCCAAGTGTAAGAAGTGTGAACTGGATGCACACTTTGTGCCAGCTTTTGATCCTTTTATTTAATGATACATATCTAATTTTTGATTATCTATAAACTCAGTTCTAAATATCATTAGATTAATTATTTTGAAGTCAAGATGGTATGTGACACATCAGTTGCAAAAAAAGATTCACAGATAAATTTTGAATTACCTTAAACGCTTCCAGTTTGATTCAGTTAATTTTCCTTCAGTAACAGATTTCTTTATAGATTCTAAAAAGTTCAGGGGCAGAAGTATTTGCTGAATATCAAATTAACTTTCTCCAGCAGCCAGTAAATTAAGTGCTGAAATTGTATTTACTCTGCAAATTTGTTTTGTTTTTCTTAAGTAAAAGTTGTACCACATTTTATATCAAAACTAGCATATGGAGAGGAAGTGTTAAGAAGAAAGAGCCATTGGATTAGTCATTCAAGTTTCAATTTTTCATAGGCCAATGAAACAGTAAAGGAGAGTTTCTGCTGCTTTTGTCTATCTCAGCCACAAGGGAGGTGTCCAAGGTTTTCTGAAGCGATTTTGAAGAGCAGTCTCAATAGTGTGAATTGCTATTGTGTCTGAAGGGGATTAGAAATGGTCACAGCCCAGTCACTGTCAGCAAAACCCTTTATTAATTAGGTAATTAACAGGGAGATGGAAGGAGGGACAATATCTAACAAAGGCAAATCCATGTTTTGATTTGGTGAAGCACCAGTCTAAAATGGCTCAGTGCCAAGGGAACTGTTAAGCATCCACAAGCGAAATAGAAAGTGCATTTTTGGAAGTGTAGACGTTGATTTATTCTGAAAGTTTAAAGGAATTTCACCTTTTGCAATGCTGGTTTTTTATTTTTACAATAACATTCTTCCAACACTACACCTTGAGGAATAAATGGCTCCCATGAACTCGAGGTTTGGTGTGGTTGCAGCCTCCTGCACAGGCAGCTCCTGGTGCCCTCCCGTTGGGTGGAGCACAGAGGACCCCATGCACCTCCAAGAATCTGTAATGAATTCCCACAGCACCTATAACTGCCCTTAAGGATTTACTCATTTTAGAAGACAGAAAAAGCACCAGATATGCTTGTTATGTTTCTGGCTGTAAAACATTTTTAGACAGAATAAGTGGTAGGAGCCATGACTGGTGAGGCACCACAGGATCGATCAGCCCAAGGTCCTGCATTGGAATTCTCCCCCGACTCTGAGCTAATGGTGGGAGCCTGGGGACACAAGCATGGAGCTGCCTGTCAATACTCCCCAAGCTCCAGCAATTTGCCATCTGCAGTGCCAGAGGTGACATCTCTGTGTTTAATAGCCCTCAATGGATTTCTCCCGAGGATTTATCTTGCTGTCTTTTGACCACTGGAGACTTTTTATCAAGCTGTTACAACTGCCTGGTAGAAAATCCTTTTAAATGGGAGATGTGTATTGTGTGTCCTGTGTTTGTGACAGGAACATCTGAGCTGGCTGGGAGAGCACCATTAGCAGCCTTTTGTGCTAGTCCAAACTGGGAATTTGTGTGTGGTTTGGGCATTCATTGTGTCTTTGCAAGGAAGATAATTCTGCTGGGGCCCTGTGAAGGAGTGTGGATGACTGCACAGGCTGCAAGGCAGGAAATAAGGGCTGCAAGAGATGCTGACTCACAAAGTTAACTTGGATGTATCATTTTTCTGTCTCCATTTACCTTTCTGATGAATTTTCTTCTCAGATTGGGTGAAAACATTTCTGTGGCCCACCTACAACAGTTTTTTTCCTATTTTTTCTTGTGCTTCAGTACTGTATTGCAGCATTGGGATTATAAATGCAGCAGGGGAATGTTTTAAATCCCCCAAGTGTGGATTTGCAACATAAGTCTGGTGGAAACATTCCTACTGAAATTGGGTTACATTAACCTTTACAAAGCATGGACTCACATTGTGGGCATTGCTCATTTAATAGTCCAAGTCAACTGCTTGGTTATTGGCAAAAAAATTCAGGAATTTTCTGTATCTTTTCCCCTCACTCCACGGTGACATTTACCCCTTGATAAGTGTTGCTGTGGCTTGTCAACCCCTTCATTTCTTGGGTGATCAAATCAATCTGATGCAGGATTTTGGGTGACCCAGAAGTCATGTGGGAGAACTTCAGGCAGAAGGGTAAAATGCCTGTAGCAGGATGGACAAAGACCCAAAGACCTCCATATGCAAATTCCCCTGGATGAGAGCAGGAGCAGAGCCTAGGAAAATACGTTGTAAAGAAAGAATAAGTTAATATGTGCAAGGAAAAGCAATATCTGACAAATAATTTATCAACATCCACAGGGAGCTGAGAGATGCCAGCATTCAAGCACCATGAGTGGAGAGTTTGCTCTGGATTTGTTCCTGCTGGGTGAGGGGCCATCCCTGTCCAAGAGAAGCTAAGGTGAGATGCAGCAGTCTGGGTGCAACAGGGCTTGGGTGGTGGAGGCTGTTCCAAGTGACAGAAAGGCTTCACATGTGAGGGTAGAGCTTCTGATCTCAACCTTTGATCTCAGCTGCATCTGGGGCAGGGGACGAGGACAGCAGATGGCTTTAAAAGCGAGCAGGTCGCTCCTGGTGGAGGCAGCAGCCGGAATTCCCGAGGGACAGGAGTCCAGCGGTGCCCATCTCGGCCGGAGAGGGAGCAGTGCCATGGGACAGTGGTCAGTGAGTGCGTGTGGGTGTGGTCGCATGTTTGGGTTGAGGGAATCTTGCCCCCATGGAGCCCTTGGATCAGCAGGTGGAGCTGCACTAGACTCAGGTTTGATTTATCATGGTGCTCTCATTTAGCAAAAAAACAGCCCCAAACAAGTAAAACAGATGGTGTAGAAAAATAATTGTACAGTCCAAGAGCAGTCCCCAGTTGATCTGGGTTACAGAATGCAGACTGTGATTGTATCTGTTGGTTCCAAAAGACAGCAGTTCAATAAATCAAAGAAAGAAGAGGCAAACATCAACTGGATTGAGATGTAAGAGCCTTGATTGTGCAAGAGACCTGGAATTCCTTTATTTTCAAGTTGTTAGTAGCCTCAGAGAGATTCCTGAAGAGGACTGAAGAAGAGTGGAGAAAGGATCCAGACTCCCTGTCTAAAGAATAGGTCTAAACAAACTAACAGGAATAAAGCAGGAAGCCTACAGGGAGTGCTAAGTGGAGAAATGGGATGTCCAGACTTGTCTAACTTCACAAAAAAGGAAATAGGGGTAAAATGAGAGAGCTGACAGGTAAATTTGTGCCAGACAAAGACAACTCTCACTTTAAAGTTACGAAGTTGTGGTTAAGAGGGTGGTAACAGAAGGGGTAATGCCCGTGAGAGAATGGTCCTGGGCCCTCCTTAGTGCTCACAAACCACAGGGGATGGCACAGAAGAACTGAGGGGAGACTGGGGCTGTATCACATCCCTGTCTGCTGATTGCTCAGGCTACTGAACCCTCTAAAAATAATCCCAAATTTTATAATTCCAAAGTTGGATTCCCCTAAATCTTCCTCTGGAAGCCTTGTTTTACAGTTGGGGAAGTAAGAGTCAGCTGGTGTGATTTTTAATTTTGACTGTACACTACATTTTCATTTAACTTTGGTTCCTCTCTTTGGTTTTCTGTATTATGTAAGAATTTGCCTCGATATAGAAAAGCAAGACAATGATCTGATACCATAATCTGATTTTATGCTAATGTCTTCTCAGTATATCTCTCATTAAACATAAAATCAAATTAAATACACAAATAGATTCATCATGTAAAACTTCTAAAGGTAGTGTATGATTAGTCATGGCTTTAGAATTGGTGGTAATAAAAAATAACCTTCCTTTTTAATCCTATATATAAAGTTCAGGCTCAACTTTTTTAAGGAACTACCAAAAAATTTGAATTTGAGGGGCCTGAGAATTTTGCATATCCTAAATTTTGGTAGATTGTGAATACCAAACATAATGTTAAATAAGGAAACATGTCCTCACAATAACCACCCCTTAATCAGTTTTATTTTGCCTAATTTCAGAACTACTAGTATATGTCAATATTTTGGGGAGCTTAGTATTCTCCATAATATTTGAATGGCCTAAATTGGGTAGAATAACCATAAATGAAAGAAGCAGTGCAATGAAATGCAATTTGATGAGGAAAAAGCTCTCTTAAACATCAACAGACAGGCATTCCAACACCACCACTATTACATTTTAACTTGGGTTTTCCTTTTAAAATCTCACCATACAGTAATGAAATAGAGTTAATATAATTCTAAAAGAAAATGATTTCTTTTTATGGGAAGGCTTTAGGTGATGGGGTGTAATGGACTCTGCATCAGAATGTTCCATATACTGTGGATACCTGTAATGGAAAAATATTGTTTCACGAATATCTATCAGACCATTTTATTACCTAATCTCAGAGCAAGAGAAACTTTGCAAGTACAATCTTCCTTGATCCTGAAATTATCACACAGCATCCTTCATAGTGTAACGAGGCATTTCCCTTATTATTTATCTTTTTCTTATAAAAGACTTAGTTGGTCATCTCTTGATATAGCAGGGAAATCTCAGGAAACCCAACATCTTGCCATCCTGGATATTATCCAGATAGAAATTAGGGTTCTTAAAGACTGGATTTATTAAATATTACCATTTGGGGACAGTATTTTTTCCAGTTGCAGTCAAGTTCCTCTGATGTTCCAATGAAATCCTTGGCAAGGGTTTGGAGCTGGATGATCTTTAAGGTCCCTTCCAACTCAAACCATTCTGTGATTCCGTGTAAATGGCAGTGAATCCTCTCATGGGTCTTTGTGGAGCAAAGTTTGGAGCCTTGTTTGGGGCAATCTCTGCCCTGTTAGACTGGATCTGACCGTGACTCCTCACCCACAGAGGCTGGGAGTGGATGCCAAGGGATGAGGGTGAGGATGGAGCAGGCGTGTGCTGATCCTCTTCCAGTGTAACCTCTCACCCTTTGAGGGCCTCCAGAACCAGCAGCTTTAGAGCACTGAGCATGGGCTTACATGAACTTCCTTTCATTGAAAACTCATGGAGATGAATGGTCTTGGTCTCTAGCAAGAAAGACAGAGAAGAATGGCTATGACAAGAACAAAAATCAGCCATTATCTTGCAGGACACAATTGAAAGTTTTCAATGGAGGTCTGACTATTTAGCAAAGGGATTCCAAAACTCATCCCTGATGCATCTGAAAGACTCGTAGAAAAGAAATTTATGTTTTACTTATTTTTCTTTTTATCCTCATTTCATTTTAATGACCAGGGAAAATGGGAAGAATGCAAATGAGTGAATGCCCTCTTTGGTGTGTGTTGTTCCTGAGCATAATCTGGTAACCTGGCAGGCATCAGGCACGAGTGGAATTGCTGCCCCTAAGTAGGAAGAAACGTCATCCCCTTTGCAAGCAGTTGCTCAGTTTGGTTTTTGGTTTGAAGAAAACAACAGCCAAAAGAGCCCTGTCCCCCTGCAGAACAGGGGAGCTGGGCTCACTGTGGGCTGCTCACCTGCTGCTTATGTCATGGGGATTGTTCTTTTAAGCAGGGATAACCTGAAATCATAAGGACTTCCACCCACGTCTGAAAAGTATACAATTTTTTTTACCCTAAAAAAGGTACAACCACAGCATTGGGCTTTCTCCAGAGGGACTGTGACAGGAATGATCTCCAGAAGCCGTCTCCTGAGGTGGGACACAGAGCCACAGGCTGGACGTGGGAGAGAGCAGCAAGTGGAGGCATTGGCTTCATCTGGGACTGAGGTCTGTGCCTGGATGTGGAGGCCATAGGAGTATTTTGAGGGTATGTATTTAAAATACAGGTGGAAGAGCTGGACTGGGTTATTGGAGAGGGAAGGGTGATCTTGGTGTTGTTAGAATTGAACAATAAAGCTGTTAAAAGGCAGCAAAAGGATTAAGGCTTCAAGAGTGGGTGATACTCTGTACCTCTAAATTACTTTATTTTGCTTTAAAATGATGCCTGACTACATGTTATGCATGTTCTGTACAACACACATCTCCTCTGCTCTGCAGGTTTTGCTCTGGAATCTGCTCTGGCCATGTCTCCTCCAGTCCTTTCAGACCTGGGCTATGTCCCCCCTGATGGTGGATGGGGCTGGGCTGTGGTGTTCGGAGCCTCCATCTCAATTGGGTTTGCATTTACCTTTCCCAAAGCTTTCACCATCTACTTTAAAGAGATCCAGGCTGTTTTTGGCATCTCCTACAGCCAGCTTGCCTGGACAACATCCATCATGTGTGCTACCACCTACGGGGGAGGTAAGTGAAGCAAGGCTGTATCTTCCTGTGCAAAGAGGAGATCTGATCTCTGCACCAAAAGGGGAGAATGTATTTCTTTGAAAAAGTTCTTGGAAAGTTCCAACTGTAAGTCTGGCTTTCTGTTTTCTCATGATATCCATTGGCAAAACTGAGAAAACCAGTAGCGCTGAGTTTTTATTGCCAACATATATGAAGTCATCAATTATTATTTCATCAGAAATCTTGCTATGTGTGGGTGAGTGAAAGCTGGGGATTATTTGAGTCTGGGCAGTTATTTCAGTATACTTAGTCTTTTGTTCTGTTCCTATTCTTGTCTTTCCTTTTGAAAAAAAAAAGTGTTACTTGCACTCGTGATTGCAGAGAAGCCACTGAAACTCAAACCCCAAGTTTTGCTGACGTACAGACATGGAATACGTGTGTGTAAATCTTGAGAGAGCATTAAAATATGTTTTTCTCTAAATCTGTTGCTAAAATCTTACTTAAGTAAGGGATGATGTTTTAGACTTTTCTCTGCAGAATCTTTCTAAAAGAACAAATACAGCCACCAGTTTCTTCAAATTAAAATGTTCACTGTGTGCTTGTACCTTGGCTGCAAAAGTTGCTGTTGTGGGAAGGTATCTGTTGTCCTCATAAGGAAATAATCAAGTGGATGTTCCTGAGGGATGTTTCCCTCAGACACTGATACCAGGTTAAGAATCTGCCACTTAGAGCTGAGTTGCTGGTTGATCTTGCTGTTAATGGTTAGGAGAGACCATCTGGTTTTAGGCTGCTGGTGCCTGTGAGGTGCAGCTGCTGGCAGCTATTCCTGGGCTCTCAGCAGATCCTGCTGGTTCTTAGCTTGTTTTGCAAGGGTGAAAGATAAAAGGATTAACACTTAACACCACAAGACAAGCCACCCAACTCACACCTACCCAAACCTGTATTCTTCCTAAAACCAGTCACTGACAAACTTCAGGGAAGACTATTTTAAAAAAATTGTAGATGGCGGGATCTTCTTGGTACCCTCTTGCCTTCAGGACAGGGTGGTTTGGAGGCTTCCTGGGTCACTCACTGCAGAGACTGGGGTACACCCTGTGTACAGAAGCCTCACACACTCATGTGCTTTAGGAACATGGCAATAAAAAAAGGAGCTGGTGTGGGATGGATTAAGGTGAAAGGAGAGGTACGTGACCAGAGAGGTGTGAGGGATGAGCTGCTGGCAGAAAGAGCCTTTTCAGGTCTGGCTGGAGTGGATCAGACTGTCAGTGAGGCAGATTCCCTGGGCTCTCTGGGCTGAGCCCTCTGCTGCAGGTGGACAGAAGAGTTCACTCCCGGGGGAGTAAATCAGCAGCTCTACTGAACACTGGTCTCCCTTGAAACAATGGCTGTGTATCCTCTGGCTGCTGTTTGGCTCTGGTGGTTTTGTGTCAGGAGCTGGGCAGGACTGGCAGAGTCAGAGCGAGATACTGAAGAGAGATTCGTTTAGAGGGTTCATTTCCTCAGGGTGGCTGTTCAGGGCCCTCTGGAAGCTGGATGTCTGAAACTGAGCACCAGACTTTGGACATGTCTCAGAGTGATTGGGATTTCTGGCTTTTTATTCTCCACATTCCCTGAACGAGGGCCCTCGACATCCAGATGGAAATACAGAAGAGAGAACAGCCAGGGAACTGCTGTCTGTAGCATTGATGGGGGAAGAAGCCATTACTGTATCAGACTTGTGGCTTTCATCACTGATCTTCCCATCTTTAAATACAGACTTCTATGAAATCATACTGCTGCAGAGGTGTTATTGTAAACTACAGCTGTGTGTGCAAGTGCTTACTTTCTCAGATGCCACCTGTAACAACAGGGGGGTGCAGCACTAGCAGGAAAACATGAGATGCTGTGAAGCAAGCTGACTTTTCCTTTTCAGCACTGCATTAATGTTCACACAGACTTTGGGCCAAGAAGTCAGTGCTGATAGGGGGGTCCTGTCCCTGTACCAAAAGCTTGTGTTTGTTGCCCCAAGAGCACCTTTCCTCTCTGGGGGTTTGTCCCCCAGACAATACCTGTTGCTCTTCACCTCACTCAGCTTTTAAATCACTGCAGCATCTGAAATAGATCTTGGGAAAACATAAATCTGAGGAAAAACCCCTGTGTACTCTTCTAGAATTAGGGAAGATCAAGTGTCTTGTCTGTTCTTGTGCATGATTCATAATTATAAACATTTCCCTGTCATGTTCTCATCTTTCAGTTTTGCTGCCAGTAACTGGTGTTGACATCTCCATAGATCTGAAAGCAGCAGCATGCTAATAGTAATAGAAGAGGGAATGGCAATAATAACAGATTTAAGAGTTTCATCTCAGGGAAAAAATATCTTTGAGTGCATAAGTAATTGAATACTCAGTTTGATCTTCCTTTCAGCTATTGCAGCATAAGTCTACAGCAATTCTGTAGCATCCAGTGAAGCTGCATGCTGTGTTTGAGGGAGGAGAAAAGCACCAACAAATCCTGCCCAGAGTGGCTGAAGGAATAGAGGGGATCCCTTCAAATCCCACTCAGAAAAGCTGCAGATAACTGTATGTAAAGCAGTTGTTTAGGACAGCCTGCACTAGCGTAAATAGGAAAAAAAAAAAAAAAGAAAGCTTCAAGAAACATTGAATATCATTTTTGGGTGAAGCCTGAGCTGCACTGAAATCATCAGGCATCTTGCCATCACCTTTAGCGGAGCCAGGATTTCATCTTTCAGCTGCTGGGTTTGATCTGCTGAACTGCAGAACTAGAAGCCTGGCAAATTTCAGCCCCAAGCATTTTGGGAAAGGGGGCTTCCCCAAAGGGTCTTCAGGAGCATGAAGTAATGGAGTGCCCTGTAAACCTTACCTAGGCAATAGGTGCATCCTGGAAGCATGTCTGACAAGGAGTCATTGCTGGGGAGCTTAGGGGGGTCTTGGGAAGGTCAGTCTGTAAACCTGGGATTACAGCAGGCTTGAGTAAATACTACACTTGGACCTAAAAGTCTCCTCTTTCTGATCTTGTGGGGTAACAGGGATGTATAATGTCAAAGGTTCGACAAGCTCCTTAAGAACAAATTCTCTGTGTAAGACCTTGAAAGTTAATGCTAAAGCACTGTGCTTGGGCTGCTGGGCAATGGTCAGCCAGAAGGGCAAAGCGACACAAGAGTCAGGCCCCAGAGCCTGGCTGAGTTTGCCCCCAGAAATCTTGTGCATTGCATCACCCCGTGTGAGGGGCACAGGGATGTCACACACAGCTCTGCAGCACAGGATGTGTGCACTGAGCTCTTCCCAGGCGTGTTTCTGTCTCTTGTCTCCATATCCCAGCGTTTTACTGAATTTGAAGGGTAATGAGGAACTTCCTGGCCTTTCTCCACCCCACCAAGAGGAGCGGGTTGTGTTCCAAGTAGCTGCAGACTCGATCCTGTTGTCCTGCTTCCCAACTGCTCTCTTACAGTGCCCAGAGCCTCGCTGGTGACAAGCACTGTGTGCTGCCAGCTGAGACTGGCTCCTGCTCAGAGCATCCTTGGCCTTGAAGCAGATCAAAGGTGTCCTATGTGCACACAGCAGTACCTGCTCTCAGAACGCTGCAGTCCCACAGAAAGGTTTCTTGGGGAAACTCATGTCAAGAGGAGTTTGACAGTCAAGAGGAGTAACTCCCATTATGGAGTTACAATCACTTGTCCCAACTTTGTTTGGTGGGGTACCAAAACCCATAACAAAGTCCCAGCTGCCTCTTTATGATATTTTTCTGTACCTGTAATTGATTACCCTTCCATTATCTTAAAACTTGGGTGAGGTGGGGTTAATTTTTTTGGAAAATACCTGCATTAGGTAATGACTAGGAGTACTATGATCTGCAAACAATGGTGTTCTTGCAAACTGGTGTGACAACCCCCTGTCCCCAGGCCGCTGACCCTCAATTCAGGCTCAGCCAACATTGTGCAGTCCCAGGTTTTTGCTGCTCTGGAGTGGGAATCACTCTTCATGGTGACCCTGAACCTCTCTTGTCTCTCAAACATTGTAAGAGTTTAAGGAGATCTAAAGCTCTCCAACACTGAAGTGTTATTCAGGCAGCCTTGAGGCAGCTGATCCTGTTTCTGCCCTGTTGACAACCACTTGAGAGTTTACTTGGAGATGGGCTGGAGACAGCAGTTGTTTTCTGGACTCAGATGTGCCATAGCTGCTGAGGGCCGTGCCTTGGAGATGGTGCTCGAGGAGGGGCTGGATGTGTCACAATTCGTAGGATTCATTTTGGCAGTCTAAGCTGCAGATCTTGGCTAACCTGGTTCCTTTTCACCGAAGGGTGTAAGGAAACTCTCACAAGAATATTTCCACCAGAATTCACAGGCAGGCTGGGTGGGTAAGTCAGACTGGGATAAGGTGGGATACCACACTGGTTTTACTTGGCCAACACTAAAGAATCCTTATTCACTATGTGTTTACCTTGAGCAAAAATGTATGGACTCGTTATCTTGTGGTAAAACCTCACAGCAGGGACTGCAAGGCTTGAGTCTGGAACTGGAGAGCCATGGGGTAGGGCAGGCAGAGGTTTCCCTCTGCACACGGTGTCACCAGTGGAGTCCCCTTTACTTTCAGTACCACTGAAAGAGTGACCCACTCTGCTCTGGCTAATGTGTAATTACACCTTCAACACAGCCTCCTGCCCCAGCTGCTTGTTTGCCTGTCTTTGTGTGCACAATCCTAAATGCCTTCAGGCTCTGCATTCAGCAGTGGTTGGAAAAAACCACAGTATTTCTCCTCATTTTCAGCCAATTAGGACCTGGCATAACCAGACTTCTGCCATACAAGTTGCTAGCTAAATTCTTGATGCATCTCTGAGTACTTCAACCATGTTGTTTTCCCCTTTCTGTGTAGTCATTTTCCAAATATAACAGAGGAAGATTCTTCTGGGATTAAAATGTAAATGAGACAAAGATGCAACAGCAAAGTAATAATTTGTATTAATTCCCCAGTGAAAACATTCCAGTTATTAGGTCTAGATTAATTGTCACCATCTTTTTACCAACAAGAATGTTTTGGTTTGAGCTGCTGATTAAACTCCTGCAACAGGGGAAAAACAGAAGAAGTGATGTTACTGCTTGGTTTATTCTGTTTTCTCCGGGAAACCAGCACATCCCGCAGTGATGCTTCATGCACCTGGCTGGTTTGATGGCACAGACACAGGGCTGGGGCTGTCTGAGAGCTTTCCTGGCTCTGGAGAGACTTATTTCATGTCATGAATCCCTCTGCCTGTCTGGGCTTCTTGCTATTAATACCGGGGTTTAGAAAAAAAGCAAGTTTGACATTTCATAACTTTCTATTTTGACCTCTCCTTGACCCCTGTAAAACATTACTCTGTGAAAAACAAAGCCAGGAGGCTCTGCCGGTGTCCCAGGTGGTTTCAGTGCAGCGCTGATGTTGCTTGGCTCTGTGCAGTGTCACCTCACCATCAGGTGCAGGGGGTGAGGGGCTGGTGGCTCTGCCTGCAGCAGAACATCTCACACAGCAGCAAAGAGGCTGCATGGAAATCAAAGTTTCCCCTCTCCCAGATAGCCACAGAGCTGTCACGGGATGCGGATTGGCTGTGTTTGGCCAACACATGCCACTCTGACCATGCTGGTGAGGTGCTGCCTTCACCCCTCCTGCTGCTCAGTGCCCCAGGAGCCACCAGCCAGAGTTAGGTTCCCTTTAATTAAAAACTCAGGCATGAAAATATTAGTGGTAAATCCCTGAATGCTGGAGTCTTGTGGCTAAACACTGAGGAATGTGTTTTATCTGCCTGCTCATGCTCAGTGGCGGGGAGAACACAGGGTATGAGGGTAACTGCACTCGCTGGGAAGGGAAGTGATGCTTTGTCCCCAACTGGCATTTTGTGGTGGCATCTGGCATCTTGGCCAGAGCCAAGAATTTTGGTGACTTGAAATCTACCCTCAAGTATTAGTCTGTGTCTGTATGGATTGATCCCTTGGAAAAAGTTAAGAATTTTATTAGGAACATAAATACATGGGCCTATTTTCTGAGGACTGGGATGTCTCTCTCCTGGGACAGATCACACAACGCAACTGCAGGGGACATTCTTTAGAGTGGCACCCAATTTAGTATTTCTGGAGAAGGGAATTCTCATCTTCCAGTGATGGTGTTGCATGGCTCCAGCCCTTTGGTTTTGCAGAAAATTGCTGCCTATATTCTCATTCATTAATTCAGGAGCTACATTTTAACGATGGTTATGGATTGGATTTCAGTGCTGCTGCATTTTATGAGCAAATGGAACACGACAATAGAGCAGTTTTAAGAAACGGGGTGTGCCATTAAAGACCCTTTAAAGAAGTGCAGAGGTCCCTCTTCTGGCACTTACCAGATGCTGTTTTCATGCAGCAGAGCTAGGTATAGATTTTCTTTTATTTAATGTGGAAGCAATTTCTAAAGGCTTTAATTGACTTGCAAAGACTCAATGAAGGAAAAACTTGGTTGGAGTTATAGAGTTGTAGCTCTTACCTTTGGCTGCCATAAAATGCTTTACATGAAAGGCTTTGAATAAAATTATTTCCAAATACCAAAGTCGTTCACTGAAAAGAAATAGAAATGTTTTCAATTCTTGAGGGAGCCCAGGGTTTTTCCCCCCTACCCTCTTTTTTTTTTCTTTTTCCAAGACAAGAAAAAACACTCAAGCTGGCCTCACTAGTCACTTTTTAGGGGGAACTTTTGTGCTTCATTATAAGGGTGGTGAGGCACTGGCGCAGACTGACCAGGGAAGCTGTGGCTGCCCCATCCCTGGAAGTGTTCAAGGTCAGGTTGGATGGGGCTTGGAACAACCTGGGGTAGTGGAAGGTGTCCTTGCCCATGGCAGGGGGATGGTCCCTGTGCTCCCAAGCCGTTCTGTGATTCTATGATTTTAAATATTTTTCATCAAACCTTGGGCTTCAATAAGTGAAGGATGTTAGTTCATTTGATTAAAAAATCAGGACATAGGAACTATCACAGAAAGCTTTGTGGAGACTGGGAAATGGAGAGAGAGGCAGAGTTTCAGACTCTACTTTGCTTCTGGCCCCTTTTCCCAGTGTGCCCCTCTTCTTTCAACAGCTCTGGAGCACTGGGAATTACATAGCAGTCACTTATTTACATGGAGCACTCTGATAGGGAAATGAGTCACTTGAAAAGGTGTTTTGCAATTTTAATCAATTTTGTTGCTGCTTGCCAGCAAATTAAAAAACCTGCCCTCCAGGAAGTGTCTGCTGTCAGTGGAGGAGAAAGCAGAGCCTGATCCCAGGGGGAGTCTGTGGTTCTGACATGGAGGGGGAGCACTGGCACAGGCAGCTGCTGGGAGATGAGCCCCAGACTCCCCCCATCCCTGGCAAGTCCTTTTTGACCTGGCGAGCCCAGGATTTCCAGTGGCGGTCCCACCCTCTGCCCCCGGGCTGTTCTGCTGTGCTTGTGAGCTTCCCTTAGAGCAGCGACAGCGCAGCAAAGACTTATCACAGTCAGACATCTCTACAAACCACTTGTGTGCCCCCAGTATCAGCTGCTGCAACTGGTTTCCTGCTCCAGTTCTGAGCTTGCTAGGAGTTTGTGTGAATGTTTACCTAGAAGTGCCCCGCTGGGGTTGGCTGCAGGGGCAATTCTTTAGCATGACACCCAATTTAGTATTTCTGGAGAAGGAAATTCTCATCTTCCAGCTGAGAGTTGTTGCAGCTGGAGTTGTAGCTGCTTCTTCATCCCTTTCCTTGCAGGTGTTTCCATCCATCCTCCCACCTTCCATGCTGCTGCTAAGGATGTGCCAAGTTCAATCTTAGGTGTGTTTATTGTGTTTTTGGTCTTATTTTTGGTTTTTAACAGAGCACAGAAAGCAGCTGCTGATACAACTGAACACTGGTATCCTCACAGCCCATAAAGCAGGTCAGGGCTGTACCAAAAAAAACCTCTGTAAGTCATCACGCTGTGACCCCACACCTGAGAATAAAGGTCTTCTGGTCATTTGGAGTTTACTCAGTTTTATAGGAAGAAAGAAATGGCAGTAATAAAACATCTTACAGTGGTGTTGTGAGGAGATTTTAAAGCTCCAGATGAGCTGTGCCAGGTGAACCGCAGAGCAAGGCCCTGATTTTCCCCCTCTCAGTTGCTTCATTGTGCATGTAGAAAAAGGGGACGGACACGGCGCTGTTTGTTAAGCCAGGGGAGGCAAGGTTGAGCAAGATACAAGGTTTGTGGTGAAACTGCACCTTCTCAGCCAGAGCAAACACTGTTCAATGTTCTCCCAAAGAGAGCTCCATGTGAAAACTAGGATATACAGCAAATTGGTCAACATGAACAGCAGGTAGAAGTCTGCAATGATCGTAGAATCACAGAATTCTGAACTGGGTTGGAAAGGACCTTAGAGCCCATCCCCTTCTAGCCCGCCCCGCCACCTTCCACCATCCCAGGTTGCTCCAGGCCCCGCCCAACCTGTGCTTGAACACTTCCAGGGATGGAGCATCCACAGCTGCTCTGGGCAACCTGTGCCAGGGCTCAGCACACTCATAGTGAAGAATCTTCTCCCAACATCTCATCTAACTCTCCCCTCTTGCAGTGTAAAACTGTCCCATCTTGTCCTATCAGCATCTATCAGTGTAGAAAATCACTCTCCTTTTTTTTATAAGGACGATGTGGTCCAGGGGCAGGAGGGCAGCCTGCAACTTGGTATGGAGGAGGGAAGAGCTGGGATCTAGTACGGAAAAGAGGAGGGATGCAGGTGGAAACACAGGGGAAATAGAACAATTTGCATTTAAGTAACTGAAGGTTTAATTAATGCCCGCGGGGTGGCTGGTGCCGCTGCCTCGGCTGGGGGCGAGGGGGCCCAGGGCACGGTGCTGGAGCGAGGGCCGTGAGTGCCGGGAGGTTTGGAGGTGTCCCCGGCCGGGGCGGGCCGGTCCCGCCCGGGGCGGTGCGGCCGCTCCCAGCCCGGCTCAGAGCCGCGCCAGCGCCGCGCTCCGCAGGTGGGTCCTGCCCGGGCTCTGCGGGTCCCTCGCGTGTCCCACCAGTGTCCCACGGGTGTCCCGGGGGCTCGGCAGGCACCGGGAGGGCGGAGCAGCGGGTTGGAGCCGCAGTATCTGGTTTTCCCCACTTCCACGTGGCATCTCTGCCCCGTCCCGCTCCCCGGCACAGCTGCCGGCGGCTCGGGCTCTTTGTGGCCACGCAGGGGGCTCGGGTGGGCGCCACACGGCACGGGGCTCCCTGGAACGGAGGTGTGTTGGGGCGATGCTGCCGCTGCAGGGTGGGGTCGGGGGGAGCAGTATCCCAGGACTGGGGCTCCAGGGAGCAACACCCCAAGAATGAAGTCTGGAGAAGTGGCATCCTGAGACTAGAGGTCCAGGGGAGCAGCATCGCGGCACTGGGGCTCTAGGGGAGCAGAGTCTCAGGACTGGGGCTCTGGGGAGCAGTATCCTGAGATGAGGGGTCCAAGGGAGCAGCATCCCAGCACTGGGGCTCCTGAGGAGCAGAATCCTGGGATGAGGGGTCCAGGGGAGCCGAATCTATGGACTGGGGATCTGGGGAGCAGAATCGCTGGACTGGGGATTTGGGGAACAGTATCCTGGGATGAGGGATCCCCAGGAGCAGCATTCCAGGACTGGGGCTCCAGGGGAACAGAATCTCAGGAGTGGGGTTTTGGGGAACAGCACCCCCGGACTGGTGTCTGGGGGAGCAGCATCCCAGAACTCAGGGTCCAAGGCAGCAGCACCCCTGGACTGACCCCAAACTCTGCCCTTTGTATTCCAGGGCTCCTCGAGGAGCGTGGGCCCACCCGGCCATGCCGGCCCCCGCTGAGGCAGGGCGAGCCCCCGGCCCGCCAGATGGCGGCTGGGGGTGGGTGGTGGTTTTCGGCGCCTTCGTTTCCATCGGCTTCGCCTACGCCTTCCCCAAAGGCTTGGCCATCTTCTTCAAAGAAATCCAGGATTTCTTTGGCACGTCCTATAGCGAGATCGCGTGGGTCTCCTCCATCATGCTGGCCACGACGTATGGTGCAGGTGAGTGACCCTGCACCAGCCCCCGTGGTACGGTGTGTTGTAGGAGCAGGAATAAGCCAGAAATCCCCACCCTGGGCCAGAGTAGAGGGAGAGCAACCACAGTGTCCATCTGCATGGGCACCATCCACATATTTACTTTCTGATCATGTTTCCAAATGTTTGTTTAGGCAGACAAGTGGAGTGTGGAGCCTGAGGGGCTCCTACCCAGAAATCAGAAGATTACCTATGAAAACTTTCTATGGGCATCAGGGAAAAAGCCCTGAGAATAGGCTGGTGTGAAATAACTGGGTCTGGGTTTCAGCCAGAGCTGAGTGTGGAGTAGAATAATAAATGAAGTAGCTGCTTGTTTATTGTGGCAGCTGATAATCACAGCAATGAAATCGCCAGAGTCAGTCGTTCGTATCAGTTGTAAAGCAGTGCATATAACTTTGCTCTTTTTTATGATTTTGATATCACTTTCATGACTCAATGAAATACTTGGGCTGCCCTTGATTAAATCTGCAATTGGAGGTGGACAGGAACCACACTCTGCAATTGCAGGAAGCTTCATCAATATTTATCCTGTCTATTAAAGAAATTCTGAAAATAATCTTTGTTTTTACAAAGGGTTTTTTTTCCTTAGTAATGCACTGTAGTGCTTTTTGAAGAGCACAGTTGCTAATGAAAATAAAATTGCTTTGTGTAAGTTTGTAAGGCGGAAGCGAGGCTTGACTCAGAACCTATTGTAATCCACTCTGTTGTAACCCAGACTTGGTCCTGCAGAGATGAGCTCTGCAAAGGCCAAGTTCCTGTACAAGAACCCACAAATGGAACACTTGGAGGGCAAAACCCAGGCAGTGATTTAGGAAGAGAAGTTCCCTGCTTGTGCCAGTGCTGCTGTCCCATTACACTGCAATAAATGTGCCAAAGAGGTACCTGTGGGCTGGGGGCTCCCTGGCTGCCGCTGAGTTGTTGGCAGCTCTGCTTTGTCTTCCAATAAAAAAATGTTGTCCCTTCCCCTGGTATGGAAGAGATGCTTCATGCCTGACCATGACTAAGTGAGGAACATGCTCTGCAGATTAACCCTGCACCTGGCAGCACCTCAGGTTGCTCACAGGGATTTAGATGGGGGGCTTGAGCCGCTTGGGGTTCAGCTCATGGCCAGTGAGCTGGTGCTGGAGCAGGTGAAATGCTGCTCTGATCACTCTGCCTCCTTCCAACTGCCCATTTTCCAACCCACCTTCTTTTTTGAAGTGTTCAAGTCAGTGCCGTGTGCTCTGTACCTGGGATGTTGTAGTGGACTTTTATCCCAATTAACTGAGCATCTCCTGCCTTTTTGCAGAAGATTTAACTTTACCCTCCCTAATGCTATTACACGGGGATGTGGGAGACGATACAACAGAATTGCAGGCGATTGTACCTTTGTAGCTTCCCACCCACCTTGCAGCTGCTCAGAGTTATGTCCATTTACCAGTCCTCCCCTCCTCTGCTCTGCCCTGGAGTAAGACTGATGCTTGTTTGACCCTCCCTGTGTCTGCAATGACCTGGCTGAGGTGCTGAGTCGCTCAGGGGCTGCAGGCAGGGCCGTGGTGGGAGCTGGCAGAACACGGCATCGATGAAATGTGGGTGCCCAAGGGTGTGTTTAACACGTCTGGTTTGATTGACTGGGCATTTAATGCCAGAGCAGGTTTGGCTTATGAAAGACTCCAGTGATTTGGAAATTCTCATTAAAGGACAGTTCCTCCGAGCTGCCCGAATTTTGCTCTGCTGTGGTGCCTGTTAGGGCTGTGAGGATGCAAAGCTTGATTTACTCTGCTGAAGAACTAGATAACAGTTTAACACTGGATTTTGCTAATCTTTCTGAAAAAAGAAATTCTAAAAACGCTGAGGTTTCAACATACTCCTGAGTAATTGATAGAGCTACCAAACCAGATTATTGGTGATTATTGCCAGAGCATGTCCATCCCTCCCCTTCCTTTCCCAAATCAGTGGTGAGGCTGTGTGGAGGGGCAGGGGATGCTCTCTGCAGCCGTGTGGGAGCAGTGTGGGGGCACAGGAAGCATCAGGCACATGTCCCGGGGGGCTGGAGGGGCCAGTGGTGCCCTTGCTGGTGTCAGGGGTGGGTATCCGAGCCAAGGAAGGAAACCCCCTGAGGACTGACCCAGCGCAGCTCCCCCCATCCCCAGGAGCATCACGGCTGCCCTCTGCCCCGGCAGGGCACGCACAGGCTGATGTTTTCACTGACCACAGCTTTTGTTTGCCAACATCCCCAGGACACAGTGCCTGGCTTTCTTGGTGTTCTTGTTGGTCTAAGGACTTGTTTTTGGGCTGTGCTGCTTACAGTGTAACAGAGCTTATGCTTGCATTTCATAAATAATGCAAATGAAGCTTGTTTTCTGAAAATACATGAACTAACCCAAATCTCCACTGGAGAAGCTGTGTTGACTTTGACAGCATGGATGCAGATTTACAGTGACCACCTGAGGCTTTGCTTGTAGCACCAGAGGAGTTCCAGTTTTTCAGACTAAAACTGAAAATGAGCAGCCAAGACTGTTTCTGCCCTTCACTTCCTGCTGAATTCCCCCAGGAAGCTGTTTTATACCAGCCGAGGCTCTGGCAATATATATTACAGAAGTTAATGTGTCTTATCCCCCAGTTTCTTAATCTGAACTAGGTTGCAGAAAACAATTCTGTCACTATAATACAAGTAGTAAAACAGATTACTGTGCAGTAAAGTGGATAGCCTAGACTTTATGATGGGGTACTTGTAGTTCTTTCCAGAGCTCCTGTTCAGCAATTCCACATTTCCAATTGCAGAGGGCAGACTGGGAGGTTTGAGAGTGAGGAGGATGAGGGAACATTGCTTTTCTCTGAGCAAATCCCACAGGCTGAAGCCGTATCAATCTGATAAAGAAGGATTTGTTTTACAGTGTTTCTACTTTTCTTTTTTTTTCTTGTCATGGGTGAAGAGCTCATTCCTTACCCCAAATGAGAAAGGTATTGCACAGCAGGGTCTTTGGTGTATGCAAAGAAAAGGAACCAGGATCTGATCAATGATCTTAGAGGTCTTTTCCAGCCTTAATGATTCTCTGATTCTGTAAGGGACCAGGGGCCATAGCATCATCCTGCCCTAAAGGTGCTTCCAGCTGCACCTCAGCACTCAGGTAACAGGCTCTGGGGGTGAGGAGGACACAGCAAATGTCCCAAAATGTGGAGCACCACAGGGCACCCATTGTACTGCCAGATGCCCTGGGCAGGGCTTCTTTTTGCAAACTGCCTTCTTGGGCTTTGCTGCGCCAGCACAGGACCAAGATTCCCAAGGTTTTATCTCATGTACAGAGGTGAGATTTGTTTAGGAAAGAATTTCATTGCAAAGCCAAATGCTTTGGCCTTTGCACCTCCTGATTTGGGCTGTGTGGTGGTGCCAGGTTTACAACACCAAACTGAGCTGCCCTTGTCCCACTTTTAAGGGTGACACATTTCAAGCTAGACCAGGGATGTGTCCCTGGGGATAGCCATTACCCAGGGAAAGCAGGAGGCAGCTGAACTCTCAGGAAAGAAAAGATAAACAGTATTAATTTGCTAGTAAATTAGTTGCCCTATTCAGCATCAGGGGAAACAGCCAAACATTCTAAAAATAAGAAATAGTGATGCCACTAATTTAATAGCAGTAATGTTCTTGCAGCTGTTATGGCCTCCTGTAAGGCTGCAAGAGAGGTGAGGATCGTGGGAAGAAGTAATGTCTTTTATTATGGCCAACTGTTAGAGCTTGAACAACAAGCCAGCCTCCTGGCACATGTGCCAGAATAGAGGGAATAATTTAATACTAGGACAGGATCTGCATTTTCTTTTTTTTTTTTTTAATGGTGACCGTGTGGCCAAATGCTTCCTTCATCTTTGTAATGGAATAACAGCAATCATCCAAGGGAAACTCAGGGAGCAGACCCTCCTGCAGAGCCACTTCAGCTGCTCAGCTTGAATAGCTGGGGCTACACCAGGGGACATTAGAGCTTCTTTTTAGTAATTTTGAAGAATTCCACTCTTTTGCAATTGCTGTGCCTGTTTGTATACAGCTTGTAGGTGTAAATATGTGCTGCTTCTGTTGCCCTTCAATAAAAGGCTCAGGCTCAAGGCATCAGCACCATGCATTGTTTTTATTCAGAATGTACTGCAGTGGAGTTTTGTCTCAGTCTTGCTATATCCTGCTGTAAAACTCTGCCAGAATCTCTGGGGTGCTGCTCTAACATCCAGATTTCCATTAAAATTAAGGAATTGCCTTCTGTCTATTTTACAAAGCATCAGAGAGCCACATATTGCAAACACAAGAAAAATAAGAGTGTTTGTGGTGAAAAAGCCTCCACCTGAAACCAACCAGTGTTTATTAGTCTTGTTATTTATTGGTTTGTAATTTGGCGAAGATCAAATTACCTGAAGATTTAATCCTGGAAATGCTCCACAACTGAATCTTTTCTCCAAAGAAACTTTCTCCCAGAGCTTGTAAGTGCTTAATAGAGCATCTGCTAAAGCAGCAAGGAAGAGATAGGGAAGCTGAAAGTCCACCATTGACCTTGAACATTTAATCCAAAATTTTATAGCTGTATTTTATTACACTGCTGGCATGATAAATTGCAGTGACAGGTTTAGAAAGCACCTTACAACATGCAGTGGCGTAAAGCTATATTAATAATGAGTTTGATTCTGCAGTTTTTAACTTAATCAAAACTGCCAGTGTTCTCTCCTGCTCTGCTCCAGGCTCTGTCAAAACCTTCTCTGCCTCCAGAAGACCCCACCCAGGGCTCTCCACCCATCCCCACTGCCTTCAAACAGCTGTGAAGTACCACAGCACTGTAAGGGGAAATTGAGGCAGGGGAGGGAGGTGGGTTTTTTCGAGGACAAGGTTATGTCTGCAGCAACGTCACCTGTGTCTCTCTCTCTCTACTGCTGCGCTTACAGCTCTGGTTCAACAAACGTTCACTCTCCCGTGGGGCTTTGCTAGGATTTCCCCAGGCATGTGCTTTTCTACCTGGGTGTTTTGTGGAGGCTGAAACAAGAGGAGGAATATTATTCTGTTTATTCACAGTGGGTATCCAGCATCCTGCTGTCCTGGCCCAAGCCCTGGCAGGTGCTCCCTGGAGTTGCGTGATGCTGGACTCACATTTTTTACTTACCCTCCCCACCTCTTGAAGTCCCACTCCATCAGACTCCCCCTGCTGTGGGAACAAGACGTCTTCCCATGCAGGGGCAATCCTCGGGGTAGCAGCACCATTACAGTCGTGGATTTTGATAAGAAAGCTGGATGAGGAATGATTTGATTTCTGTAATGAATGGTGCTGCAGGTTCATATACTTCTCCCGACTCTCAGAGAGTAGTCCAGCTCTGCAAGGTCACCATGTATGGGCTTATATTTTTTATTTTTTTAAATAGCTCTGTTCTACTTAAGAGCGATAATAGCAGTATAGGTTCAGGTGAAATATTTCTGTGTTCGTGGACTTGGTCACAAAGCTTTATCATTTTGCCCTTCATTGGAGCTATCAAGGTCACAAGGCAGCAGTAATAGAGATGTGATAGACTTAATAAAAACCAAGTTTAATAAGAACTAGGAAGAAGGAAATGAAGAGTTTTGGTTGGGGGGTTGTTAATGGTGATAAGGCCAGGAGTAAATGATAATCTATTCCCCCAAAGTGGAATTCAAACATGTGAAAGCTTCTTCCCCCAGATGCCAACCTGTCCCAGAGCACTGCAGCTCTTCTGCCCCTGGATGGGCTCTCCAGTGTAACTGGTCCCTTGGTGAGGTCATGGAGGGCTTCCCAGGGGTGGGGGAAGCCCTTTGGAGATCACAAGCAGGCAGGGGCCAGATTGCTCGTGGAGCAGCGTGTTAGGAGTGGTAATGAAGGGCTGTTGATCCTTGGGAATGGGTGTTCCAGCCACGCAGGGAACTCCTGTTCTGCAGCTGGCTTCCAGTGATGGAAGGGATAAAAGCCAGTGGTCCTGCCAAGGCACAAGGACAGCTAAAGGAATCGCAGGAAAGCAACTCAAACACCGTGATGTCGTGACCTTGTGAAGGTGGGAATCGCAGGAAAGCGACTCAACACCGTGATGTCGTGACCTTGTGAAGGTGAGTGGCTGTGATCCGCTGTGCAGCGAGATCCACACCCGCAGCTGGGGAAACCACTGAGTGCTGTCCCCTTGCACGGAGAGGTTATTTCATCGCCCAAATATGAAGTGACACGAAGGACCTTGGCTGCAGCTCCAGTTTGGGAGCTGTTGGCCTGTGGCTCGTGCGTGTGCCGCAGGAGCAGCGCGTGTCTGCTGGGTAATCTGGAAATTGAAATGCCAGAGCGCTGATCAGATAAGATTACTGGATAAGGAAGAGAACACTTTGTCTTTCTGAAGCTTGGGCCTTGTCTGCTTTGTTTTTCTTCTTCTTTCTTTTCTTTTTTTTCTTTTTTTAACATCAGGTTGCTGCTGTGGCAAATGTAAGTATTTCTGATGGGAGGTCAGGGTCCCCGTGTTCCCAAGGGTGTGACTGGTGGGTGCAGGGGAGGGAGGATTGCTGCAGCCTGGTTGCTGCAGTGGATCACTGCCCTCACTGCCTTCCCAGCTGAATACAGTGTCAGTCCTGCCCAGGAGACCCAGCAGCACAGGACTGACCACTTTGATGACCGAATAATGTGTGTCCAGCCAATTTCTCCCATGCTTGGCTTAAGCATCATCTCAGAGGGATTGTGCTGAAGCTGCAGCCCTTACCCCCCTAAATGAACTGACTCTTTTCCTCATCTCTGAGGAAGCAAGTGAAGCATCTCTGGGGTCAGGATAGCTGTTGGAACTGCTGTGGCATGTGCTGGATTTCAGCCTCTTTATTTAAAATTGATTATTTGCTATGCAAAGTAACACTAATAGAAGGCATCAGGGTGGTTTAGGTGTGGACAGGTCTTAGGAAGCTGCTCTGTCAGGTCTAGCAGAGGAGGATTTGAGACTGTGGTTGTCACCTGGGGCGTGTGCTCGCTGCCACTTGTCCCTGGTGTGTGGCCATCCTGTCCCCAGCAGCACAGCCTGAGGAAGGGCTAGTTGTCTGTGGGCTCCTCAGCCAGAGCTGGTGCAAACCAAACCACCTGAACCAAGCAGCTGAGACTGATAATGCACTTCATTATTAGCAGGTGCCACCAGTGTTCCTGGTGATGTGGAGCGTGCAGTTGCAGGGCTCAGTTACTGTGGGCCAGCTGGTGAGCAGCAGTTCTCCACTACACAAACACCTAAAAGCTTGAGCTATCCAAACCTGGCATGACAAAGAGTGAAAGGCTGCAGGTTTTAACCCTCTCAACCCTTTTCCCCCGTGTTTGCAGCTGGGCCCTGTTTTCTCTGGCTACCTGCCTTTCAGGCTGTGCGTTGTCACCAGGAGCTGGTGGCTGATCCCCCCGGTCTCCAGAGGCTGGAGGGTTCTGGCAGCACATTAATAACATGGGGGCACTTGCTCTCATTCTGGGGGTAATGAGGAGGTTGCTCTGTTACAATGGGCTGGTACCCTGGTGGATAAATTAAAAAGCCAAAGGCAGTGTTGTTATTCCACGGAGGGAGTGAGATTATTACTGAGGAAATTGCAGGCCTGCTTCTGTCGTTGTTCTACTACTGGAGTAATAATAGACTTTGTTTCATTAGTATAAATGATTTCTCCCCCTTTCCCTCTCAGCTGAGTACGTTGCACTCCTTCTTATATCCCCAGTGACTCCCCACAGTCAATGGCAATCATGGCGTGCTGAGTTCCTGTTTGTGTTCTTGCAAGAGTTTGGAAAATATGAACTATCTGGGCAATTCCTTTGGTGCTGACCAATGTCCCTGTGCAGGAGCAGCTCTTTAGAGCCACTTGTCACTGTGGAAAAGCAGGAAAAGCTGAGCTGCATATTGTAGCCCCAGCAATGGGGGCACTGGTGGTCCCAAATCTTCCAGCACTGTGCTCTACGCAGTTGAGTATTTTAAAATATTGCTATTTTATCACCTGTGTGGTCATCAAATGGTCTTACCAGCAGACCTGGAACATTTGCAGTGGCTCTGTGCCACTTTACACTGTCAGAAGGTCAGTGTTGTGAAACCTGGAAAAAACCCCACATTGCTGGAAGCCTCTGGGTTACAGATTTTCAGGGTCTCAGCTCTTAGCTGCTTATCTGAGAGCCCTACACAGAAATATTTCAGCAGAAATTCATCCAAGACAAGTTCCACCAAAAAGGAGGAACGCTATTACTATTTGTACTAGGTTAAGTTAAAAAGAAAAAAAGACAAACCAAACCTTACAAATAAGGGTCAGAGGTATGGGAGAGAAGAAAGTTTTAGTCCATATTAGAAATATATCAGTGTTTCACACCGGCACTGGAAGTTTTGCAGCTCATAAAAAATTCATAAAGCTTGTTGAGGAAAACAGGAAGGCAATTCAGGTGTCTATTTTTTGAGCACTGTCATACTTGCGAGGGTTTAAGCCAGTCTGGATTGATATTTCTTGTTATATGCCAACTCTGCATTATGATCCTCTCTGGATCATAGTTCAGTGACTCAAAAAGAATGAATGACAAGGTGGCCTGGCTTTGTGGAGGAGAAGAGAGGAGAGTCCAGGGTATTTTGCCTTTTCTTTATGGTTTTACAATCTCCTTTTCAGGGTCCTTTTCACTTCTGCAAACACAAAACTCAAGGTGAAAAGTAATTGGACAAGCTAACAAATGAGTTCAGGCTTGCTGCATTCCCCACTGGCGAGTCTCTGTGTTTCTCTTGCCACCAAGAGCAGCCTCTTTGACATGGCCTTTCATGTACCAACTAACAAAGAATGGAAATCTGCCGCAGGTATGAGAAAAAAGAGGCTTTAAACAGGACAGGCACTAAACCAGCGTGATTTATATGGGCTGAGGATAGTGCTTTACCTTTCATCAGTCTTCCAGGGGCTCCATGATCCCAGCTGCATTTTTTGGGGATATTTGGTGTGAGCTGTTGCTCTGCAGGCTGCAGAGTTTTACTGTAGGTGAAGAGGAAGGCTCATGGTGTGCACCCTGCTCTGCAAGGGCTTGGGGTGAAAAGTGAAGCCCTTCCGAGGGAGCATTCCTTGCTCTTACCATGGGCTGATGGAGACACTGGAGAGCCTGTCCCTGGGAGCCAGGGGAGGTGCAGAGCCACAGGCACAGCTCTGAGTGAAGCCAGCAGTAGGGTGAGGCTTGTGTCCCCACTGTGTCCTCTGCTGTCCTGTGTTGTCCCCCTGTGATGGGTGATAGAAGATGGCTGTGGCTGGAAGTTCATTGGAAGGGAGGAAGTCACCGGGTCGTGGAAGGGGCCACCACATCTCCTGAGGCTGGTGGGTGGGAATGCCATCCCTTCCTGCACCAAAACACCACCCTAATGTCAGCACCCTCATCACTGGAATGCACTGGGGCACACGGGGTTAACTTCACATTACTCCCCATTCCCTCATTAGGGTTGCAGTGCTGCCGTGGTGCTGGGGCTGTGGGGACAGCCCTGGCTGCCCCGCTCCCCGGGAAGCCTCAGTGCACTGGGGGCATTCTCAGCTGCTGGGGTGGCTTCTGCTCCTCGCTCTGACTTTTCAGGGACCTGCACAGCATTTGTGTGGCTGCTCCTGCAAGGTCATGCCGGGTAAATGGCAGCTTTCTGAGAGCCTTGCCAGGTGTTTCTCTTGCCCTGTTCTCACCTGATGCTGTAAATTAAGAAGCAAAAATCACCCCGGCTCCTGTCAGCCTCTCCCACTGCAGGCTTGTGGGAGGGAACAACGACTTCATTTGGATGCCAGGACAGGGAGCCGGTGGTTCCTGCACATTGACCAGGCAGGTATTAGCAACTAAAGGTGCCTTGGGATCCAGGCTGCACACTGTTACCGTAAGCGGTTTCGCTGTGGTAATACACAGTATCTTTATTCTTTCCATGCCAGCAGAGTAGCTGGTAAATGACAGGTCCTGCTTTTCAATTCCACCGTGTTGCCAGGGCCTGTCACGCTTTTAATTTGTGCAATAGCTGCAAGCATAGCAGTAATTGTGTTTCCCATTTCCCACAACTGCAGTGCTGGCTTTGTGTTCCCTCTTCTTCAGTCCTCTGCCCCGACTGGAGCTATTTGATGTTTTCTGAAGCTGCCCACAACGCTGCTATTAAACTTATCTAATGTTTGATGTCTGATCAACTTCCCCCCCAGGAAATACACTGTGGGTGGCGTGGGGCAGAGCAGGGCAGGAGGGTGCTCTCGGCTCTGCTGGGTGTGATGCTGATCGCTGCAGACACCTGGGCAGGGTGAGGGGTCTGTGTGTGTGCTCTGTCACCTGCCCAGGCTGGCAGGGTTGGGAGCTGAAATGTGCACAGCTCCCAAATGTGACAGATTGCGTGCACCACTTTCTGCCCAGAGATGGGACAGATTATGAAAGGCTGCTCTGCTAAAGCCTGTGGATGTTTCTGTAGGCCCAAATGACTTAAGTGGAAGTAATTTTGGGGATGTGATTTTGCATTTGCTTCAGTGCATTTGAAAGGTCTGCTCAGGACTGTTACAAACCCTTCAGCCTTCGATGAGCAACTCAAGGAAGTTTGATTTCCCAACTGTTTGAGGCTTTGGGTTGGATTTTTTGGTGTCTCATGTAAGTCTAGCTTTTCCTGCTAGGCCTAGCTTTTTCCTGCTTTTCCTGCAGGCTGAGTGCTCATCATGGCTTTCACTGTGGATTCTCTGTGGTTGAGAAGGTTTAGTCCAGATGTTCTGCTCCTGTTTTCTCGTCTAGCTGGATGCACTCAGTGTCTGAGAGGTCTCTGAAGCTGGGATGTGGCTGAGGACACAGCACACTCATGGAGTGTCCCCAGGGACACAGGAAGGCCGCTCTCGTTTGTAAAGCCAGTGGTTGAGATATAAACATTTATTTTCCTCTGCTTCAGCCTCTACCCTGGGCTGTCCCCATAGCTGGGCAGAATGTACCCTACCCTCAGGCCCTTCCAGTTCATTATCTGCTGTCATGGTCCAAACCCATTCTTCCTGATGGGTGAAGCCAGCACAACCATTTATGGGCTGAAGGGAGAGGGACATTAATCCTTATTTCCCTTCTCCTAAGCTGGATGCTGCAAGAGTGGGACATATGTCAGCAGTTCTGTTTTTCCTCTCATAGCAGGGCCTTCTCTCCATGGCAGCTGTCCCAGCTCAGAGCAGGAGAGGGGCCTTAGCAGGAATATTGGAGGCTTTAAATGCTTTGCTCCATGGTACAACATCCTATAGGGTGAAAGCCCTCTTCCAGTGGGCAAAGGTAATTGAAGCCACATCTTAGCTGAGTAATTAGATTGATTCTGCAGAAATGCGGACATGTGAAAAATTGAAAAATGGAAGAGTTGCATGCCCTCAGGCTGCAGATGAATATGTTGGTGCCTTTCTGAGGAACACTGGCTTGATCTATTGAGTTACAGGACGTGCTGAGACCGGCTCAAGCACGATGGCAGTTCAGGCCCTGATCGGGGGAAACTCAGACAGAAGGGGGTCCCTTTCTCACTGTGCTGGTCTGAAATATGCATCTCTTTCCCCAGAACCTCTCATTGAATTCTGTAGTGTTCTCTGCAGCAAAAGGATGTACGTGTGTGAATCCAGTTACAGGATTAGCAGAAAAACTCTCCACATAATTATATACACATAGAAATTTTAATTGAATGGTACATTTGATGGGACCAGATCACAGATCACACAGTTGCAGGGACGTTGTTGAGACTGTGCTTGTGTGCATTTCATTTACGAGTGTTTTGACCTCAGATATCTAGTGGAAAGTATTTCTGTGGGCTTCAGTCCCCAGATTAACCCAGCCATACCTGCTGTTTTCTATTCTTGCACATTGTAACAGCTGAGAACTTGTTTTGATGCTGTCAGCCATGCTGAGGGAGTGTTGGGGTTTCTGGGTTTTGTTCCTGTGATCAGGAGTGCTGTGGTTTGCAGCGTCTGGAGAGAACTGTGGAGCTATTTCTGGCTGAGATTATTTGAGCAAAGGTAAATATCTTACCTTGGCTCTGTGATGAGGTAGGTCCCACAACCAAACTCTTCAGAGATGCCTGTGAGCTTAAAATACCTGTTTCCAGTACTGTATGTGTGGGTGGTGTGGGAAGTGGCAGGAATGAAGGCAAACAGGCACACTGGGCTCTGAAACACCATTAGTGCATAATGAGTAGCACCAGAAATAGCCAGGTAAATTAAAGCTGCCTGTGTTTCCCTTTTCCATTTCCAGTATCACTTTTGAAGCATTTTGATTCAGGATTTTTGAGTAATACAGAATATTTTCCTTGCATCTCACAGCTTGGGCTTCTGGACTGCTCTTTCCTGTTCAGTTTGCCTTATCTAGCTCTGACTTCTCAGTCTGTTCTAATTTCAGAGCTGGCTTTTCTTTGAGCAGGAGGTTGGTCCTGAAGTACCATCAAAGTCCCTCCAATACATATCACGCTATGATTCTGATTTTTTCTGGTCTTACTTCTTCAGATTTCAATGCTTTGTTTCAGTGTGCAGTTTTTGTCAAGCCATTTTCCTCTTTCATAATTTTGCACTTCCTTGAACCTCCTCTTTGCATAAATGCAAATCCAGACTGGTTCTTTTGAGCTCTGGCTAATCCATCATCCCAAACTTTTTCTACCTACATGGACTGCTATTAAGATTTAATTAACAACTCTTCTTCTCCAGCTTTGGTCCTGGTCAGCAGTATTGGACTTGCATTAAATAGAGGCATTAAAAATGCAACAGCATTTGTGATATCAGCCTAGCAATATGAACCACTGCTTTGTGTGTGCAGTTTAACATCATCATAACTCAAGAAACTCCTGTGTTGGGATCCTGCGTTCACATGATTTGTTATTGCTGTTTGCCTTCTCTGGTGACACTTGAAAGTCCTGGGGGCAGGAGCTGTCACTGACTACACACCCATGGCATTGGACATGCTGCCATCTCCATGTGGATCATCTCTGCTTTTCCATTTTCTTCCTGAAGTCACCCTAGCAGCTGTCAGCAGCACTCAGGGACATTGATAGTGCAGAGCTTTACCTGCTTTGTGCCAAACATGCCCTTCTGTCAGAAGATATGACCTCTAGGTCCCTCTTGCCCTCTTTCCCCAGGTCCCATCAGCAGCATTTTAGTGAACCGCTATGGCAGCCGCCCCGTGGTCATGTTCGGGGGCCTCTTGTGTGGTGTGGGGATGATCTCAGCCGCCTTCTGCACCAGCATCCTGCAGCTCTACATCTGCGTGGGCTTCATCACAGGTGAGGACAAAGCATCTCCTTCCCCTCCCCGCCTGAGGCTCCCTTCTGGTGGCCTAGGACTTCCACAGCTGGGCAGTGTGTGGCCCAACACAAACGCAGTGGGAAGCTGGTGAGATTAAAAACCTTGTGAGATAAAAATCTGGTGAGGTAAAAAGCTGGTGGGACAAGGGCCCTCCTTCCCAAAGCTCCAGATGAATATTAGCAAAGAGCTCATTCCCTCTCAGCGCCGCGTTCCTGGTTGGACGTGGCATGTGGGATCCAGGCAGGGCTGTGCTCTCTGCAGCTGAGTGCCCTGGGCCAGGGTGGTGGGGACAGCGGCCATCAATGCCCTCAGCCCCACCTGAAGCACCCCCAAGCTGACTGAGCTCTGCCCTGGGCAAGGCAAGTCCTGCTGGATACGAGTGTGACCATAAAGCCCCTGTGTTCCTATTTTACTGTGTGTTATCTTCCCTCCGTGAGATACGTGAAATGACATTTCAGGGGTTTGCTTTAGTTTACTTGCCCTTTGCCAGCTTGTGAGGTGAGGAGGTCCTTTATCTGAAAATAAGAACTGCTAGAGTTGACTGAAAATAGGCAATAATTGTGGAAAAAAATAAAACTGTCTTTCCTTCTTTAAGTTCCAATTTGAATTGCCTGTATTGAAATATAAAATTCTATATTGGAAAGGCAAATAGGATAAGGCATAGGCTCAGTCCAGCAACTTTAAAGCCTGCAGGTGCCAGGTTATTGCTTTTAAAGGTAAATGGATTACAGCTCTCCACCTGTGTGAGTATAGATGCTTAATTGTAAGTATTTTTGTTTTATTATTTTGGATAAGGTACAGCCAATGTTTCTTCCAGTGCAGCTAGGACATCTGCTTGAAAACATGACACAATGAGTTCAAAATTGGCTTTTGAGGTTGCCAGGTGTATGGCTTAATGAATGTTCCCAATCTCTCCACAGATACATTAAGTGTTGCTGCTTTCTGAATGGGAAAATGTGAGCTCAACATTTAAAATCAATAAAACCAGCCACTAGCAAAGTAAATTGGGACAGAAAGTTTGTCACTCTGTTCTTCTATATCAATATTCCTTTATTAACTCTGTACAGTAGTGAATAAATCCCCGTATAGGATTCTCTCTCTTAAACCTTACTCTTCTTAAGGACTGTCACTGTAATTAAATGAATCTGTGTTATTATTGTATTAATAAATCTTGCAGATTCCTTGAAAGAGACTCCAGAAACAAAGTGATGAGCAATAAAAATAACCAATGTCCCCCAATATTACTTAATGCATGAGCTTATATAATTTCCTGATAAACAAATGTCCTCTAGGAAGGCAAGGGGAAGGTGGCAGGACAAGGGGGAATGACTTTAAACTGACAGAGGGCAGGTTAGATTAGATATTAGGAAGAAATTCTTTATTGTGAGGGTGGTGGGGCCCTGGCACAGGGTTCCCAGAGAAGCTGTGGCTGCCCCATCCCTGGAAGTGTCCAAGGCCAGGTTGGACAGGGCTCAGAGCAGCCTGGGATAGTGAAAGGTGTCCCTGCCCATGGCAAAGGAGTTGGAATGGGATGGGTTTCAAGGTCCCTTCCAACCCAAACCATTCTGTGATTCTAAGTTGATTAATGCTGGATTAGCACATGGGAACCATAAATCCTTTGCTAAAAATATTCCATGCAATTTGGTGAGCAGAAGAGCTCAGGCAAGAAACAGGGCTGTAGGAAGGCACCAGCTTCTGTGTCCTAAAGCACTTGGCTAAAAAGGTGACAGGAGGGAATTCTGTGCATAACCCCACTGGACCTGGGGTTGATAAAGACCTTGCTCTTGCTCGGTCCCTGAATGTGTTTGGAATTGGGTCCATCACCCACCGAGAGAGCTGATAGTGTGGGCAGTGCTCAGTGCACACAGGCGACCTTGTGCCAGCCCCAGGGTACAGGGCTGGAACTCCCCACCTCTCTGTCTGCAGGGCTGTGTTGTTTCCCTGAGCAGAGCCCCTCGTTGGCTATGTGCATCTTTTCCTCCTGCTTGCTGAACGAGGGCAGCTGTATGATGAGGTGTTGGCTGATAACCCATCATCTCCAGGCACGGGGTGTGTGCTGGGCAAGGAATACTGATTTGACAGAGAAGGGAAGATGCTTGTAAGCCTGTTAACATGCTTGATTACTCTGATTAAGCTTGAAGTATTTTTGCTGGTCAGGCCTAACATGGAAGCATTCAAGGGCAATTACGGAGCCACCTGCCCATCATGGGGCTGCGACAGCACAAGGAGAGAGGCCTCTGTAAAGGAGATTTGCAGTAACTGTAAAGCAACCTGTAAACATCACGCTCTTCCTAGCCTCCTTCCTGCTAGCCTCCATCAGCCTGGGAAGAAAACAGGCTGCTGTAAAAGTCTGCGTTCATGTAAATTATAGGGATGGAGGTAAAAACAAGGTCTTGGTACGAGGAGGTCTCTGCTACAGTCCTGTGCCTTTGGCATATTAATGGAAGTCTCTTCAGAGGAGCAGAGCAGGAAGTATCTGTTTGCAGTGGAGGGATTAGACATGGCAATCTCAGTTGCTGACTTGATTATGCCTGTTTCCATCTGCATGCAGAGCAGGAGCCAGGCTCTGCTGGTGGAGGCAGCTCTGTCCTTGATGGCACTCCGGGCTGCACGAGGCACTTTGCATGCACTGGGAACCCCATGGCCGCTTCCCATTTGTTTCCCTACAGCGCTTAGAAAAAGAAATGGGGTTTGCAAGCTGTCCACCTGGACAGATGCCAGCCTGGATGCATTAAAAAGGTGTTTCAATGTGCAACCTCTTCCGAAGTCTGAGGCAGAAGCAGCAAATTTCAAAGCTAATTGCAAGGCAGTAACAACTGGTCACAGTTTAGTTCAATCTGCACCAATTAGACTACCATGAAATAAAATGGGATCTTGGGTGAGGCATGTGGACTTAATGAGAGTAGAGTCTTTGCCATGGCTGTAGATGTTGAGCACTGAAATACCTGGTCAGACTGTTCCTTGCTAACAAAGTGAGAACAAGATCAATAACTACACAGCTGAGTCCTGTAGCACCACTTATTTCCTTCTAATATGAGTGAGATGTGTTTAATCCAGGAAAGGACACTCCCTCTGGCACAAGTTTGCTTCTGTTCTTGCAACACCACTGACAGACCTCTCTGTCATATCTCTGGGGAGAAAATGTGGTTATTGAGTAATAATTCCAGCTATGGAAAAGCTGCTGTAGTTTCTGAAAACAGCAATAAAATGGATGTAAATATTTCCTACTGAAGTCAGCCAAAAGCTTAAAGTAAATTGAAATTCCAGTTATTCAATTTGAAACTCTCCAAATTTAATTAATGGGAAGAGCATGAGGTAATATTAAATTAGATTTGTCTGACTGGCAAATTAATGTTCACATAATAAAAAATTTGAGTTGATTATTGTTTAAGTGGGTAGCTGGCATCCAGTCTGATTTTCCATCTTTGGAAGACATGTGGTGTATCCCTACCAAAAATGACTCTGTGGAAATGGTGGTTCAATTTCTGCCCTTACTGCCCAGCCTGGGGAATGGGAGTTAATGCAAACTCTCACCTGCTGTGCTGCATCTTCCCAGGTGAGAGAAGATGCATTTCTATATTTCAGCACCGTCTAAGGGTGTTCTCTAACCTGGGCTGTGGTTTTCCTCTGTGGTTCCCAGGTCACCCTGAATTTGGCCCTCTATGTGTTACAAGCAGGCTGCACTTCCCAAAGATGTGCCCTGCTCAATATATGGACTATCTAAAAAAAGTTCATGCTGAGAATGTTTTGTATCCAGATTTATTTTAATATGGTGCCATTTCAATTTATTTTTAATGCTGTAAACTTCAAAGTAATTTTAAAAAAAGAATTTTAGACTTGGCAAAAATCATAATTTTGTAAAGCCACTTAAACTGAAGCTATCCAGCATCAGCTGGATTTTGCTGCATCAGTTGGATTCTACTCTATCAGTGACTAATGATGGTGTTCCTTAATTAATTTTGAGGACCTTGACCTTTGTAAATTCTCTTCTGTAAAGCAATATGCTTAATTATGTACTGCACAGTTAAACAAACTAATTATATCGACTAATGAACAAGAAAAAAATCTGCATGACCCTATTTTCAGGATTCATGTTCTCTGATATAATCACTTCAAGGATTACATCTCTGCTTTGTTCTAATGGGGCTCATTCTTTCCTGGATGATGAAGTGGAAAATATGTGGTATGATCATTTTGAT
Organism: Pomatostomus ruficeps; assembly: GCA_013400735.1. Taxonomy (NCBI): domain Eukaryota; kingdom Metazoa; phylum Chordata; class Aves; order Passeriformes; family Timaliidae; genus Pomatostomus; species Pomatostomus ruficeps. The sequence continues at coordinate 838,711 of VYZT01063237.1, forward strand.
GGAGTTCTGAAAAATTAACTTTTTACGAAAATACTGCTTGTCAAAGAAATGCTTGGAAATATTATTGATGTTTGATTATTGATTATTTATGTTGGCCATCAGGAAGAATTGTTGGATATCAGGAAGAATTTTTTCACTGAATGGGTGATTAAACACTGGAATGGGCTGCCCAGGGAGGTGGGGGATTCACCATCCTTGGAAGTGTTCAAGAAAAAACTGGCTGTGGCACTCAGTGCTCTGGTCTGGTTGATGAGGTGATAATTGGTCAAAGGTTGGACTCCATGGTCATGAGGGTCTTTTCCAGCCTTATTGATTCTGTGATTCTGTGGTTCTGTATGGCACTGCTCTCCAGCAGAACCACAGAAGATGGAGAGCATCACAGGATTTGGTATCTCTGCCTTCAGATTCCACCTCTGCAGGAGAAGCTGGCCAATTGAATTAGCAATGCAGATTTATAATAGCATTTATATATCTAAATGCAATAAAAATAAATTCTAATTAAAAGAAACACTCTAGGGTCCTGTGTAATTAGCATCCTTGGTAGCTGTTTTGCTGTGTACTTGCAGACCTCTTAATCTTTTGCATCAGACCTCAGTTGCTCTCAGCACCAAATCACTTGTGCCTGACGAGGGTGATGTTATTTCCTGTGCAGGTCTGGCTGCCCGGCAGCAGAGCTGGGTGCCCAGGGAAGGGGAGGCCAGCCCTTGAGGGCTGGCACTGTCCAAGCCAAAACAACCTTCCTCAAACTGGGAGTTAAAATCTATTTGTTAAAAATAGACCAATCCTCTCCCCCAGCAAGGCTGCTGCGTCTGGACAGAACCCACCAGCATTCCATGAGGGAATAGTGTTGGTTCACTCTGAAGCAAACTCTTGGTGCTCGTTTTGCCACCCAAGAGATTTGCAGTGTGAAAGGAAGGGGTGTTCCCTGACTGAATGAGTGATTCTGGGGTCTGGTTACCCAGATGTGGCAGCCAGGACTCAGAGACACCCTGAGCAACGTTTGCATCCAGATTATTGCCTTGAAGAGCCGCCAGTGAACCAATTGCCTGTGAATTTCCCTAAACAATGAGCTGAGGAGAAATGGGTCTCAAATCTTCCTTTGTTTATCTGAACTGTTTTCCAGGATTTGGCCTTGCTCTCAACCTTCAGCCATCAGTGATAATCATAGGGAAATACTTCTTGAAGAGAAGACCCATTGCGAATGGCCTTGCTATGGCGGGGAGCCCTGTGATGCTTTGCACCCTGGCACCTCTCAACCAATTCCTTTTTGACAATTTTGGCTGGAGGGGCAGCTTTTTAATTCTTGGGGCAATTTTATTAAACTGCTGTGTGGCAGGAGCTCTCTTCAGACCCATTGGGCCAGGCACAGCACTGGCGAAAACCCAGGTGACTGAGGAAGGGAAGGATGCTCTGAAAGGAAAGATCACTGAAGACGGCACGGAAATGAAAGTCCCCATGGAGAACAAAACTGAAGAGGAAGGAGGAAAGGACTGCTTTGAAAAAGTCAATCAGTACCTTGATTTTTCCCTCTTTAAACACAGAGGGTTCTTGATTTACCTGATCGGAAATGTGCTTATGTTCCTGGGGTTCTTTGCCCCGATTGTTTTCCTGGCACCTTATGCAAAGCACACCGGCATCGATGAATATTCCGCTGCTTTCCTCCTTTCCATCCTTGCCATTGTGGATATGGTTGCCCGCCCCGCCACTGGCATCATTGCCAACAGCAGGTGGGTGAGGCCGCGGATCCAGTACTTCTTCAGCTTCGCCATCACCTTCAACGGCACCTGCCACCTCCTGTGCCCGCTGGCCTCCAGCTACACGGGGCTCATCGTGTACTCCAGCTTCTTTGGCTTGGCCTTTGGCATGGTGTGTGCCATGCTCTTCGAGACGCTGATGGACCTGGTGGGAGCTGCCCGCTTCACGAGCGCCGTCGGCCTCGTCACCATCGCCGAGTGCTGCACGATACTGCTGGGACCGCCTATTGGAGGTGAGTGTGTTTTTCCCCTCTGCAGGGTTGGCACCTGGATTTAGACTTTTGTAAGCACAGTTTGTAGGAAATTATTCTAAATGTGTTTTCTCTGCCTCGCAACCACCATTTTTCCGCTAGTAACTAGACAGGAAAGGAGGTCCTTGAGGTCTCCTCCAGCATTTCCTCTCTCCTCCTTTCTGTGTAGTCTTCCAGTTGAAGTCAGTCTTGGAGAGTCACCTTTTAAGCCTAGATCCCTTCAAACACTTGAACTGAACTTGCAGAGTGGGACTTCCTACAACACCAAGAACTTTGCACTTCAGACAGCTCCTCCTGGAGATCCCTCCTCTTGCAAAAGGCTGGAGTGCACCACAATTTAAACACAGCAGTTCTATGGAAGCCTCTTGTTGACTCAAACTTAAACCTTGCAGTTTGTCTCTGAGGCTCTGAGTGCTCCACTTAGGAATTTCAGTGATCTTAATGCTGCTGGAAGATTTAAGTCTGTTCTGAAAATAATAAAAGAAGAGATTTATTTTGGATGTCATGGTTTGAAATATCAAAAGGCAGAGCCCACAAAGGGTCATGTGGACAATATTGAGTCTCCAGGAGGACTTTCAATCATCTAAAGATAAGTAGGAGCAGTGATCACCTGTGATTTAACAGCCTTAATATTCCCTCTATAGCATGTGCTCCTCTTGCAGTTTGAACCCTTTTCCTGGATTCAAAATTGAGATCTGGCTAATGCTCCATATGACACATCCTGCAGAGCCGTTTAATACTTCATATTACTATGTAGCTCATACAGTGTGACAGAAGCAGCTGTATCCTCTTGCTGTCTTAGAGATTCATTATTTAATTAATGACAAACAAAAGAAAATACAATTTTAAAATTACCGTTTTCTGACTTATATAATTTTCTGTGTGGGAGATTAAGTTAATGACCAGAGACTGCTAATGAGGCTAAAACACTTCTGTGTAATAATCAGTAATATTAGTTTTGTAGGGTTTTCCCCACCATTTTAATAAGCAGCAAATTTATTGGTTCTTTGGCATTTTAATAACCTACTGCAAGGTTCTGCTTTAATGAACTAAGTAAATTGTTCCCAGTGTGTTTTATGACTTTATCTTATTCTCAAAGGAAAAGAGGCAAGCCTATCCTACTGTTGAATTTTCCAATACTCTACTCATTAAAGCTCTCATTGAAACCTATTTAGGAGACCTCTAGGTCATCCTGATGAGCAGAAAAGGAAAAATTGTTGCAATTAGCATTTGGTTGATGTTTCACCAGTAGCATGAAAAACTCAGTGCATTGAAAATGGTGTACCAAGACAGCTAGGGATGATTCAGGAAAAACCGCTCACCAAAACCAGTTAAAAATTATTTTTGTCATCAGGAAACCTGTTTGGTGACCATAAAAACCCTTGTGAGTGCAATGCAGTGGGATAATTAATCATCAGCTTTTCAACATTAAGGGTCAATCGGGAAGTAATTAGAGGTCCCCCTTCTGGGGATGAGAACACATTCCAAAAAGTCAGAGAGCTAATGGATGATGGGCCAGCTTCAGGGAAGATTGTCTGTACTGTGGAGGCCAGGTTAGGAGTGGGTCTCACTTTAATTAGGATTTGGGATGTTAAGAATGGTCTGTGTAGCCCAGTAAATGGGAATTAATGCTCAGGATCATAATCCCAATAAGATTTGCATTACATTTTGACATAATGGAGAACGGTGACATTTCAATTAAGCCGTCTTCCTTCAATTACTCTGTAACTCCGTAGCAGAGGCATTAACCTTTGAGAGGAACCTGTCACATTTGTCTTGGCACTGAAATCATCTGACATTGACAGCATCATCTTTGCTTTCCCCGGAACTAATGTTTTCCAGTTCCACGCTGTGCCCTTTCCTCTTTAGATCATGAGCGTCAGTGCAGAAAGGGCAGCTGTGACCAAAAGCTGAGTCCCCTCGAATGCTGGTGAGTGACCCGTGGTGGAATAAATCAGAGGGTCTTTGCCAAGAGCCTGAGATGAGACCCGGTGGGCAAGTGTCTTCTCATGAAAATCATCCCAAAAGCTGCCACTTGGACTGCCAAGCCAAACGGACATCCTTTAGTTGATCACTGGCCTCAGTGGGAAGGCTGCCTGCAGGCTCTGTCATCAGAGGATTAGTTTAGCATGGAAAGAATAGGAGTGCTGGAAAATCCAGACTTGGCAGTGTAGGTTCTGTCCCCTTCCACTGAACTGTGCAAATTATCAGAGCATTACCTGCACTAATGTCACTTACCCACAGGCTGTAGAGTGCAACACATGTTCAGTATTTGCAGGCTCACAGTGTTTGTGGAAGAGATCAGAAGTTCAGAGAATGTCTTATCCTAAAGCCACAAGGGTGTTCCTTTATATATAGGTTCTGCAAACACAATATCCTTGCCTTCATCTAAATGTCCTTTTTTTTTTTTTTTTATTACAGGAATTCTTATTGATACCTTTGGGGACTATAAATATATGTTCATTAAATGTGGAGCTGTGATGGTCCTGGCAGGAACCTTTCTGTTCATCATGAATTATTATAATTATCGTATGCTCGCTAAGGAGGAGAAGGAAAGAAAGACAAAAGAAGAGGATCCTAAATCTGTAAGGACAGAAAATGAAGGCAGAAAAAACTGGAACAAAGACTCCACACGGGATGGGCCTGAGATGAAACCTTTGAGAGAAGAAGGAGAAGGAGAAAAGAAGGAAATGAACGGTACAAATGAAGTTTAAACCTGTTCTCATGGGCTGAATGGGAAATGACTTCTGGGTTGCTCAAGTGAGCACTAGCTGTGAAATCACACTAGGTTTTTAAATTTTACTCTATTCTCTGCCACGTGCATCCTCTTCTTTGTTGTAGGAGAAGACTACAACAGAAACAAGTCCTGATTCTTGTAAACTGCTGGGACACTGCAGTATCCACTTGCATACCAAAGGTCCTGCAAGATTTTCCTTTAGATATTTCCCATTTCCCGGAGCAAAGGGAAAGGTGATGTTGTGCAGGGGGCCAGCACAAGGCCAGCATGATACAGGAATCCTTCTTCAGGTGCTTTGTTTGTGCAGGGCATAAACTTAGTCTTAAGCTTAACCCTTGATCTACGTTTGAACAGTGCAAATTTAAATTTTCCCTAGGAGGTTACAAAGTCCTTATTACACAATTTCTGAGTGCCTTATCATTTCTAGTGAGCTTTTTCTTTACAACACCCTGGTGAGACAGTAAGTGTTTCCACTATTAATTAATTGTACAAATGAAGAACTGAAGCACAGAGGAGCTTTGGGCATCACAGCATCAGTGAATAAAGCTTAGGCATGCCAGAGCTGAAACAGAATCCACTGCCCTGAGCTAGATGCCTAAAATCCCTGCTGAGCACAGGTACCCCCTTGCTAGAAAACAGGGAATGCCCTGGGTAGCTGTCATTAAAGCACAGCCCGCTCTGCAGTGCAGGCTGCTCCCTGTGTGCCTCACACTACCCAGGACGAGTGGGTTTGAACACTGTCTCACAGCTGGGATCTCGTGCCATATTATTTTAACCTGCCTAAGTTGCATCCATCCTGGAGGGAATCCAAACCCAGCTGCCTCCCCCTGGTCTGGGCACTCCTGGTGCTGGCACTGCAATGCCTGCTGGCCTCATGCCACCCTGTTGCATTAAGTGGAGTTTGCTGACCTCAGTGATGCAGACGTGGAGCTGAGACCACGTAGGAGGATCTTGTCCTGTGGTGATAATTTGGAGCTGGGAAGATCTGCACTCTGATGGATTTTATACCAAGCAGCTGTTGCCCAAGAGCCATGGATGCTGAGCATGACATCATGCTGTTGAATCATCAGACTTTTGTGGAATTTCATGGACTTGATTAGATAAAAACAAGGACTTTTCAGGCAGATCACCCAAATCCAAAGCTAAAACCAGTCCAAAGGTTAGTTCTCCTTTTTCTTTGCTTCAATGGTACCCATATGTGATCAGATCGTATTTTTCCATGGTTTTGTCTTTGAAGAACTGTATTTTATTGTCCCTTGTATACACAAAATGAAGAAAGGCTTGTAAAAATACTTTCATAAGTATACTATACTCTTAAAATTACGTCATTCATGTCTTCTTGTACAAAACCTTTTCTGTGAATTCTTTTGTTTCTTTGAAGAATAGTGATCTTTGACTTCAGTAGGACTTAAATTTTAGTATTATGTCCTAACTTGTATTTTCTCTGCAAAAAACAAAATCTGTACGGCACAATTAGGCTTTCAGTGCTTGTTTTTAATACCCTTTATTTCTGTCAAATATATCTGTGATATTTCATTAAAAAAGGTATTAATAGAAGGCCATGAATATTTTCCAATATGCCTTCTGGAAGCTCTTAATAAAACCATTAAAAGAAATGAGTTTACATTTGCCTGTGTGTGTAATGCAGCCTTTTGATTCAGTAAGGATTTGATCCTCAGAGGGTTTCTAGTCCTGGCTCTGTGTACATGGTCACACAGCTCTTGGTCACAACCTCATATTCTTGTTGATTTGGATTCCTTTGACATCCTCCGTGGTTTGGGGCAGCCTGACTCGCACCTCCAGCTGTGCAGGCCCAGGAGTCTGAAAGCAGTGCAGAATGACCCGGCAAGGACCTGACAAGATGATTGTCATACCTTTCCAGCGGGTTGTATCAATTACTCCTCAGTGCAATGACCCAGATCCCCAGCTGTCCTTACAGCAGGAGCTGATACTCAGGCTCCTCGCCCCCAGAAACCCCAAGCAAGCTTTTTAGGTCATAAAACTTTGTGAATACAGATAAAATTTTTAATAAAAAGGTGTTCTGTTCAGCTATCTGTGACAATCCTCTGGAAAAGACACCTTTGTTAAACTGCCCCCGAGGGCAAAAAATGTTTCATTGGATAAGTAGATCTTTAAGGCTTCAGAATTCTTCTAACGTGAAGCAGCTACTTCATTTAACCTACACACCCTCCTGTCAAAGAAACTTATACTGCCCTTACGATTATGGCATTATTTCTGTCAGGTAGGAAGCCAGACTATTTTAAGACAGTTTTGGTGATTATGGCTGGTTTTCAGTGGTGGGTGGCCTGACTCTTCCCTGCTACCTGCTACTGCTGCCACCCTACACTCAAACCTCTGATCATGGCATCCCACTAATCACTGCAGCAAAGCAGTGCCAAATAACTCTGTACTTAAAAGCCTGTGAGAAGCCCTAGAAATACTTCCTTGACTCAAATCCCATGAATTCAACACTTTGCAGACTCAAGCTGTAATCCTTTCTTGGAAAACTCTCAAACTTTCCTAAGAACGTTTTCAATTATTAAAAATGACTAGTGCAATATGAAATAACCATTACAGAGAGCTCTTGTGACAGAGTAGAAGCTGCCTGTGCATCTAATTTAGTGATTTGTGTGGCAAATTGAACACAATATTCATATTTGCTTAGGTTTGGGAAGCACCTGTGTAAGCAAGTCAAGAGGTGTGAGTGTTGTGCCATAAATATGCGTCCTGGGCACACGGGGGATATTTGGGATATCAGGTGTGCAGGAATGATCGCTAACAGTTCCTTTGGAGTGCAGTTATGAGACTTCTTTTCTGTATTTCATTAGCTTGTGACCTTATTAGAAGCAATTGCCCATTGTTTCCAGGGCTGCTTGAACTTCATCAAGAGCCTGATTTGGATGCTGAGCCATCATTCCCAACAACCATGAAAGAGGCCAACAGAGTGGTGTTTGGCGGGGAGGTGTGACAAGCACCATGGATTGGATTTAGATTTATCCCATGTACTCATTTTTTATTTACAGTTCCCCTCACTTTTACCCTCCCTATATTTAACTTTCCAAATTCAAAGGCATGGAGGTAGAATTCAAATATTTCACTACTTTGGTGTGGCAGAATTTGTACACCCTCCTCCCTCCCTTTTTAGAAGAATGGTAGAGCAGTGACTCTGGCAATGATGGAGTGTCATGCTGCTAGAAGGGGACATTTTCCGCCATCACACGTTGGGCCAGGTGCTGCTTTGCCCCACACACAAATATCATTTAGATAGAAAGAAAGAACCATGTCTAGAAAGTGCAAAACACACAAGGAGACCTGAGAAGTCTGGAACCACGCATGAGTAGAGGCAACTTGGTAGTAACTGTGTTAAAAATTAGTAAGCAAGCAAACAAACAAATGAAGTGCCAACCTGTATGTTTGAAACAGCAGTCATTTTAGATGACACAGGAGATCATTCAGAAGGACAGTTCCCATGGCAGCTGACACCAAATTTATTTGGCTGCATTCAGAAAACGCCTCGTAGACAATACAGGTGCCTTCAGATTACATCTGGAATGAATTTAAAAGATTACTTTCGTGCCCTCTGCAGTGACAGTGACATTGTCTATAAAATAGTATTATTTAGACTTATCAGAACTGTGTGAGGGCATTTAGATGAGTGACATTCATAACTGTCAGCCAAGCTTCCCACAATGGCAGCACAGCTCAGAAACACAGATTTGATTTGCTGTCTGCTCTGACACTCACTAAAGTATTGCTGTGCTTTAGTTTGGATTCGGAAAGAGGCTCATTTACATCCTGACACCAAAAATATGAACATCCCCAGGTAAATGGGATGTTCTGTGTCACTGCGGTCGCGACCCTGCTACCAGCAGAAACAGCATCACAGAATTCCCTTTTATGCACTGTACAGCCCTTTGTCCTGCAGAGCCCTGCGCTGGTCAGGGTGTGACCCTGTGATGCCATTTGTGCTGACCTTCTGCAGAGGGTGAAGCTCCCCGTGTTCCACAGTGCAGGTGTTGAAAGGCTCAAACAAACACAGTCCCACATGGCTCGAGATGTCCAAGCCCTTAGCCCATCAATCAAACTGTTGGAGAGGATGCCTATCTAAGGGGAACATTATATGTACCCTCCCTCCAAAAAGGTGTAAATTTGGACAATATTTTAAAATTATCTCTATTTTTTTTAGTACTTGTTTGTTTATACGTTACTACTTTCTGAAACATATTCTACATCTCTTCAACTTTAGTATTATTCATGATTTTGGACTGCAAATGTTTCCTCTAATGACTTCCCTTTCTTCACTCTTTTTAAACTCCCTTATTCACCCACACTAACTTTACACAGCACTTGGCTGTCATAATGTTCCGCTTTTATACTTTTTTAACAGTATGTTTTCCCCCTATTCCAACATTTCTGAAGCACTACAAAGTCACTTGAGAGCTGTTGATCATATTTTAGTCAGCTATTCAAGGTGCAGTTTGCTGGACAGCCTAAGAAGCTTGTTACAGCACGGGTCAGACAGGGACAGCTCCAGAGGGGCAGCCCATGCAGGCACCACAAAATCCATGGAGAGTCTGGCACAGACACCCAGGTTTGTACCCTCCAGATATAACAGTCCCCTCCCAGTGTTCAAACGATGCATTTACATTTTGATTTCTCTGATTTCACAGGTAACTCAGTGACAGATACCTGGTGCCCAGGGCTGTCTGTGTCAGCTATCGCAGAATCACACACACAATCACAGGATGGTTGAAACTGGAAAGGGCCTCTGGAGATCATTAGTGCTGCAAAGCCTCTTCAGAGGCGGCATGTCCAGCACTGCTCCTCTGCAAAGGTTTATTAAGGTCACACCAGAAACTTGCAGTTTGTGGTTCCCAGCCCACACTGGGGGAAAGGCTGGAGGCAATCCCAACAGGCCAACGGAGAGTTCAAAGCCTGTTGGTGAGCACAGGTCTGTTTTATGTCTCATCTCTCAAGGCACACATGCCCAGATGATTTTCAAAGGGATAAGGAGGAAATAGATCTATTGCCAATGTATCTGGAAAGGACAGGGATGGCCCTCAATGCACTCACAGGACAGAGTCCTGCACTCTGCCCTTAGGAGCCAAGGTCTGGATCCACTTCAGACAAAGCATCTGACAGTCCAATGGTGTAACCACCTCAGCTGCTGCTGCCCAGCATCACACCATCACCATCTCTGAATGGTCCAGCCCATGGTCCAACTCCCCAGCCCATGAATTCGTCATTTTTCACACCAGACTAAATCCATGGAAAGAAAAACACAGAGGAACACAGGCTTCCCATGGGCTCTCCAGAGTTTTTTTGGATTTCTGTCTGCTGGGTGCAAAGATATCCCACCAAAATGTGTCACATGAAGAAACTCCCACCCCTTGTGGGGACACTGCTGCTTGTGATAGGCACCAAACAAGAATGTGCTTCTACACTTTCCTGGTCAAATCCATTGGCTTCCAAGAAGGGGAAGATTAATTCACCAAAGATGTCAGCTTCAAGGTCTCAGTCTGACACATCAGATTCCTTATGAATCCTGGATCCTGTCTGATGTGCAAAGCAGAGTCTTTCAGATAAATGGGTACAAATGAAATGAAATAGGGATGAGCATTTGCCTCCTGCTGCCGAGCCTGGCATTCCCTTCCTGGACAGATGAGATTCTTAAGTAGTTTTAATCAGTATGTAATCAGTCCCGACCATTAGTTATGCCTCTGATCACAAAGCACAACTCCAGAGAGAGATCCTTAGAATATCTAGGAGGCTCCATGCATTATTAAGTGAAAAAACCACAGACTCTACCTATCACCCATTAATTCCATGTATGAGAAGTGCTTGTTGAGCAAACTTGCCAGCTCTAATTATTCTCCCAGCAGACTGTGGAGGTTTTTTTTGGCACTTCTACAAGTCTAATGGAAACCTCCACAGCCCTGCTCCTGCAGAGGCAGTGTGGGGAGGGAAATCTCTGGGATGTGCTTCAGACTGCTGGGATAGCCCTGCCTTGTGTGCACATGCCTGCACCCCCAGCCTCCCACAGATGGAGGGGAAATCCACCTGGGGAAGGCTGGGATGCAGGGGCTGCGTTCCTCTGTGGTGTCAGGACTGATGTGTTTAAAGATTGAGTCACTCAGATCTGGTGTCAGGAGGGATCCTCAGAGCATCTGTGATGGTGCATCTTTGATCCCAGCCGGGTGCCAGGCCCACTGGGGAGTGAGAAGGGAGCTCTTTTCAGCACCACCCCACCCCCAGACGACAGTGGGGGACTGAGGAGGGAACACAGGTTGCTCTCCATGTCTGGGCTCCCCTTTCCACTCTTCCAAACAGGACAAACCGTGTAATAAAGTTTGTTCACAGCTCACATCCTGGGACATGATGTATGTTGATTCATAGTTCTTATTTCTTTAGACTTTTTTTTTTTTTTTAATCAGAAAAGACTGGGAGTGCAGTGGCTAGAAATAAATTGAATTAACTTACTGAGTAGGTATTAGTCCTCTGACTTACCTGTTACAAATATCCTTCAAAATACAGTATTCTGTAGCACATTTCAGTGTGAAACATGAGGGACAATGATACGATGATTTCAGCTTTCATCCAGAGAAGATAGTAATTATACACCATATAAATAGAAGTGTAGTGAAGCTGCTTTGTAATTACAGCGTACCTAAGCTGTACCTCATTTACTTGTATTCTGAAGTGCATCTGGAGTTAGCAATTAGGGCCAGTACATGATTAAACACTTACCTTCACCCATCCCAATATATATAGCATTACACTTACCTTCACATGTGTATTATTTTTCACTCATATCTGCTATGAACCTAGATATTTTCCAGGGATTAATGATAGGCTGTGAAAAGCTGATAGCCTGAAGTTCAGCAGAGAGCCATTAAACTGGCCTGGCCATTAATCCCTAGAAAATACCCTGCACCAAGGTTGTTATAAGGTGAATATGGAAAATAACTTTCCACTCCTGTTGACTTTTGTCTTGGCTGTTACGCCTTTGTCAGTGTGTAGGAACAGCACCCCAACTGCAGGTGGCTCCCTTGGATTTGGGTGTGCCTGATGCAAAGAGGATGAATCCTCCCTCAGTTCACCTTTGTGCATCACCGAGGTCCTGAACAGACAGCTGGTGCTCCAGCCAGTCTGTCTTAGCCACAGTTTTCTGGCAATCTTTGGAGGTCAATTTTAGACTGAGCCTCCATTTTCTGAAATGTGTAATTCCAGCTTCTCTGAGCTGAGAAACAACACTGGCAGCCAAGTAAAAATATCCATTACCGGGGGAATATGTAAAAACACTGTTTCATCAGTCATCCTGCTCACACAACTGCCTCCCAGAACTCAGAGTGGTAATGAAAGTAATTTAACACACATCTATAATTAATTTACTACATCCTTCCTGCCGATGGCAATCATCTTGCCTAGGAAAGTTCATGAAATTGATCTTAATGCATAAAAATAGAGATGGAAAAGCGTTAAAGGCACCTAAACGTGGTTTACTTCTAAGCATGTAAGCAGTTAAGCACTGTTTGGAGAACCGATTTGGGGCTGATTTAGCAGCAGCCATTACCTGTGAGAAATGACAGCGAGCACATGAGCAGAGCAGGGCTTTACCCTCGACACACTCAGTTTGTGAGCACTGCTGAGAGCAGCAGCCTTTGCTCCCGCTTTGCATAATGGGAACAGAAATGGGAGTGTGGGTTCCAAGAGGCAGTGCCAGAGAGGACAAAGCTGTGGACAGTGGGAGGCAGCACCAGGGACACGGCCTGCACCAGCTCTTGCTCCAGTGCCGTATTAAACCTGAGCCCAGGCCTCAGGTACCCAGTTAGGACAGCTCTGGCTGGGATGCAGAACATCCAGATGTGCAGATGCGCTTGAACACTGTGCACTGCACACACAGCTGTGCAGAGAACAGATACCACATACAAATATATATAAATATATATAAATATGTGTGTGACTGACAGTCCTACCTGTGCAGGCTGTTTCTGCAGCTTTCCAGTGGTTTTAACAACATCCTGTTGTTGCTGAGACATCACTGGGTCCTTGTTTTTGATCTGTTATCACTCCAGCTGTGGCTTTTCTGCACATCCATGAGCCCCACACTCTGCTGGGCTGGTGGCTCTGACCCTCCCAGTGTCTCTGTGCTCCCCAGAGCTGCAGAGCAACCCTTGGGACTGTCATACACTGTCCATAGGCTGTGATCTGCATTTCCCAGACACCCTACTTTAAAATGCAGGTCATGACATTGTGACTTCAATGTGAGCTGGAAAACATAGAAAAGCAGGAGCCTGTAACAAGTAATGCTCTGCTGCAGCCATATAAATATGTATATAAATAAGTAGGAAGACTTTTAACTGTGTCTTCCATCACTGCAGCCTCCAAACGAGGGAGTAAAGTAGCCTTACCTGGATGGGGGGGCACTTTGGCATCCCCTTCGAGGTGAAGCACAGCCTGTCCTGCCTCCCCGGCAGGGAGAAAAGCAAACCCTGCACGGGAAACATCACTCCTCCCCTCCCAAAGGGCAGGGGAGCAGGGCAGTTCTTTCCTTCTCTATGCCTGCCTCAGAGCCCACCAAATGGACCCTTGGCCTCTGGAGCCGTGAACGCAGCTGAATGAGGAGCATTCCCCAGCCAGACTCAGCGAGAGGCATTTTCTAGATGTGCAAAGCTGTTCACTGGCTTCTCCTCAATGCCAGGAAGGTCAGGATGTGTCAGGCCCGTGCTGCCGGGGAGAGAGGCATGAATCAGCCTGAGGATCCATACAGATGACAGCAGCTTGCTGCAGGACTTTTATTACCCGTTGGCTGGCTCACAGTTCCTCATCACAGAGCAGCAAATGCTGTCAGGACTGGCTGCCGGCGCTGTGAGAGGGACAGCCAGTGGCAAAATGTGAATAGCAGGTCTGAAGCCAGCAGAAAGTGTTCAGGGTTGCTTTGAAATGCTGGAATGTGAGCCCTGAATGCTTGCTTTTCGTGGTGCCCCCATGGGAGGAGTCTGGGGAAGTAGGTACCCCACAAAAACCCAGACCAAGGAGGTCCAGGAAAGGTGACAAAATTGGAGAGCTTCCTCTACTGGTGTTTGTGGTCCCAGTTTATGCTGGCACGAATATAACTTAATGCCATGCCCTCAAGCCTCCAGAGGCTCCTGCTCAGCCCAGCCCTGACCAAGGCATGAACTACTACATTGTGCAAGGCCTGGACACTTTCCTCCCTTTCACACCAAAGTGACGTTAGAACCAGAAAAGCCCTGTAGGAAATCCTTTCCTCACAGACATTAAGGAAATTTCAGGATACAGGCATTACATGGAAAGGCTGAGACCTGCCCTGGCTCAGGGAAGGGTGGCCCTGGCCACCCCTTCTTTGAAGAGCAAGATCTCTCTCTTGGAAGCACTTGTTACTGGTGAGGCAGCACTGCAGGGGACAGCCCTGCTTTTGTCAAAAGGGAAAGTTATTAGCAAGAGGCAGAAAAATAAAGAAACCCTGGGCAGAAAGCACAGTCCAAGGAGTAGAGCTCTGTGTTCAGGAAAAATGTGGACATTGGTTATGGCAGCACAGAGGTCAGTGAAGAGCACAGGGCAAGTTCCTAACCCTGGTCAAGCTCCACTACCGAGTCAGAGATGCCCAAAGACATTTTAATCACTGAGATTTTCAAATGTGAGAACATCAGAGAGATTTGACTTAGCTAAGAAAGGGTATTTTCATGGTGTGGTTGGTGGGAGGAGACTGAGACCAGCATTGGACACTTAGAAACAAAACCAAACCTGCCCTTCCTATAAATTCCCACATCCCTCAGCTTGGCTTCTTCCCACTCCATTATGGCTGTGTGCTGATTAGGTGTTTCTGTCTCTCTGAAGTGGTCTTGGTTTTGGTGACAATATTATCAGCTGTTGTTGTGAGACGCCCAGCTGGAAAAAAAATCCTGGGGTGTGGTTGCTGTAGAGGCAGAATGGAAACCACTTGGGATGAAAGGTATGCAATAGGCTGTGCTAGATCAGTTCAAAGCATTCTTAGCCACATCTTCTTTAGTTAAGGAAGGGCTGTAGTTTATCTGGAGGAAGAATGGCCTCTTTCAAAGGACAGTGATGGCTGAAATAATTTTCAGAAGCTTGTAGGCTCTTCTGTCTAGGCTTAGGTAATGTTCATCAGCAAGTGGTATTAATTAGCAACTAGTGGAATATGCAGACTATACAGCAGGGCCGTGGGTTTTTGCAGCTAATAAAAGCAAGCCCTTAGATTAAGGGGGTGTGAGCACACAGAACCATATGAGTGGTGCTCTGAATGTGTGGTTTCTGTCTCTGTGACTTGTCAGAATTATGTACAGGGACTGACAAAGCAAGAGCATCCTCACTATTACTCTTACAACTTGAGAACAAATTAGTGGGTTTAGGTTGAACAGCACAGTCCAGAGGGACATGACTTACCTGAAGAATCTTACATTATATAGCCCTTCAGAGTACATATGCTTATAATTTTTGTCTATTTTGAAATGTGCTTTGGATTCCTTCTTTCCTCCTAATTCGTATAAGTGGTGGCTAAAAGGCACCTGTATTTCCCAATTGCCTTTTCAGAGACTGATTCAGAAACAGGAAAGCACAAACCAGGCACTCATTGGTGCAAGAACCCCTTTGCTGCCTGGCTGATGGCACAGGTGTGCCCTTTGTGTAATGTGGACTGTATTTTCCTATTGGAGAGGAACCACCCTTTTTATTCCAAAGAAATAATATCTCTTCTTTTTCTTCTTGTTAATAGCCCTGCAAATATTATGCATTAAGGGACATCCTTTTGTTGGAGCTAGGGAGAAAACTATTCAAAACAAAAGAAAAATATGTCGTCTGGCATTTACCTCTCCTTTCTCCATCCTTTCTCCTTCCATCAGTCATAGTGATGCCTTGGAGTGGCTACCTAGAACAGAGGCCAGACAAGATTAAGAGAATAAAACGGGTATTTATTGCAGGGCCTTCAATAGGTACAGCTCGGGCAGACAAAAGCCCTCTCTGGGAGAGGCTACACCCAAGATGGACCCCAGGTCATGAGTTTTCTTCACTTTGATAAGTTTTGATCAATTTACATATCAGGGTTAATCCTCCAATTACAGCCTCAGGTAATGAAGCAATCTACCCCAGGTTTGCTCTCCCCCCACCTTCTGTTGTTTGCATCTCTTGGGGCTTGAAGACAGTGAGGTGGCCTTGAGTTTCAGGCCTAGAGAGAATTTGTTATATCTGAGTAGAGTGGGAGAACATGAGATAACAGGCTATATGGAGTTTTAGAGTTACACACTAAAGCTGTGCAGGATCTGAAATATATAAAAGCTAAATCCCAAGGCATCAGTAGGAGGAACTAGACTGGACATCATGGGGAAGCAAATAAAAAACAAGCACTCAACAGAGAATAAAAAGAAACAATCGCTTCTAGAACAATCAAAAATCAATGCTTTCCTTTTTTATCCAAACCAACCTTGTCGAGAAGCCCAGTACTCGGGAGGAGCTCTGCTCCGAGAGATGGGACACAAACGGCTTTGGCGGGAGGAAACACATTCTGGTGTGGTGCTGGGAAGTGCAGGAATGGTCTGGGGAAGCGGCGAGGCGCCGCAGCCGCAGCCGCAGCCGCAGCCGCAGCCGGCGCGCACCGCTAGGGATCAGCCTTGCCCCGCGCTCGCCGCCGCATCCCGCCCGCTTTCCTTTGCAGTGCTGCTCTTCCCTGGGCGTTTCCACATCCCCCGTGCCTTCCCCGCCGCTCTCGCCTTGGCTCTGGTTAATTAGCCGGCAGCAGCAGAGCTGCATTTTCCTGCAGAGAGAGCGTGTGCGTCTCCGTGCAGCGGAGATGCCGAGCTCCCTCTGTCCCCGAGGCTGTTTGCTTTGGTTTAGCTGCTTCTTTATACCATCCTCCGCTATAAACTTTTAGAGTTTTGTTTCCCCCCCGACTCCCATCTGCTGAGAAATGACTGTCTTAATGCTATGCCTGACATTTTCCATTCTAAGATACACACGGATCTGGGGGCGGGGAGGATAAAAACAGACAAAGGAAAAAGATATTTTGCTTTTCTACGAGGGTTCTCCCATCCCAAGCTGCTACGTGGTCTCAGATTGGAGGCGGTGGGCAGCAGGACAAACCCAGCACTTCTCTATGGGCTCAGGGCAGGGCTGGTGGGCATCCATCCTCCATCCCACCCCATGCCCACACCAGTTCATTTTTGCACTGGGGATGCTAGGGCAGTGATATTGCTCAATAACCAGAATGTCAGAGTGGTGCACAGTGGTCCTCCACATGGAGCAGCTCTGCAGATGCTTCCCCTGGAGCAGAGCTCTTCCAGCTCCCACTTTGTGCCACCCTCAGCCTTAATGCTGCAATTAATCTCCCAGTTTCCCCGTGTCAGGTATTTCAGAACTTCTCTGATCATCTTTCATTTTGCGCCTGGGAAATGTATTGAACATGATGTGCGGCTGTAACCAGCCGTGACAAATTGTGCTGTAGATGTGAGCAGCACATGGCATACCAAAGGATGGGAAATGCCAGGGCCTGGGCTTCAGCTTCACCTCAGCTATGTGTTTGTTTCAGGCAGAGCTGTGTTCATGTCCCAGTTCTTTACCAAATCGCTGTTTATGTTCATATGTACATCTCCCATGATGTGCACATGTTTTGGACATGTGCCTCACTACTAGAGTGAAATGGTTAAACTGCGATAAATATTTTTAACTAATTACTGCCCTTTCTGGGAAAATGTACATCACTTTTCATTATGCCATGTTGCAAAAACCTACCCATGGGTTGGCTTAAACTGATGAGACTGCTTTCTGATTCTCCACTAAAATGAAAAAACTGAAAATGAAAGCTAAAAAACCAATGTGACTGAGTGGTACACTGAGGACAGATGTGGGATCAGTCTCCTCCTGCTCTGAGCTGGCCAGATGTGTCAGCCCTGAGGTGCCTGCCTGAGGTCACTGCTGCTCTGGGAATAATGCTGTGCAACTGTCTGAATGGGTGAATTTGAAAGCCACTGTCCTCAGGGGCCGAGAATATTCCTCCTCCTGCCCATCTCTGGGAAACAAATTCAGAAAGCACAGGAAGATGGCCAAAATTAGTTTATGAATTCTGCAGATTGCAGTGCTCAGTTTCTAGAGGTGGCAGTCAGTGTATACAGCATCAACTATCTCTTTGTACTGGAGGGAGAGTTATTGGCCAGTCAAAAATTCAGATTCTGAGACCTGTATCTACCTGAGTCTTGAAAGCCTGAAGTGCCCTTAGGCTTGTGATCTGCAGGAAGGCTCTTTGAAAAGCCCAAAGTGACAGCACATGGCCTGGGTGATGGAAACCTGACTGAGAGAGGAGCCAGCAGTTCTGCAGGAACCACCAACCACTGAGCCAAAGTGATCCCTGCAAACTGGGGTGGGGGCTTGAGAGTCAGAGAGGAAGGAGAGAAGGCTGGCTGAAGGGGGAACACTGCAAGCAGTGTCAGTCCCAGATAACCCTCATGTCTGCCCAGAGGGAGAGCTCTTCTCTGCTTTCACACATGGTGTGTGGGCACAGGCTATCCTTCCACATCCATTTTGTGTCACCAACCCCCTTGTGCCTGCAGAGGACAAGAATGCACCCAGCATTATAATATCCATTATACATAGTACAGAAGATTTTACAAGAAATGTGACAATATCTGAGAACCCAATCTCTTTCAAAGTGAGAAAATAACCAGGAAACACTGGACTGAGTCCCAAAAGAGATGTCACTGAATTTAATGTGTATTTATGCAGCTATTTAGAAGCAAACGCGAAGCAGTGATTATGTATAGAATAAAACGGAACAACAAATTTAGATTGTTGTAGTTTCCGCTCTATCTGATTAGCCAGGAAGAACAACAGACTGATATGCTCTGAACAAACAGGAACACGCTAAGCCTAAATGCTCTGCTCCCTGGGGGATTCATTTTTATTTCCTGCATGAAACAAGGAGGGAGAACAAAGATTTGTTTTGAGTCAGCTGTGGCTTTTGGCAGCCCGGACTGAGCCAGGCCTTCTGCACACCTATGTGCTGCTGAACTGAGCGGGGCTTCTTGGTGCCACTGCCCTGCTCCTGGGCTGAGATGAGGTCCTCAGTCAGCTGCAGCAGCAGCAGGGGCAGCTTTGCAAACCAGCCCTGGCAGTGGGTGGGAATTGTGGCTGCAGCACAAGGTATTTCCTGCCCGGACACATTTCACAGCAAAGCATTAGGTGGAATAGCTGGATGTGGTGCCTCAGGGTCCTCTGGCTCAGATGTCTGCTCAGTGCTGTGAGACATGAGCCAGATGCTGAGAGAACGAAACCCCATTATGGGCACACTCAGGGAGGATGGACAGCGGTGATTTAAGGGGACAGCCAGCAATGCTTCCAAACTGTGCACAGCCATGGGGAGAAGAGACTCCACGAGATGTCTGGCATGAGCCCAGCACAAGATGTAACTGGGGAGACTTCCAGGAGCCAGGTTTTAAAGCAGGAAGTGAGCTGAAATTGGACATGAGCTCCTAAGTCTATAATGTGCCATCTCAGAAGGATCGAAATCTCCAGCTACAGCTTTGCTCTTGTGGACCCTTGACAGGCACAAAAAATGATGTGCTGGGGTTGAACAGGAGCTGCTGGATGAACTCCTTGGAGCTACATGACTTCATTCACCTGCCCTCAGAACATGCCATGGGATCACAGCACTGGGGAGCACTCAGGGCACCAGCAGATGTTATATACTACCAAGGCTTAGGTACTACACTGCAAGGGTAGGCGACAGAGTGGCTGCACAAACTTGTTTAGAGGTAAAGGTTTAGTAGCTTTTCCATGCATCAATTAAAATCCTACACCAAGAAGTCCTCATGGCCTAAGTAATAAGTAACACCACTGGGGCAGGAAATAACCCTGCACATAGCAAGTGTTTTGTGTACATCAAACCAACCTGTCACAAAACCAGGGAGGTCAAGCTAAATCTTGTTTTCTTCCTGTTCTCTCCTATGGCCATGGTGGTGTAGAGCAGCAGGACACTCAATTAATTCATTGCTGCTGGCCATCAGAGCCCTGCTCCCTCCCTGCTCTGTGGGGAGACAGTGGTGCTGTGCCTGAGACAGTAAACCCGAGTACACCCCAAAAGGTGCAAAACAACTGCAATATGGTTGAATAAAGGATAGATTTTGTTCTCTCATCAAAATATAGAACACCAAGTGCTTCACTCTATTAACTTATCCCTGTCCTCTTAAATGTTTTAATAATATTCTTTCAGTTTCTCAGTTACGTTTTATGTGGAATGAGAACGTGAGGTTTTCCCACAAAACATGTTGTGCTAGAAATACCATTACAGATGTACTTGAGAAATGGCTGAATAAACACTGACACAGAACAGGAGAGCTGTTCCTACCTAGAGCCGATGGTATGATATTCAGCTTGCAAAAAGATCCTCTTAGATGTAAAGAAAGGTCAGCAACATAATTTTTTTCTCCTTTCCCCGAAAAGGGATGATTCATCAGAAAAAGAGTCTAGGGCTTTTGCAAACAGACTTTGGCGAATTTCTAAATGAAGAATGGCAACAGTTTTACAGAGGCTGGTATGAAAAAGGTCATTTGTGGAAAGGAGAGCCAGTAATGCAAAACCTAAGTGAAACAGAAGTGACTTAATAGAATATGCCAGGGAGGACTGTTCAGCTGGGATAATAACAAGGTTTCTGCATTTTATTACTTTTTAGCCTATTTTCCCAAGCAAGTGAGGTTCACACAATTGTACTCCATGTATGTCTGTGCCTCCATGTCTGTTCTTCCCGGGTAATTTTTGACTCCATGGGGCTGTCTGCACCAAGTTTGAATGGGAACAGCAGTTTTAAAGGCAACTGAGATCCCCTGGCTGTCATGAAAACAGGCACTGCTATTCCAGCTGGTGGAACGGCTGCAGCGAGACCTCATCCTTACACAGATGTGGAAGAATCCACACAGGAAAAGATGTTATCAGCACCCAAACCCCAGGAAAACATTCACCTGGAGCCTGCTCCTTCCTGGCAAAAAAAAAAAATAAAAAATCAAACTGCAGAGTACAACTGGAAGGAATCAGCTTTTATTAGTCCCACTGCTGAAGGAATGCCTCATTTCAAATTCGACTTTCCTGAGCAAGTTTTGTAAGGAGAGAACTTTTTACATCTGACTTTTAGACAGAGATCTCAAGGCCATTGCTAGAAACACACTGTGTCTCTTTTGGGCTCAAGGACCCAGGCAACTGAAGGACCCAAGGAGAAGGTTTTGCCCTTCACTGGGCATGTGTTGGTCCTTAGACAGGTACGAGACCCGGATTCTGTACGGAGGAAGGATGCTCTAACCTGTGGCTTTGGACAGCTGTGTTCAGTTCTCCCTCAAACCTGTCACTCAGTGCTCAAGCCTCTCCACAGTCAAGCATTTGTATCTCACCTATATCTGCACTGCCACTGTTGGAGCTGCTCTGCTGTTCCAGCCCAGCCCTGGGATCACTCAGCTTTCCAATTCCAAACCCAGGGCAAGTTCAAAGCAGAGCTGAGGATGCACAACCCCCTCCCAGAGGGTGTGACACTGAGCATTTGAGGAGGAGTGGTCCTGGCCTCTCCCCCCTCCCTTGCCTCTTCTTCATTTCCCACTTCACAAGTGCACCAGGTGCCCTTCTCAGCCAAGGGCGGAGGGTCTGCCCTGGGAGATCCTACACTTCCCTATGCCAACAGGCTTTGGAGTGGCTGAGAGTTGGATGCCAACAGCCAAGTAAAGCAAAGCATCTCCCTAAAGAGCCTCTCTCTCCATTCCCCAGGTCCCAGTCTGCCCACACTACAAAACTGAGACAAAATAATCAAACCAAAAACCTTAAGCAACTACAGCCATACAGCAATATAAATCCCAGAATAATGAATGGGAAAGCAAGCCTAGCCTGTCCTGAGAGCCCCTGCTTCCAGACTGGAGCTGTTCTTTCTACAGGGAGTTGCACTGCCCCATGTAAAATTCCCACTCAGGTCATGCTAGGTTAGGTTTCAAGGACAGCTCAGGATTCATTTTATGCTGTGAAGTATGGTTACCCCTGAATTTCTGCTCCAGCCTCAGTGATACCTCACAGTGCCCTCCCAGATTTTGGGAGGATGAAGGCAACATCCTATTAAAGCACCACAGTATCTCTGTGCTATCTTCCACAGGTAAGAGGAGACGGCTGGGAATGTTATTTGCATGGATAAGGAGGAGACTGAATTGAGAAGCAATGTTTGCAATCCTGATTTGAGGAAATGCCTGTGTTTATCAGGGCATTATACCCTCCATTTATCTGTCATCTCTTCCCTTCTTCAGCTGACCACTGAGATTTTCCTCTGGCCAGATTTGGCAGGCTTGGTTTTGTGTATTTACTTCTTCCTTGTCATCCCTGCAAACAAACACGCACCACACACTGCCTGGTGTGCCCACAGAGCACACACAGACTATCATCTCTTATGAATGCACCAAAAAGGTCAGAGTATTCAGCTGGCATTGCAAATCAGCACCAGTTATGTACTCTGACAGCACCAGATGTCAGCTCCAAAATGAACTGCATCTGTTCAGCAGTACACGAGGAGCAATGCAGGAGAGGATGAGCCCAGACTCTGGAATGGCCCCTTGGAGCCAGGGCTGTGGGCTTGCATTGCAAATGCAGCAACGAGTCCATCTGCAAAGGCAGCTTTGGGCTTCTATCCTAGGGCTTGTTGCTCTGCTTAAGCTGAGATGAGAATTGCAAGTAAAATGCAGCAGTCACACAAATAACTGACCTTGTGGCTGGCCTGAACATGGCAATTCCCTGTCCCAGCTCTGAGCAACTCAGGTCTGGTTTTTTGCCATCAGCTCCTTCCCATTCTAAATCCCCTTCCCACTCTAAATCCCATTCCCACCAGCTAAGGGGTGTTAACTGGGATTTCCCTCATCTTATCAAGTCCTCAAGCAGCACCTTCCTCGCAGAGTGCCAGTATTCAGTGACACCGAGGCAAGAGCTGCTTTGGTAGTGACAGCCAGGACAGGGTGACCTCCCCTGCCCCAGACCATCCAGCCTGGAAGGGCTCCTCAAAGTCTCACCTTTGAGTTAATCATGCCCCTTGTGAGGCTTGACAAAATGTATGCTCACTGAACATGATGAGGATAGTTTGGCTTATTTTGTCTGTTGGATTTTTTTTAAGGTAAGGGCAAGGAAGGTTTTCCTTTCCTCCCTTGCACATTGCATCTGACATGATAAATCTTAGAACAGTAATGAGAACAAGTTAGTATGGGACTATATTTTCTCTTCTCATAATGAGCTTTGTCATGGAAATGGATTGATTTTATGTCACTTTCTTTCCTCTTTATAATTTTTATGGGTGGAATGAGTTAGCAAAATTTTCTCTCTCATAAATTCAATATAAATTTGTCTTAGCCTACGTAACTCTGTGTTTATTTTGGCCACCTATTTCACAGCTCCCCTGTTTACAGCATGGGAAAGAGGGGAAATGGCCAATCAATCAAAATCTGGAATACTGAAAAGGTCACAGCCATTCACACGACACCACCATCCCCTGCAGCACCAGGCATTTCCCAGCTGCTGCACCACTCCTGATGTGCCTCGTTCTGTCTTCCCTGCAGTTTCTTCAGGCCCCGGAGAAACTGGGGGAAATTCAGATCTTACCTAAAGGAAACCAGCACAGAAAGAATGGGACTGAGAGGTTTCTGCCTCCTGTCCAGCCAGAGCAGATGTCCCATCTGGCACATGGCAAGGAGGACACCAAGCGCCCTGAGCCACGGCGCTCGCAATGGCAGCGCTCCCGTCATGGCCACTGCCCTGTCACGGGAACTGTCAGCCCCACAGAGGGAAAAGGGATGAACTGTTCACCATCTTCATCCAGCTGCTCTTCCCCATAGTCCCCAACAGCTGCAGACTGGATCAATTCTGAATCATTTCCCCTTGAGTGCTGAATAATCTTCTCCATCCTCTACAAATTTCTTGCTTATCACCTTTTATAAATCCTCTTTCCCCCCAGTTTAACAGCTGCCACTGTGGCAGAAAACCGGTTTGTTTTTTTTTCCCCCCAGGTACACATAAACAAATGAGAGGCAGAACCTTACGTTTTCCTCCTTGTAGGGCTAAACTAGACACCTGCATATTCACTGGTGCTCATTTCTCATTGCACATTGAAAGTTGAAAATCCTCTAAAATGAAAGCACAGAAATAAAAAGGGTTTTCGTCTTTCTGCAGCTATGTGCAAAATCACTCGTAATGACTCCAAGTAGGACCACAAGTTGTCTTCTGCTGCCCAGAACAGCAGGGCAGGATGTATGGATGGCCAGCACACACCACAGCAGCCTCAGAGAGTACTGAAAGGTGGCCTGGACCCTGCTAGGTCACAATCTGGCCTCTGAAAGTCAAACTGGATCAAAAATTTAAACTCATAATGAACCTCAACTCAACCCTCTGAAAGTTGTAACCTTTTGCAGTAAGACTTCATGTCAGAGACAAAAACATTACTTAATGGGGTTTTGGATAATAACTCTTTTAAAGGGGAAGACTGTATAGGAGAAAAAATTAAGGAGGGGAATTGCAATTTTGCATTTTATGTAATAAAAGCAATGAAGGGATGAAGGGAGCACATGGCCAATATTTTACAAATTGAACTGTGGAAGCCAAGCTCCATCTTTGCTCCCATTAAGGATTAACATCTGGAGATAGGAGTTTAAAATCCAATATTGCCTTGGAAATCATGCACAGACACAGCTTCAAGTTGTCTTGGCTGCATTTTACAGTTTACTGTAGGCACTACACAACTGCTTTGCGAAACAGCCCCATCAGACACCGCAGAAAGGGAGGGGAAACTGAGGCAGACCCAGGGAATCTCCCTTTTCCCTATGGATTAACTGTCCTCTACCAGCACCTCAAAACCATCACTCTAATAAGTGAGAGAAGAGACCCACTCAGTGTTGACAAGGATTCACTTTTGTCTTCACCTTTAAAGAGAAACTTTAGGAAATGTGGAAAAAAATTAATGTAGCAAATACTGATTTAAACCACTGGAAAATTTTAAAGCCCATTATATAAGGGGAGCAAGTCCTAAAGAAGGAGAAAAATTATTTTAGCTATTGAACAATGCCAGCATGCACACAAATGGGTATCATCTGGCTTTCTGAAGGCATGAAGCTTCAAAATTAGAAGTCAGCTTCCATTGAGAGAGAGTGAGCGAGAAAGGAGTATATTTAGGTCCTGTGATGCTAATATTAGCAGGTTTGTATCTCCTTTCCTTCTACAGGGTAGTTGAGTAAACAGCCACTGATACAGGGAATAAGAAATCTTGTAATCTTGAAATCTTGTAATCCTGCAATCTATGTAATGCATAACCAATGCATAAGAAGAAGCTCTAACTGGGTATTCACAGGAGAAGATAAATAAAGAACTCCAGTTACTTTATTTTAAATAAACTCAAATTCTTGGACTTCTTACAGGAAACTGTGGTTTTTGCCTCAGCAGTGTTGGGAATAAATGTAACTGTAACTCAGCATTACCAAAGGTAATAGAACAAAATCCCCCAGCCCAGTAAGCAGTGATGGGTTCATGCTGAAATCCTCCTCACTCTTGCTACCATGGGTTCTGAAGTTTGGCAAAGTAAAACTTAGAGAAGCAAAAATCCTTCTAAACCCACCCAAACACAAGGCTGAGGGGGCAGTGCAAGTGCAAAACAGGGGGTGTTCCTCACTAAAATTTGTTTCTGCTCCTAGATGGATCCTGACACCCCCTTAGCAGGAAGCAGGGCAGGGAGGGACATTCGAAACCTGAGCTCCTGGGTCCAGGCTTCTGACAGTCTGTCCAGCTGCACAGTGATCAGTGCTGGGCACGTCACCCAGATAATTGACAGTTAATTGGCTTGTCAGACAGTTCTAAATATTCCTTTCTGCTATAAGTAGTAAGGATGGGGGGAAAAAAAACCCATGAGGGAGCGAACATCAGTTTTGTGTGTTGCAGAGTTTTTGGATTAATCATATTTTCTTGGCAGCTAATATAGAATGGTCCACAGAGCTGTTCACCTCAGCTTGTTAATACAGGGGCCCTCACATATTGTTCACGTATGAATGGAGTTATGAAAGTGTGCTGTGATTTATGGGCACCTTTCAGTTTACATCTTTGATTTACTTCCACTGGGATTTGCTTCTTTAGGGAGTTTTGCACTGGCATTTGCAAAGAGCCAGGCCACAGCATGTTGTGAAAGGCTTGGCAGTTCAGGAGCAATTGCTGCTGTGCATCCCCACAGAGCCAGAGTGCTCTGAACAAGGGCAATGAGAAATCTTTACCCTGCAAAGGCTCTTTCAAGTCCTCCTGCAAAAAATCTGGTTCTTCTGCAGCATTTCTTTGCCATCTTAATCTTACAGCCTGTAAGTTTGGGACAGAAGTTTGAGCAAGTATGTCCTTCATTTTTTAAATCAGGAAAAGTGTTTCTTGCCCTGATTAAAACATCTGGGAGAGGTAAAGTGATCTGAACACTGTTCCTTTCCATCACCACCTCACTGGCTTTGTTTGCCATCTCTGGCTCACCCTTTGCAGCAGGACAGAGCAGTCCTTTGGTGCACAAGACATCCAAAAGCAGGGCTTGGTCTGCGGATGCTGGGCAACCTCATCACATTGACTCCTCTCCTCCTCCCTCATCTCACCCATTTGGAGCTGAAGGACAATACTGATCTCCTTGGAAAGCTGATAAGATTGGCTGAGACGAATTTCAAAGCAGTGAAATGGGGTTTAAAAGCTCCTTGGCAGCAATCTTTAAGGCCCACAAATTATAAGGCAGTGGGAATGCTGTCACATCCCTGTTCCTCTAGAGTCACATTCACTTCTTTGTTCTCCTGTCACTGATTCTTACTGCTCACCCAGGTCTCACCTCTCTGCCCAGCCAATAAATGCTCCATGCTGGAGCCATTCAGGGGAATGGGTGCACACACAGAGGGCTGGTACCATAACAAATGCATTATTAGCGCAAAAGAAAAGGGAAAGGAGTCTGACAGGGACCATGGAGCGTTAACTTAACAGAAACAGCCAATAATATGATTGTATCATTTTAGTTCTCTTTGCTGTCTATCTGGCATGAAGATTCCTCTTAGGTTTATGCCACCAGAGCTGAAAATTTAAATAAAACTTACATAATTTAACACTGCTTGAACATGGGTGACAATTATTTTCCTTCATTTTTGTTTTCATTAATCCCAGTTTTGCTGTTAGGTTGGTTTGTTTGTTTGTTAATCCTACAAATGAAATTAAACCAAGACTGTTATACATGAAGGGCTTGCATGGATCAGATCTTTTAATGCCATATTGTGTTATTTTATACCAAATGATTAGCTAGTAATTGGTTTAATGGAAGAAAAAACAAACAAAAGCCTCCATGAAGTGAGTATTTCACATGCCATGCATGGCTGAAGTTGTGCTAACTGTGCAGAGTATCAGTGCTTCGTGCTGGACACTTCCCAGTGAAACCAGCAGAGATGTTCCAGGGCGGGAGCGGGCTCGGATGCAGGATGTCACGGAGCAGCTGGTGGGATCCAGCTGCTCCAGCTGATGGCAGCATATTCCAGTGACGAGCACGTCTCCTCCCTCTGGAAGGTGCTCCAAGTGGTGCAGGAATATCCCAAGTTTTGTTTTCCTGTGTGTGCAGACCACGTCTCCCCAGACTGGCTGTCCTGTGCCACAAGAGCGGCTATGATAAATGGCTCTGGAAATCCTGGGGACCTGCAGCTTTGGTTCACCACCCTGTAACATCCCTGATTGTCTCCTCACAGCTTGGTGCCTGCAGGAGCTCAGCTTCCCCCAGCTCTGGTGCTCATTCATCTGGACCTTTGAGTCTTATCACAAACCCACTGAGCACGAGTTTTGATGCAGCAGTGCCTGAATGACAGCAGAGAGGCAATTAAGGCTTTTTTTTAAGAATCTAGAAAATCTTTTACATACTGCATCAAAATTTTAAGCATCATTTTGCCTCGGTGTCTGTTTAGAAATTCTACTCCATTCTGTTAATACCAGGGGAACTGTGTTAATTTGCCCCAGAAGAGGATTTGTCTCATTTTGATCAGTGGCATGACCAGGATATTTGTGTATTTTCTGTTCTAATGCCAGAGTGACTCGATGACATGCACAGGCTATTATTCAATAATGGTGCCTAAATGGAGCTATCAGAAGGGTTATTATCAAGGTTATTAAAAAGCAATTCTTTCTGCCTTCAGTTTAAGCATGAATTGCAGAGCTAACCATCATCTAGGTGAGGATGTGCATATTAATCAAGAGGCTTCCTATGGTCTACCTAGATATCCCAAGCCTGGAGAATGATTGATTTACTCTGCTCTTAGATGAGCACACAATCATCCAGGGGTGTTGAACATCTGACCAGCAGAGTTAAGTCATGATGCTTGGCATCCATTTTGCAATTTTCTCACATCTGCTCTTTCTGGCTGAGACACTACATTTCTTTAAGAGCCCAGAAAATGGCACATAGAGAAATGTTTGTGGTGCAGGCAGTGCTCCTACTAAAACCACTTTCACTTCAACATTTTGCAGGAGAAATAAGCCTCCTACAGAACAATATGCCAGATGCTAAGGCATGGAAAACGCCAGTAATTTTTGAGCAATCATTTGAAGGTAGCTGCCCAGAATTGCATTCCTATGCAGACTAAATTTAATCACGTTAGTTCCTAATGAGCCCGTGAGCACCATTTGGGCTGAGCACCAACTTGAGGGAAATGTATTTAATTTCTCTCCTTGCCTTGCTAAGGTAAAGGGCAGCTCCACGTTGCTGTCACACACTTGTAGCAAACCCTGAATGCAACAGGAGTTGCACCAGTTGAGCCATTTCTCTGAACAGAACCACTGCGACTCAGCTGCCTCAGGACTTTCCTGCTGACTCGGCGCTGTCAGGACACACATCTCAGCCTTGGCAAGGCTCTCACAGTGCTGTCAGCCTGACCAACACACCTCATATTAAATGGTTTCCCATTTGCTGTTATCATCATTTTCACAGGCTGCACTTCAGCTTTGCTGTGCACTTCTAACACTTTCAATATTGCTTCTTGCGAGTGAGGAGGCCAGAGATGCCGATGTGCCCAATCCAGCCCCTTTCCCTGGCAGCCTGAGGATGACAACCAAAATTACACATGGTCACTAAAGGCAGGCAGGCTTTGCTCTGGTCTGTCCCTCAGTTATGTTATCAACACTGCTCATCCTGTCTTGGGAAGCTGTCAAAGATGAAGTGAGCAGAACAAATGTGAGGGTGGATTTAATAAAGATTTTTGTGGGAAATATTGCTTGCACAATCAATAAAAAGCTTTGGAGGGGCTCTCAGGGCTTTTGGACAGTGATTTGAGTATAAGGAGCTGAGCTTCAACAAAATGGGAGATACAGGCATTTCAGAGAGGGCACTGAGATTGACCTCCTTAGGCTTAAGTGCTGTGTGGCAGGTGATGATGTGCTGATGGACAGTCCTGTGCTGTTTTTTAAAACACTGCTGTGAAGAGTGACAATGATTACACTGATTTGGAATAGCTGCCAAAAGTGAGAGGAAGAGAAGAGGTATCATTTATATGCAGAAAGACAGATCTATCAAAAAGTGAAGTGTATTCTGAATTTCATACCATTCGTGGAGTCAGCAGCCCGGAAGGTGGATTCACAGTAAATGGAGCAGGGTCAACCAAAACTACTTCAGTGGAAGCAGAAGAAAAGCCTTGTGGAGAATCACCTCAAAAACCTACACATTCCTATTGAATAATTCAGTGTTTGGAAACTCATGTTTAGTTGTTTCCTCTGCTTATAAAGCACAACCTACTAGGACTGTATATTTCTGATGTTGTAGCATAAGCAGAGATGAGCAGCACCTTGCTCTGAGGAACTTTAGGTATTTTCTAATAAAAATTCCTTTCTGCGCCCTCCCTGTCAGTGGAACAGACCTCACCACACACGGTGCTATGAGAGCCCTGCTTCCCACGGTGCTTCCCCATCCACCAAGCCCAACAGAGAGATAATCACTTCTGGAAAAGCAGCTTTATTACAAGTTAGGATGTACTTCAAGCTTCTACCATGGAATAGCAAATTGACCCCCAGGGAACAAATAAAGCAACACAGTTTTGCATCCCCCCCTTCAGAGCTGGGTACCAAACACAGATATCCCATCCTGCTTTAGAGTGAAGCTGTTGGATTAAAAGAGAATTCTTCCTGGAGCCCTCTTTTATGAGAAAACCTATTTTTAGACAGGATTTAGCAATGCAAACAGAAGAGCAGCACCCAGCCCACAAATCTCTCCAGGGCACAGCCTTGTGGGAGCTACAAAGGTGCAGTGCTGTTCTGACAAAGCATTTTAGGGATGTCCAGCAGAGCAGTTTCAGGGAGCAGAGCTGCTGCAGGCTGGGCTCTGGGGGAAGCTGAGGTGCCCCCAGGGTGGGCAGCACTGGGGTGGGGACATGGCGTGGGGGTGGTTTGGTTCTTCTCCCCCTCAGGGGTTGCTTGAGCCCAGCTCAGCTCAGCAAAGTGGACTCCTGTGGCCTGATAATTTATGCCTTAGCTCCGTAATTTACCAAAATAAAGAATAACATTCCTGTAACAGAGATTAATGGCTGACAGGCTGCAAAGTAATTTTTCAATATGAAATGGAGCAAAACTTACATTTTTAGCACAATTTCCCAGTTCAGTGATGCACCTGGTAATAATTATGATTTACATTAACCATAACATCATCCTTTTTATATCAACTTGCCTTAGTGAAGAATGAAATAGGCTCTTGTTAAATGTTTCATGAAATAATCCAAATAACATATGCTAAAATTTCCCAGCTCCCACTAGTCGGGCTAAAAATCAACAAGAATAAAAATTATTTGCCGCTGCAAACCCTTGATTCTATGTTAAAAATTAGGCAAGTAGAGCCCTAAGAGCTCTTGTGGTTAAATTAATTATAAAAATAGTTGACAAAAAATGAAAGTCTAAAATAATGATGCAACTGCAAAACTCATTTTGCACAGATTTTCCATGTGCTGAGACTGAGTTCAGGCTCACTTTTTCCTGTAAGAATTTGCCCGTAACAAAACAAAAGAGGAACAAAGCTTCTGCTATCCCCAAAGTCAGCAAAGTTCAACCCTTCAAGACCATCTAATTAATTAAATTCCAGGCAGCAGGGCTGCAGAAAAGCAAAGGAGTTGGTAATTTGTTGCTTTGCTAATCTAGGGCCTGAGTGTGTCCCTCATTCTCCAAGGCACAATGAAACACTTTCCTAGTGGAGTTTCTTGCCGACATATGATAAACTCCTACAACAAAACCAAAAGACAATGTCCTTTCCCTGGAATTTGTGAGGAATGCAAAGAATTTACATGCTAAAACATTACAGGAAAAAACCCCCAGCACTCAGTGTGAATTATTTGTCTTAGAAACACAGATAAATGAGATACAGAACTAATACAACCCTAAAGAGCAGGTAAATTCATTTGAATAATGGGATTATGATTTATGATTTTCCTGTTGGAAGAGCGAGCTTCAATTCCACAACCCTTAATTAGGCACTGGTTGCACAAAAGCTGCTCTGCTCCCATGCATGGAACACCAGGACCTCAGTCAGGACTCAGGGCAGACCTCAGGCACCATGGATGGTCATGGCTTCTTTCCGAGGTCCTGCATCTCTGCCGAGAGGAGCCCCTTAGCCAGCAGCTGACCAGGGGTTAGAAACCCTCATTCCCCATAAATATGCCCCCTTCCACTTCAATGTCCCTGGAGCACCTGCTGGGGCAGCCATGCCCAGCTGAGTCTGCAGGATCCTCCCTGCTGCTGTCTGGGGAGCAGGAATGGATACGGGTCACCCCAGAGGAGCAGGGGTAGTGCTCAGCCCCAAACCCCAAACCTGCAGCCCCAGCTGCTGCAAACGTGGCTCTTTGGTGACAGGGACAGCTGCTTTTGGCGTCAGCAATGGCCAGCACTGCCCGGCAGGAGGGGCAGGGCTGCCCAGGCAGCAGCAGCTCGGTCCCTCCAGTGCAAAGCGCTGTTGCATTTCCTTGGGCTCACTCGGTCCCCATCAGCTGAGCTGGGGAAGAGCCTGGTGCTGCTGCCACTGCCAGAGTAAAGTTCAGCACTGAATCATTAATTAGGATGACTGGATACTCTGGGATTTAAACTAGTGATTAATGAGCCTCTCCAGCTCTAGCTCCATGTGAACAACTATCTAGTTCATGTTATATTTAATTTATTTATAAAAACCTCGCCAAGGCAGTAAATCTTGCTCAGAAGAATTAGTGGAGAAAGAAATAACACACCACATTTATTACATTGCTTGCAAGTTTATATTCACACTCTCTTGCACTAATTCGAATGTCTTCTTCAGAGAGATAATATAATTTATGGTTCAGGGGCTTCTTTGAAAATCTGTTTAGATTGGAAATGGTGAAAGGGGCATCAGGATAGGGTAAGGAAAATGGGTATAGCAAATAATGCAAAATAAGATGAAGCAAAAATAGAGTGCCTTGTTCTTATTCAGTTTGGTGCAAAGCTCCCAAGCCCTTTGTGGTAAGACAGTGTATTCTGCCAAACCAAGCAATCCACCGCTAATTACCTTGCAAAGGAAGTCTGAATTGTACTGGCTGCACCACGCAGGTGCTCAGACATCCTGGGCTTCCTGGTGTTTTTTTTTTTTTTTTTATTTAAGCAAAGGTTACAGTGCGGGGGTGCATGGCAAGTGCATTGGAAACACAATTTTGAACTAATCTGTTCAGAGCATTAATCCACCCTTAAGCTCCCTTCGCTCCTGCAGGATACATAATCAAAAGCTGGGATCATGGCTGCTGGAGCAATGTTTCCCCTCCCATCTGCAGGCAGACACCGGGAATTCAGAGGCCACCAGTCTTAACTAATTCCTCTAACTGTGCTCAGTGATCTCCTCACTAGGAGTCAGGCCAGGGTATCCGCAAATTTCCATCTGTTTGAAGTTCTCCTCTCCTCTTTTATCTTTGTCTGAAAGCTGTCAAAACGCAGCTACAATTTCATAGGGTAATGAGAAAGAGATTAAGGAACACACACATCTGTCACCTAAATACGTGCAATAAGAAGAACATAAAATAAATAAAATTAGGATCCCATAAAAGCAAACAGCAGCAGCTAAATTGCCAGCTCGGGTGCCTCCTGCACCAGTTTAACTCCTGCACCCCCAGCTGCAGCAGCAGCACCTCTGCAAGCCCCTCACCCATCCACAGCAGCTCCCGGGGTATTCTCATTATGGTGCAGGGGTGGAGGTAAGAAGGACAACGCTCTCCAGCCAGTCCATTCCCCGTTACAAACAGGGCACAGCTTAAACCCCGTGTGACAACTGTGCCTCATCTTTCATGGAGCTGAAAACAAACGCCTGAATTTCAAACTGGCTGCAAAACCCAAAGCAGAGTCTGTCTGCAGTGAATTAAAAATACACCATGATTAAGCTTAAAACACTGACATATGATTCTTTGGGATTACTACAGTATCATCTGTGGAAACACCATCAGCCCTCGGTTTTCCTTATCTGTACAGGACTGAAGAAATCAACCCAAACCTGTTCACAGGCAGGAGAGCTCCAGGACACGTTTCCAGGCCTTTGAGCTGGGATGTCCACACAGCTTTCCCCACAGGAGGTAATGGAGATTGTGGAAATGGGCTCATTCTCGCTATGTTTAAGCAATAATGTCCTGGCAAACCTCGCATTTTCAGCCTTTACCCAGAAATGGTTAAGCTCCTAAATTGGATCCATTATCACCCAAATGAAGACACATACCAGTAAGCTAATTACCAAACTCGTGAATAATTAAATATTTTATTGTGATGTTACAATTTGTATTTATTATCCCTTGCTAAGGACTGATATTAAACATAACGAGGTCTGTTAGTGCCTCTCTGCAGAGACAAGCCCACATTACAAGCACCTATATCATTTGCACCAATGGTGATTAATGGGTTTAATTTACTTGACTTGCATATGTTGGAATTTGTGAGGGGGAGAGAGAAGGAAACTCAGATTGTTAAAATCCTTTTAATTAGACTAATAATGCCAAGTTTGCATGTGTTAACTAGGGTGCACTATTAATTAGATTTAGTAGGCTGTTTTCTGAAAGGTGGCACTGTAGCATTTAGGCCTGTCTTGTGATCCCAGGAGAGCTCATAAGATGACAAACAGAGCATGACATTACACATAACTGCAAACAAACAGCCTTTAATCTTTCTGGATGAAGAATTGGGGGGTAATTGATGGGCAGAACACTTGCTGTACTGTAGCTGCCTCTCCCTCTCCTTGCCTTTCCTGGGTGTTATTCGCTCAGCTACAGCACAGCCTCCACAGAGCAGCCCATCCTCAGCAGTGCTGAAGCTGTCGGGTGTTGTGGATCTCAAGCCCCCCAAAGCTGACAGCTGAGGGCTCATTCACACCAACGTGCTCAATTCTGGGGTTTCACAGCTAAAGTAGCTCTTCCCATGCAGGAGGCAGCAGACTGGACAGACTGGTCCCACTGGCAAACAGCTTTCCCTGCAGGTACCCGAGTGCCCCGGGCACCACCACAGCAGCTCCTGCACCATGCTGGGAGCCTGGGGCAGCCTGGCTGCCCTGGGGCATCACCACAGCAGCTCCTGCTCCGTGCTGGGAGCCTGGGGCAGCCTGGCTGCCCTGGGGCATCACCACAGCAGCTCCTGCTCCGTGCTGGGAGCCTGGGGCAGCCTGGCTGCCCTGGGGCACCACCAGAGCAACATCCACTATCTCCTCTGCTGTCGCCCAAGGGGCAAACACAGAGAGAAAGGGACAGATTCTGCCTCTGCTCAGGTGTCAGGTCGGGAGAAAAGCACACAGCCAGGCAGAGGCTGGGAAGGGAGGAGAAATGTCAGGGCTGAGGAGGGCTGAGTGAAGCTCCCTGGCATAAATTTGGCTGCCAGTGGCATGGAGGTAAGGAACACATCTTCCCATCCAGCTTAATCCCTGGGTGCCACATTGACTGTCTGCCCCTGTCGGTGCTGAGGACAATCAGGAGGCAGGGAAATCACCTTGTGTGGGCAGCTGGCACCATGATCTGTGTGCACTCCAACCCCGGGTGGGCAGTGAGGCCTGAGCCAGAGCTCCTGGCTGCAGCTGGGTGGAGCACGGCCTTCCCAGGTTTATTCTAATCCATATTCCTCAAGTTGTGCCACTACAAGCAGCCTTTGGGGTGTTCTCAGACCATAGAAGCAATAAAATTCCTGCCTCTTTACTGGAATAAGCCTGGAATTCAGCTGCACTGTCAACAGGCTTTTGTAACAGCAGTTTCACTGCCGGAATGGTTGCCTGAAGGATTGAAGGCTTCAATCTTCACTTGGCTTTCTCTGTTCATATTAATTACCTGACAGTGCTCTAATGTGTGGAATTTGCATCCACATCCATGGAGACATTTTGAATGCAGAACAAGCAGGGATTGTGCAATAAAGATCCATAGTGCAGACAGGAGCTGTAATAATGGAGGGAAAATGTCTTCAGTCCATTTCTTCTGCAGCCCTGTCACACTGTTCCCAAGAAATACAGAAATAGGCGCATGCCCCCATAGCTTTCTCAGCTCTAATGGCAAAGGAAGCTGGCTCCTGTTGAAGCAAACTGGAGGGCGAGGGAGGTGTTTTGGCTGTTGCTCCAGGTCAGGAGTTTGGAAGCCCGGTGGGAGTGGAAAGGTGGATTTTACATCACCCTAAAATCTACATGTGTGGCTGGGGGGAGGGTGTCTGAAGTCACCCACTTTGAAGGGTCAGAGGACAGGTGGATGCAGCTGCACAAAGATGGTTCCTACAGATCCCACGAGGCTGGGGGCAGCCAGGGTGGATTTGGGACACATGGATCCAGAGCAGAGAAACTAAGGAACAAGGAATTTGAGGTTATTTTCATGAACAATTTTAAATGAATAGAACTACAAAATGGCCTCAATATCATCCATTTTCTTAAAACCTCTACTCCCATTACACATGCAGAGTCAGGAGAGCAAGGAGAAAAAGACCATGCTCTTCATCCATCTGAACAGGACACAGACACTCAGACAGGTTTGGTGTTCCCAGTTCTGCTGGCCATGCTTAAATAAATACTTGTTCTGGACATTTCTTGCTTTGCGGCTCATTTACAGGAATTTCTAGCCCAATATCCTCTCTTCAAAGTGTCCAATAACAGATGCTCTATTTCTTACAACAATTGCATTGTCTTGAGTTATCCAATGTCCCCAGTTCCTAGAAATCTAAAAGATAGAGATCTATTAAATGGCCTCCAATGGACTTTTTTCTTTTAACTAATTTCTCTTTTTTTTTTTTTNTTTTTTTTTTTTTTTTTTTTTTTTTATTCCCTTGGTCCTGCAGCATTCTGCAGCCCTGAGTTCCACAATTTCTTTAGGCATTCCCTTTTTTACATTTCTGCTCAGTAGTGTCATGTGATATTTCCCTCCCTTTGTCACATTCATGAAAAATTGAGAATAAAGTTCTCTGATATTTGGAATAGTGAAAAAGGCTATTTGCTTCTCAAAGAGGGGAAACAGATTTCACTCATAAGATCAGTGACTCAGGGATACTAAATACATACAAATTATCTGAATAAATAGATGGTTAATATATGTTCTTTGATTCTTAAAGAAGCAGATATTGGATCTCTGAGTAGGCTATCCACCCAGGGATTCCCAGGAAATGAATAGCAGTCTTCAGCATTTACTGGAGCTCAAAAGCCACACATGTCAAAAACCTCTTTTGATTCATTGCTGAAATGTATTTACAGACTAAATAATTTCCAACATGACAGGAAGCCTATTTATTCCTTTGATTTCTATTTGGGCAGCACATGATCAAACAGGGATCTACTCTCCTGACAGAGGCATCTAAATTTTCCCATATTTAAAGATGTTTTTTAGAGACACCGGTCACATTAGTTCCCAAGTGTCTCACTGTACTTTGGTCTCTACAAATTAACTACTATTAATTTAATAACTTTTAATATACTCATAAATTAAGGATATTTAATATTTTCTATCCTCAGCCTTTTAAAAGTCCTTCTTAGTCCTTTTTAAGGGGAAAATCTCATTAAACCCAGATTCATTAATTACAATACCCCCACGTGTATAACTGAAGCTAGATGATGTTTGAGGGGAACAGTCAAGCTACAGACAATGCCAGACTCTGTTCTTTGAAGCCACAGTAAAAGCAGAAATTCAGCAAACCTCCCCTCACAGAGGACACAGAGCTGAAACTGGGTTCTGGGTGAGGCATTCCCTTCACTCCCTACTACAGCTATTCAGCTCAAGTATTTAAAACGTCTTCCCAGCTTTGTAGACAGTCTGCTTAATTCCCACAGAAGAGTTCCTGAGCCGTGTTCAGCCTAAGCAAAGACAGAGCAGGAAAGCAAAGCCTCAGAACAGAACTTAAGTCTAAAAAAAGAAATCCCATCATGTTCCCACTCTCTAAAGCAGAGCTAGGGCAGACCTTTCTTGCAAACTTCACAGGAAAGGTTTGAGACAGAGGAGTGCTTGCCTGGCAAGGCTGCTTGATCTATTTGCTAATCTACCTGTGCCAGGCAGCCCTCTGCATCTCAAGGAGAGGCTTTCCTGCATCCTCCCACCCCCATAATTTCATTTTCACTCAGATGGAAACTGGTACTATCATCCTTCTGAGGGACTACTCTGCATTGCCAAGTCAGGTGTTTCTAGGGAATATGTGCACATTTTTCAAACATTTCCATTCACATTTTTTTTTCATCCACTGTATCAAGCTATCCTGATTCAAAATGCATTAGAACAAAGGGAAAGATCCTCATGTCAGTGGTTTTGGCTTCAGGTTCCAGGTGAAGGCTTTGAGGATGAGGCATCTAAACCCTGAGCTCATTTACTCTGTCAGCATCTGCCATGCCTTAGAGATGATGAAGCCATCAGCAGTTCAGTCCACAAACAAACAGAGGTTAAATTAAAGCTGTAGCCACACAGAACCACAAAAAACTGCTGGGAAACAGTGATAGGTGTTCAAAAAGGAAGGCAGAAGAGAGGAAAGGCAGTACCAGGATGTTTGCAAGTCCCTCTTTCTGTGTCTCAGCTGCCATCAGGGCAACTGGGGGCTGCAGTCCCTGAATTCCTCTCTGGCACCCCTGAGATGGGCAGGCAGTGCCCAGGTGGGGATCACAGCTGGGCTCGAGCTGCACATCTGATTGCCACTGTCACCAAACCTCCAGCACCACCTTATTGCATCCATTTGGAACAAGCACCAAGTGACCATTAAGACATTACCTGACAAGTGATGAGTCTGGCAATGCACTGTCTGTGTGCTTCCACTTCCTTCCATGATGAGTGGGGGAGTTAGAGGCAAATAAACCTCTCTTTGTACCATTTACCACCTGCTCGGCTGTGAGCTGCCTTTTCAGTGAGACCCTGTCGGCC
This sequence comes from Pomatostomus ruficeps, assembly GCA_013400735.1. Classification (NCBI taxonomy): domain Eukaryota; kingdom Metazoa; phylum Chordata; class Aves; order Passeriformes; family Timaliidae; genus Pomatostomus; species Pomatostomus ruficeps. Next base: position 876,815 of record VYZT01063237.1, read on the forward strand.
TAAATAGCAACACATCACTCTGAAGTGCTGCTCTGGGATTTGAGAGGAGACACTGCAGATCCTTCAAGGAAAACGGGTTATGGGCACTCATTGCTGTTTCAGGCACACCACTGCAGTTTGCACCCGGTGCTTTGCTCACAGCCACAGTTTAAAACCTGCCTGCAATAAGGAATGAACCTGCACGTTTCTCAATAAACACGAATTAAACAGGTTTTGTTTGGCCCAGGTCCTTTCCCTGGCTGCAGTGAGACTTTGGCTGTGACCAAATCACCCATGGCAGGTGGAGATTGCAAAATTGTCATAAAGATTTCTGGCACAAAGCCCACCTTCAGGTGGGGAATCCAAAAGGTTTTCTCTGTGAATATTTTGAACACTGAGGCATTTTATCCCTGGTTGGGATAAATCTCAGTCATGCTTAGACAGTAAGAAATGTTTCAATCTGAGTCTTTAACCTTTGTTAGAATTTTGGACTCTAAACCGAGTAAATTGTGGACTAGCAAGCATTTCAAATCACATTGCTATTTCACATTACAGAAATAACTTTAATCTTAAAAAAAAAAAAAAGTGAAAGAATGTGCTTTTAAAGAATCTTCAAAATCTAGCAAAAAAGGCATATAGGATTCACAGTTCAAAAACCTAAAAATCAACCACGCCAATTCTAGGCTAGATTGTGATCTCCAGGATTTAATTCCCCAACATAAATGAGAGAAATACCAGGTCCTTCCACACAGATGAGGAAATATGCTTATTTTTAATTCCTCCTGGCAAGTAAAGAATACCTATCACAGCTGGAACAAAGACATCCAAAAGAAAATACCAGAAGGAGGTTATGATAATAAGCTTATTTTCATTACAGTAGGATTACATTTTAAACCTTTCATTAGGCTCTTAAAATTTCAGAACATGTTTCTTGAAGCCTACATTTTTGAAAGACAAAAGAAAAACAAGAAGAGAAAGTAAAGTCTGACTCCTGTGGATGAATCCAGTTTTGTTGCATAGAGAAGATCTTATTGTAAAGTTACTTAATTATATTCAGGGGACATCTGACTCTGATTATGACCAAAATCATGCATGTCTTCGTTTAGAAAGTCCTATTGGAGTCTGTGTGTCCTAAGCACAGGCCCTTTGAAGCATTGCTAAGTGGGGTAATTTTATTGCACGAGTTTCCTTGTAAAAATTATTGTCTTTCTGAATGTCTAATTAAAATAAAGATGTAATAAAGAATTTATGGTTTTAATTAGAGCATAGATCTTAAAGCAATTATAATGTGATTAATAATTCCTTAACAGGCTTTCTTAGACAAGATGAAGAAAAGAAGATTTGGGCCCCAAGAAAAATCAATATGCATTACTCAATTACATTAACGAAGCTACACAAAGCAGTCTAGGTCCCAATTAAATTGCTCCTCATGTTAAACTGGCAATGGAGTCTGTGCTTATTAATGAGTCTTGATCTATTTGTTTAGGCATTGCGGGGTTTTTTAACTGTGGGGTTTTGTGGGTCTTTTATTGGAGAGCTGCTGCAACAGAGGGATGTGCTTACAGCCTCGTCCTGCCTGGGTTCAGGTTCAGAGGACAGGGGGAGCAAGGTTTGCTCCAGGATCAGCTGGTTGCAGCTCCAGATCCTAAATCCATGCCCTGGAGGACACCAGCATCTCCAGGAGCCATAGGCAGAAGCTCAGCACAAGGTTTCCCGTGCTTATGCACTGAAATTAAAAATACAGTGAGTGAATAAAGACACAATATAAATCTACAATGAATGGTGAATCAAAGCTAAGCAGGGAAGTTTATTCCCTATTTCTCATAAAAGCAGGAGCTCTGGAGAACCTGATGAAGGTACCAGGGAGCAGGCATGAAACAAACCAAAAGTGATAGAACCTCAAGAAACATCCTCACAGAAGTTTCTGACAAAAGGATATTTTAAACATTAGGAATATAAATTGATTCAAAAGGGGAAGAGGAAACAGTCACTCACTGATAGAAAGATTTTCTCCTAAAGGCCCGGATGGCAGTTCAGTGAAGCCGTAACACAGGGACTGCCCAAAGACATCAGAGAACAGACACTTAAACTGTCCTTGTGCTCTTAACCATTTGCACTCATTGCTGTCAGGGTCAGGACACTTTTCACACTCAGTACAGCTGCTCTTCTTCCTTGGTTCTTTTTTAGGTGATGGTTTGGTAAATATGGATGAGAGGGGCCTGGGGGAGATGGGGATTTAATGTACAATTTGTGTGTCATCACTGAAATTTCGACCAGAAATGTTGTCTTACCTTTCATCATTAACCTGGCTGAACTGGTAGAGCAGAGAATTGGGTAAGTTCATATTTTACAGATCAAATGAACTTTAAAAAAACCAACACAGTTATACATTCACTCATGCAAAGACAGCTCATCTGACCAAGCTGCCCAGCAAATGAAGCCACACTAATTTAAATGTACTGCAGGGGGAAAATGATCTCAAACCAAACTTCTAATTTGTCATTCTGTAATATGGATTGTGGCTTGGAAACCCACTAATTGGCCATTAAGAAGACATTGTTATAGAGGTGGACCTCTTGGTGTGTGAAGAACAAAACTCCCAAACTTCTGAGCAAAAGAAACCACCATTGGCTCCAAATGAGCGTAGAGGACGTTGGTGTTTCATTAGGTTCAGTCTCAGCCATCACAGAACACGGATTTATTCTGGCCCTGTCAGCCTGGGTCATCCCTGAGCCTCCACCACAGTGTGAGCGGTGCTGCCCCACGGCAGCCATGCACAAGGGAAAGATGCTGTCAGAGCTACCTCCAGATTTCATTCCTTGGGTACATTCTGTGTTCCTTTAAAGTCCTTAAAGTTCCCTTTAAAAATGCAGCATCCTTCAGCTGATTGCAAAGAGTTGGTCATATTAAAAAAATAGAAGATTGAATAATTGCCATGGGGAAGAAAGATAACTATTTTATTCCAAGTTAATGCTGTGATTTGGTTTCAGTTACTTGAAAATCTGATTCTAAAAATCCTTTAAAACACTTCAAAAGAAGTTCAAGGTATTCCCAATCTTTTCCTTTCATGTTTTTGTCTCTCCTGTCCAAGACCTTTGGGTTTTCCCATTACTCTGTGCCTGGGGGATTCACCAGACACGGGCCAGGGAGGCACAGCCCGTTTCTGTTGCAAAGTGTACGCCCAGTGCCTGAGGACACTGCTGGCAAGGTCCTGGGCTCACTCCCCTGTCCCCAGGTACTGTCTTTGTTTTGCTTTCCTCCCATTTTTTCTTTTCATATCTCTTTTTCCATCAGGAAACCATTTGCCTTGGCATGCTTTTTCATCTTCTCATTTACATGTCTCCTGCAAGACAAACTCCAGCATTGATTTTACCACAAGATAATGTTAATAGGATCAATAAACCACAATGACTATATCAAAGTGTCTGTTCTTCACCCTCCAGGACTGCAGAAGGTGCTTTAGACTTAAAGCACATCCAATACAGCATCTCTCACTCTTCTTGTCTACTCTTATGCAAGAGAGACTGTCTGTCTGCCAGGTAGAAAATAAATTACTAGCTTGTTGAAATAATTTAAATTTTAATACTGCTTCAGCACATATAAAATATTACTGATGCAATTAAAAAATAGACAATCAGCTCAATGCATCTAAAAATGGGTGCAGTGTGCCCTGAGAGGAATAAATGAGGTCTGGTGGGAAGACAGTTGTAAGTGCAGGTTTCTCCTTAATCTAAAGAATTCTCATCTGATAAAAATCAAGTGTCCTATTTCATTCAGGTCAGCCACTATTTAATGATTTTTCTAAGGGGAGATTGGAAAAGACTGGTTCACTACAAGCCAGATCCTCTGAGGATGCACGGAAGGGTAATTTTCAGTGCACTAAAGGAAATTACCTCGTCTTTGGTTTCTTGGTTGCTCCGTGAATTGTTTAAGATGGCTCCTTTCCCGAAGGTCACAAAGTAGGAATAGTCCTGGTTAAAGGATTGGGCTAAAGGTTTCAACAGAAAGTTTGCTCTGACTCCTTCAAGCACTGTGCACCCCCAGGAAGACCTCACATGCTCCCAAACTGGCTATTTTTTGTTATTCTCTTTGTAACCAATATCTGACACTTGAACTCAGGGCATTTTGCAGACAGCAATAAAAGACCTGAAAATCAACCTAATTATTTTTCTCTAGATCATATGAAGGGTTTCAGTGAAATGCTGATGATTTTGTTCAGCTTTCACATTTACCTGGCAGGTTCTGGAGCACTGGCGGGTTTGGAGGTGTTGTAGGGTCTTGTCCAGGAGAAAGATGGCCTGGTTGACAGCCAGAGACATCTCTGGCATGAATGGGAACCAGGTTTGTACCTCAAATAATCCATTTCAGTGCCTGATAAAGGTAAGCAGGTGCAGCTCTGAAGAGGCAGAAAGGTTTAGACAGAGGATATGAAGGCAGCTGAGAAGCAGCAACTAAAAGTGATGACCTTCCAGGAGACCCTGTGAAACAGTGCAGGGCTCAGCACCTTTCCTAGGAAATCTCTGTGAAAAATCCACGTAAAATCCAGCCAGCCTGAGTCAATCAAACCCAGCAGCCTGCGTTTGTGAGACTTTACTGCAGATAACAGCTGAGATTTATAAAGCGCTTCTGTAATTCAGCGACACAGTGCTACCAAAAATTCTTCCCTGAGGGTTCTTGTAAATCCAAAACCTCTAAAAACCAGATTTTCTGACTCTTTTCCTATTGATTTAAATGGACTATGTTATCCCCAGAGCACTTTAAAGGTCTTATCAAAATTTTTTTTCAGTTTTTTATTTGTACACGCCAAACAAAGCCAAGGCTTTAACACTATCTCTGTACATAATGAAGCAGATTTATTCTGACAGATGAAGTTTGCCTAAATTTGAGACAAAGTTCAGGATTTTAAAAACCTAGCTGAGATGTTATCATCATATGACAGAATGTCAGTTTAGACCCATAATTATATTTTTTCTATCTCTCTATTAAAAAAGTAGTTCTGGAAACAAAAAAAATATAAAAATCTGTACATGTATTTAAATATTAAGAGCTCCATTATAGAAATTCAGCTGTAAAAATAAGTTGAGAGTGAGGAAAACAGCACAATGTGCTCAGTTACACCAGTGCACATCAGTGTTTTGGAGAGGGACAGATTTTTTAAGGTCTTTTGGAGCAAACTCCTGCTCCATGCAAGAGCCAACGTGCACAGCTCAGGTCAGCTGCGTGTTTGTCTTGCTGAAACTTGAAATCGTCAAATAACTCCTGATTTATTCCAAATCTGCCTTGGTGTGGAGCTTGTCTACAGAGCAAAACTGGGAAATGTATCCACATTAAAAGTAGACACCAGAGTAAAATGAATCTGTTGAATCATATTTACTTTTTTGTAGGGATCATTATTCATGACTGAAAGAGCAATAATTTGATTTTTGTTTCCAAAGTAAATTAAGGTAAGCTCAATTAAATCCAGTCTAATTCTGTATAAGACTGTCTTTTCAGGGATTTAATGCAATTCAGTGAGTTGGTTTTAAAAGATATTTTGGAATGGTTTTACTGAGGGCTTTCAAGTTAGATCAGGGACTTTACACATACTTAAAAATTTACTTAAAACCCTTTTGTGACAATTAAGAATAATTTTTGGTCTTATGGATACATTTGTTTTTCTTTTTTTCTTCTTACCATATAAACCTAGAATAGCTGGTTTTAAATTAGAATTTTATCTGAAAGAAAAAAACCCAATTAAACACTCAGAGGAATACTGCAGGCTTACTCTCAGTGATGTCCAAGGGAGATGGGAGGAGCAGCCCCACGCTGTTCCATGGGATTAGCCAGGTGACTGGGAACTGGGACTTAATTTCATTACATAATTACAATTTCCTTTTATTTGCTGTGATGATTTAGCTGTAGGTTGGCTTTCTAATGTCTGTCATAATGTCTTACCTAGCTCTGGGAACACGAGCAGGATGAAATAGGAACGGACACGATGTGTTCAGCTAAAAGGTCAAATTGTGGTCTCAGCAAAGCCGAGGTTCCCGCCGGGGTGCAAACCTCCCACCAGGGGCTCTGGCCACAGTCTGCCTCGTGGAGTCTCCAAACAGAATTTGGCCAAAGTACAGCTGGGGAAATGACTTTAACCTTTTAATAAGTGTCCAGCAGTAAGCAGATATGAACAGCATCCAAGGCGAAATGTCAAAGCAGAACAACTGCGAGCAGTGGGGGAGTCGGGGAGGGACAGCAAGGCCAAGTCACACTCACAGTGACAAACACTGCCATTTCTTTGTCCCCCCCTTCTCCAAGCAAGCAGAATTTTTAACAGCATGGGCAGCAGATTCCTCTCAAGACCTGCCAACTTACTGCCACTCTTAAATAATTGCAGTAATTGCTTTCTGAAATTCTTATTTGTATTTTTACTACAACCACTGTTGAGAAAATCAGACTTTTCAAATCTATTTTCTAAAGTCCTCTGGATTCTACTCACAGGCTCATTATCCAAATTGTGTGGTTCACACAGATTTTAGAGCTGTAATCCTTGTGTGAGGATGTGAATGCTCAGAAATGGCAATGAGGGTGAGCAGAGGGCAGAGCTGGTGCAGTGAGAGCCCCCAGAGCAGCTGCTCTCTGGGGGGCTGTGCTGTGCTCCAGCCCAAAAGGAGGCTGCTTGCGTGCCAGGGAGGATGATTCCCAGCTCTGTGGGGAAAAGCCTGATCAAAGCTCTGATTAAAGGGGGATCTCACAGGGTCAAACTGAGCTTCTTTGTTCTTCTGACCTTTTCTAAAAAAACCATTTGCACTCAATAAAGCTCACTCTTCTCTTAAGGACATGTTGGCAATTAAAGCCATGCTTGGCCAGCTGGACCAGCTCAGATTTGCCTTAGAAATATGGAGGAAAGTGGTGCATCTGGAGTCTCATAACCTGAATTCTCTTCATGTCATTCCCTTTTGCTCAAGCTGTTGAAGTTTCATTTTAAGTCATGTTTCCATAAAGGCTGCACATGCAGTTAAGCCAGTGGAAGGATGCATTTCCTCAGACACTTAGCACACTCATTATAAACACTTAGACAATTCCTTTATGCCCTTCATTCAAAACTGCAATAACAAAGGCTAATTACACCAGAAACGCAGCAGTCCCCATCACACTTGAGGGTGCAGCACCCACAAAAAAACTTGACTCCAAGAAAGTTTGACTAGAAGGGAAAATAATTTTTATGACTATACAAACTCTAAAGACAAACCAAATCTGGGAAATGTGCACAAAGGCAGCGAATAAGTTGTGATTTTCATAAGTTTTTAAGTGCAGCCTTCATCATTTAACTACTACATCTCCCTGAGGATAAAGGGGAAGGCACAAATCCAGTTCACAGCATAAGAACTGAATCCTGTTTTCCAAAACCTTTGTTTCTCTAACCAGAACCTTAAAACTGCTGAGCTGCAGCAACATCCTTTGAAACGACTCTCCCAAGCCTGCTCACTCCTGTTTTGCTGCCCTGCTCCACCTGACCTGTCCCTCAGCGCTGGCCCAGGCACTCAGATGTTGGGTGCAGGAGGCAGAAGCTCGGACACAAACCCACGTTCTTTGCCATGTTTCCCAAAGTCTTTCTTGCAGGGGCTGATGAGCCTTGCTTACTCTGAATTTCGTCTTACAGAGCACAGTACAAACCCCTCACAAATACAAAAATTGTGTATATTTTGTAAGTATTAACAATGTGTTTTACAAACTTGAACCAAGCAATTCTTTTTGCACTGAGGCATCTCAATTTCCCTTTTCTTTTTTCCTTCTTGCTTCTTTTGTTGGATTTACACAAACCCCATCTTTGACACAGTACAAAATGTGGAAAGGCCCCATTACCCCACTGCAACACAAACCATTAAAAAAAATTGATTTCCCCTCCCGCCCCCGTGGTTTTACAAAAGAAAAAGAAAAAGCACTGTCTGAAAAGAAATTTTTTAAACTACGTGTTAGTTTGAAAACACCCCATGAAAATTTTGTTCAAAAAATGCTTGACAAGATGGAAATGATGCCTCTTCAAAAAGTCTGCATAACAATTTAGCCTACTAATACCAGTTTCCCAAAAGTAGTGATGAAAAAATAGAATTATTCTGAACAATATCCCTATTCCCAGACATATGCAAAGCTGTTTGCATGAAGTTTCATATCTCCAACTTTTAGTCTCAAGGCCCCACAAAAATGCGCCCCCAAGTAAGCCACTGCCCAAGGGTTATTGAGTGCTCACCACTGAAAGCCACATGGATCCCAAAGAACTCCATCCACAGCACTACTGAACCCAATTAAAATCTGACCTTTTACAGCAGAACTTGCCTCTTGCTCTTCATGCAGGAAGAAGCAGGGCCAGAAGACACAAACAAGGACAGAGCCCAGGTCAGAGAAGCCACCTTAAAGCAAAGGGAAATTGGCCACACCCTTTTTAGCCTTTATAGGGTAAAGAGTGGTCAGGAGCAAGGGGATTTGGGCACACAGGACTGGTCAGATCACAAATTACCCCCAACACCTGAGGAGGAGGGATCACCCACCCCGGGCTTCTTCCGGAGGCAGCAGCTGTAATGTTGCCACTGTGGGATCAATGCACATGGCCTTGTTTCTACCCTAAGGAGTCACAGCAAAGTTCCCTGTGACTCCACAGGAGGGACACAGCTTGGATAAAACTCCTTGGTTAAGAGGAGCTGCTGTTCTCTGCACAGAGGGACAAAGAAACACATGAGAACCACAGGAGAAGCTGGATGTAGGATTAACACCCCAGCACACCCTGAGTCCCCGGTGACTGGAGCTCCTGGAGCCAGGCTGTTATTACAGCTATAATAATGTCCTGTCCTATGTGCTGCTGCTCCATAGGCAGCACCTCAGAGTGCTCAGCAATAGGAACCTCAGCAGTTCCACAGGCTGAGGAACTCTGAGTGGAATAAAGCCCATCCAATGCAAGTTTGGAGGTGCAGCCACAATGAAACCATAACTTCGTGTCTAGAGGAACAGCTCCTTCCAGCCTGGCTTCACAGAGTGATGAAGTTAAATTGAATTTAATAAATAGAAGTTAAATTTTCTCTTTGCTTGAGGAACATCAGGTGCTGAAAATCTGTGATTTATGGAGTGTAAGTAGGCAGTCCACCCATCTTCCCACCAGATTAACATCATAGGAGGATCAGAAATGAAATGCCATATCTTGCACCCAAGTAATCCATTCTGAAGAGGAAACAATTAATTAGTGCCAGGTAATATAATCTCAGGCTGATTAGGTGACACAGTACATTTCCCCAACCAGCTCAGAAGTGCAATGAAGACACAGCAAGATTCCTTTTCACTGAAAGCAAATATTAAAACAACATTCATTATCTTTTCATGAAAGGGAAAGAAACAGTGACCTTGGCAGAATTTGTCTCTCCTTCTCAGTGTTTCAAATAAAACCCAGCCAAGGCAGCACTTCTCCCCCAAGCCCATCAAAAGACAAAGCCCTGGCAGAAAAGCCACACAGCCTTTTTCACCACTGAAGATGTTTTGAGATGGACTTTTCCTACAGGGATTTCAGAAGCTCCAGTGCAGCTGCAGAAGGCAGTGGAGTGAGGCAAGGGCCACTGAGTCCGAGAGGGAAGGAGAGCAGAGCACTACAGAGAGCTGCTCTAAACCATTACTGGAGATCTGTAGCTAAGCTCTCCAGTGGCCTGCTTCCAGCTAAAAGGCTTCCACTTGAGTGCCTCAGATCATGTAAGTTTGTTTAAGATGCATAATTCATGAAGGGTACATAACACCATCCTTGAATAACTTTTCACTCAGCACCTGCTTGACAGGGAGAGAGCTGACAGAGCAGTGTGACTTCAGAAATCCGACATTAGCACGCTATGTGTCCCAGCAAGGGACAGGGATCACCACACTCCCTTAACCCTTTGGAGGGATGAATGCCTGAGGAACCAATTGCACCGTCTAATTCCATGATTAGGACAATTTCTGTTTGTTGCCATTATCACTGAAATAAAAGAATGACAAATGGTGTGAAGAGTTATAACTACCTGCATTATAGTCCTTGAAGAGAATATGTAAAGAAAAATGTCTGTTTTTATAGGCTTTGAAAACAAATCTATTACTCACGAAGGCCCCGAGTACAGCTATCCCCAGTCACGCTGAGCAGTACCTTGTAACTCAAATAGTCCCACTGAAATCAATTTGGGAGTAGAGAATGCACGGAAGGAAAGAACCACCTGGTCTTTTGGTAGCAAAATAAGATGTGCAAAGAACAAATCTTCAGCTAAAATTAATGTGATTTGCCTCCTTGTGCCTAATGGAGCTGTGCCCATTCACATCAGCCTGGAGTCCACTGTGACAGTGTGCTGGTTGTAGAACACTTGGGTTTTAATTACCAATGGTAAATAGTATGTCTTTAAACTTTATAGACCTTATATATTTGCCCTACTTTATTTTGTAGATAAAAGCCCAACTGTGGCTTGATAGGCAATTTAGGAATGATTTATGGACTTTGTCTGCTGTTAGTAACAGTTTGGAAGTTGCTGTGTGACAGAAGGGAGGCATTTTTTTCTAATTTATTTTGGGAGATAATGGTTGGAATAGAACTGTCATATATTGCTTTCCCTTATAAAATTGAGAATAGTTTTTTTTTATCAAGGCTTTAGAAAAAAAGGGAAAAAAATATAGGGCAAGACAAGATATGAAGAGAACAATGGACACAATAAAAAGAATGTGGGATCTAGTTAATAGTAGAGGAAGAGCTCAGCTTTCATAATTTATGCTGTGGGCCAGCAGTCCCAGCAGTGAGCCTTGTCCCACTCTCACCCCAATCCCAGGCTATTCTCTCTAGAGCTCCATTTATTTTGGCTCCTTTATCCCTGATAAAGGATTTATGCCTCCTGTGCTCAGGCTCGATGTGGGATTTGGATGAAGCACAGACATCTCTCTGTTCCTTGTAAAAGAAACAGCAAACACACGCACACACAAGCCAGGAGGGGTTAATTTTCACACCCAGGGTATTTGGGGATGGTCACCCCCTGGCACACAGAGCCTCCAAAAGAGACATTTCACACAAAGTAATGTTTTGCCTCCTGTGTACTGCAGAGCAGTGAAGTGGAACAGGATTTCCACCCAGGGCATTCTGAGCATGCACATTTTAAAAGGAGTTGGTCTTTCCATCCAGGAGTTCAGAGAGGTTTTGTAATTGGTGGCTTATATGACCTCACTGTGATTTCTGCCCTGTACCAGAGTGCTGAGCCTACCTGAAAAGTGATTTGTAAGTCAGAGAGAAATATTGAAATTCACAGACCTGGTGTATTGACATGCACTTTATCCATCCTGCTGTTAGTCTGAAAGCCAGCATGGTTCCCTGCTTTCACAAGGGTCATTTGAGACTTTTATCTGAGTCAAATCCTGCTCTTGCTTCCTGCAGGGCATATGAGAGAAATGACACCAAACATTATTCTCTTACCAAGGGAGAGAGATTATCCCTGTGACATGGGTGCTTCCTGGGGACAGCCAAAAAAAATGACAGCAGGAAAGAGTGTTCCATTCCTCATGCTGAGGTTCCCTGAGCAGTGAGCTGTTGTTTGGAGAGGAAGAAGTTCAGTGGGGCTTTCAGTGTAATTATTTTGCATCTCTCCCCATGTAAAACTGGGCAGAAGTCTGGGCTGGTGAGGCAGTAGGTGCTCACAGGGTGCTCTGGCTCAGGAGTCCTTCCTCAGTGTCCTCGGTCCTGGAAGGGGCACAGCTGTAGCTGGCAGATGCTCTGGGGTTCCACCAGTCTTAGGGAATGGAAACATCCCCATGAGGAATGAGGCCTTATTCTGGATAGCTGGGAAAAGCAGAGTAAGTAAACCTGGGGATTAGGGACTGCTTTTGGGCATCATTAGAGCCCTCAAAGGGGGAGATTGGCAGCAGAGCTGAAAGCCAGGCTGCCTCTGAGCCGTAGGCTGGAGGGCAAGGGGGAGAGGAGGGTGGGAGCCCAACACTGCCCTTTGGCTTTCAGGTGATCCCTGTTACTGCTGGGCCATTGCAGGATAAGGCAGAATGACAGCTGGAAGTATTTAAGTAATTTATGGACTTCCCCCATTCAAAAAGCATCTGTTCTGAACTGTTCACACATGTCTCCTCTGACCTGGACCAGGGGCAGGTATTGAAGGGTTTTTTAAACACTTACAGCTCTGCCAGATTTCTGGGGTCTGCAGGGTACAGATCTCCATTTAATCCAGCAGCAGTTCTGCAAAGGGCCCACATTGAATTGGTTTGATTTGATCCATTATTACCTGTTTCAGCCTCTGTCTTTTTCCCGCCTGTCACTGGTCACCTGACTTAATTGCCTGATGATGAGACTCTGCTATATCAAAAGGCTGTCTCTATGCAGGACCCAACCTTCTCCCAAAGCACTGTTGAAATATAAATTGAAATAGTCTTCAAAAGTTTACAGAGTATTATGAGATCAGTGCATATCTGACCATTACTTATTAATTGTTCAATTCAAGAAATAACTATTTGATAGAAAATGGGGTGGAGACCTGGGAAAGAATGACTTTAATGAGATCTCAGTGACTGATATTTGGAAATATATTATTAAGTTTCTGCAGTGCGGCACTGAGATTTCCCAGTGCCTTCAGGAATAGTAATGCACCCTCTGCTCTTGTGTCTCTTGCAGGGTAGAGACATTAGAGGTCAGCTAAATCAAAGGAGGCTTCAGAAATGGCTTAGCAGGGTTATGCTCTGCATTGCCAAGGGGTGGAAGAGCCTGGTTTGCCTCTGGAAGCTCTTTTCCTCCAGCAATGTTTTTCTTCTTTCCTTCTCTTCCAGCTTTTCTACCCAATTTACTTCCTTCAGCTCCACATTGATGTATAAACAGACTTTCTATGAAGCACCCCCTTCTTAAAACTGAAATAAGCATACACTGTCTTCCCAGAAATAAGCAATGAGGACAGGAGGCAGGGGAGCTGCCTCTCACCCCTTTCAGTCCCTGAGAGGTGTAACACACTCAGAGCAAAGGAAACGGGGGTGCGGTGCCATCCCACAACTGTCTATTCCAGCAGGAGGATGGGCGGGGAAGCGTGGATAAAACAAAACAATTTCAGGTACTAAATCTTATCCTGGTACACATACATGCATATGTAGCCAAAGAATCACGTGTTCAACTATCCAGGCAAAATCTGCAGACAAGGAAACAGAAAACAATAACTGTGTTGTTGTGCACTTGTCTCTGGCATGTAGATGTGAAAAGAATTATGCCTGTCCTCTCCAACAGGCAGTTATTCATGATTCCTAAAGGATAACATCAGAAAGCACTGGCCAAAGCCCTGAAAACTCCATAGCCCCAGGTGGCTGATGGAAGGGAGGTTTTGAGCATGTCCTTTCCAGCCATCGTTCAGCCCTGCAGCAAAAGGATGGGTTAAAGGGCACTGTGCTGCACTTGGAAGGCAATGCACAGCTCTCCCCCAGTACAGACATCCTTTGGGACCATGAGAAAGGCCTGGACAGAGCTCACAGGAAATTGCCAAAGAAGACTGGTGTCATACCAGAAACCTAGGAGAGAGATCAGGCCACCTCTGTGTCCTGGGGTGCATTAGCCAGTGAGCAGGCAAAAGTCCACAGGCAAGTTTTATTTACACAGGGATGTTGTACAGAAGAGAGAACCCATCCTCACCCAGGAGGAGCACAAGGCTCCTGAACCCAGTGGTAACATTATTCACTTGACATTGTGGCAGCCAAATCACCACCCTGTGCAAATACAGTCACATTTCCACTGGTGAATGCAGAAGAAGGAATAAACACAAGTAAATGAGAAAAAGGTTCTGCACACTTGGTTGTTCCGGGCCTGCTTTTTGGCTCTGTTCCTTACCCTGCCTGCAGAGGTGCCCAACCCGTGGCCTCCTCTGTGGCAGGGGGATGTGACAAGTTGCTTTGTCACTCAGCTGAGTGGGAAGGGGATGAAGCCCACGTCCAGCAGCACTGTGAGAGGTGAGGGGACACAAGCCAAGCCTCCCCTCCTCAGCAGGGCTCCATCTGCAAAGGAAGGTCAATAATCTGGCAGGGCCCTTATCCTGCACAGAGTGCCAGAGGTGCAGTAAACCCTGATGTGCAGCATATATCCACCCAGCCAGAAACAGGGCAAGGCTCTCTTGGTAGGAACCAGCAGGCAGGAACCTCAGGAAGGACTATTTTTCTTTCCTGACTGCCCCATAAGAGGACATAGGGAACAATTCCTCCTGCCTCAGCTAATGGTCTCTCCCCCAAGAGTTTCACTGCCTGATCAAGGATGACATTGTTTGTACAGGGACGCTGCAAGACCGATCAGAGTTTTGTGAGGAAGGAAGAGATGACACCCAGCTCCCCACACCAGCATCATGGACACCAATGAAGCAATTAAATCACTAACTAGATCCAAATGGAATATAATTTTCATATTTGTTATGGGGTATTCTGGGCTTTCATTCTTTGTTTGGTTTTTTGCAGAAGTCGCTGAAGAATTATGATTTATAAAAATCAGGCTGCACTCTGTTTCCTTGAGTCCAGTTAAGGAAATCCAACGACATGTGAGTTCTATGTTGTGACCATGTATGTAATTCTTCCCCTGTAATGTATGCCTGCCAAAATGAAACTGATAGTTTGGAAATGAGTCTGCTGAGGAGCCAAAAAGGAGAGTAGTTTTACTAGAACTAGTGAAACCCATCAGGTGAGTATCAGAGAGCAGGAATTAGTGCATATGCAGTGTTATGTGCAGAAAAAGAGCAGCAGTGGGGTCTAACTGGTCAAAGGGTTTAAGACACCTGGGATTTAGGTCTGTTTCTACTGGTAATCTGTTGTATGACCTTGGACAAGCAAACTTTTTCTTTCCACACTTGCTTTTCTCACAATTTATTTTTCCTTATCCATTTAAATTGGAAGCTCTTAGGATGGGCTTTGGCTCCTAATGTATGTTCAAACAGAAGCTGAGATGGAGAGACTTTCGTCTCTGTTGTGGGGCTCAAGGTGCTACAGTAATACAAACAATAATAAAAAAGAATGAGCGATGCAGTATAATTGCATGAATAATAGCTTACGTTTTGAGACCGTTCTTCCTGCCAGATCATCTTTGTGCTGCTAAGTTCTGTTTACTCAGGGAATATTCAATAAATAATAAATAAAACCTCAGGCTGAGACTCTCCCAAGCACAGCAGGTAATTTAGGTGCATTGTCCATTAAAATTAATGCAAAGTGTGTGTCTAAATCCCTTAGCGCTCTCAGAAAATTCTTAGCTTGAATATTTAATTTCCAAGCCAGGCAACTGGCAGGGTGGTCTCTGCATCCAGCAGACAGGGGGACAGAAATCAAGAGGAGTATTGGGGGTACTTGGGTGGAGAGCTCTTACTCAGCCCAGCAGCTTTACTGGCGACCGGCTGCTTTTGCTCCCGCAGGTCCTGGGGGAAGTCACTGGGAATCCATCACTGTGTCTCTGCAGGGGCAGGGCTGGGCGACTTTTGCTTCCTCTGGATTCTGAAGATTAACAAGTGAGGCAAAGAAAAGATTAAAAAGGAGGAACAGCACCTTCCTTGCATGCAATATGCCATCTATCTCTTCCATCCCCGCTGCTCCAGCCTGAACTTGTGCTCCCGAGATTTGCAGTGATACACTTGCTTTGGCAAGGGCTGGTGGGCACTCACGGTGGAATGGGCAAACAGGAAGTTTAAAGCAACTCCGAGCCACCTGCTCGCCATTTCTCACCTCCAAATTTCCTAAACCTGCTGCAAGGGGGGAGGAACAGCACCAGACTCCTTGTAAGTGCCACATCCCTATGTAGGACAGGAGTGATGTGCTCGGAAAGGCGCTCAGTGCAGCTTTGGGAGATCACTCTGTCTCTGTCAGCATGACAGATAACAGCCTCGAGACAGCTCTGAACACATTAAAAATACACTTCCCTCTGCGAGCAATCCCGCACCGCCGAGGGGAGCGGGCAACGCGGTGCCGCTGGGAGAGCTCTACAAACAGCTGCCTTGCTTCAGCTCTATTTCTCACTATTGTTCCTCCCTGACAATTTTGCCACCCTTGATAAAAACCCGAGCGAGAGGTAGAGATGAAACGAGCTCTCTCTGACGTGTGCATACATATTTAAGCGTTTCTGTCACTGCGCGTTAGAGTCGCGGGCGCTGTAATGACGCCGCTCGGTTCCTCGCTGCTGCACGCATCAGGTAGCAACAGCAGCCTGCAAGGTTTCAGCAGCTAAACAAACCTCTCCTTTCTCACCATTTCATATCGGCCACGAAACTTGTATTATCATCAGGATCACGGCAAAGCAGAGCGGGTTCTGTAATTCCGTAAGGAAATGAGGCTGACAGCGCCAGAACAAAACGCACATCATGGACAGAGCCCCGCTCGTAGCACAGCTCTTAAACACAGCTCGGTGAATATTCACGCTCCTTTCTTGAGGGACACCACGCTTAAACTTTGAAATTGCAACTGCGTCAACAGTTCTTGGGCTTTC
This sequence comes from Pomatostomus ruficeps, assembly GCA_013400735.1. Lineage (NCBI taxonomy): Eukaryota > Metazoa > Chordata > Aves > Passeriformes > Timaliidae > Pomatostomus > Pomatostomus ruficeps. The sequence goes on from VYZT01063237.1 coordinate 893,235, forward strand.
TGGGATCAGAGTACCAAGGAAAAATGGAAATTCTCAGTGCTGTTCAGGGTACCTCGCTCTCAGTAAACAAGACAGAGACAAGTTTCTCTGCAGAGGAGAAATGCAGGTAGAGCTGTATTTGAAGAAGTGGATTTTGAATATTATGATGCTGGGTTCATCATTAGAGGACAGACCAGATGGTGAAGGCTCAAAATATAGCCTCATCCCTATGCAGAGGGATTTCTACAAATGCATATTAACTTTTATTGGAAGTTTCCATACACATGCAAATCCCTCTGTACTGGAATGAGCATATCCTTTAATGCAAAGCATTTATGTGCATTACAATAAGTAGCGAGGATAGCTGATAGTCATTGCAGTTAGAAACTACTTGGTCTGCAGGTACTTTGACCATAAAGCAGGAATTTTATATGTCCTATCTTTTATTTAAACAACACCTTTCATGCCAGCAACACCTTCCCAGACACAAATAGGGAAGTCCAGTTATATGTGTGTCAGTGAGCCCCAAATAAAATTTTAATGTTCAGGATGCACTTTGAAGGCATTGGTCTCCTTAATGTAGTTCATAACTGTGCTAACATCTTATGGATGTGCATGCTTATATTGTCTGTAGTATAATTTTTTTAACAAGTCTGTAAAACTTAAAAACATCACTGCAGTTCCAGGTGAAAAAGGTCTAAGACACCTTTCAAAATCAGTTGTGTGACCCCTCAAGCAATGATTCTCTGTCTCAGGAGAAGTCTGTCCTGCAGGGAAAAGTGACAAATCAAAATGCCAGAGGTAAAATATTTAAACATCTGTTCTGAGCAGAGTGTTTCATAGTCTTCAAGAAACTAGGAGGTGGTTTATTGGAGTGCGTCTAGAACTACTCCAGTAAAATTACATATTTTCCTCATTTCCTCATTCTGTTTTCTTTTTTTTTATTTTTTTTTTTATTTTCTTTTGTTCCAAACAGCATTTAGTTATCATTCACTGTACTGCAGAATTTTGCTATGTTGGAATGAATTAAACTATCCTGGAGAATTAATCCAAAATTTAGTATTAAATTTATGTCCAAACTGAACTCAGAAAATCCAACTCATAGAAATTATCTAGAATGCTTTATACTTGACTTTTCTTGGAAACACAACTGGTAAATATATTTTGCACATGAACTTTGTGTTAGTTCATTGGTGCTACTTGTCCTCAAGCTCCCATTAGCAGCATCCCTGCTCAGAGCTCAGCAAATGCACCTGCCAAGTGGACCAAGCCCACGGAGCCTGTTCATCACATTATTTTGCTTGGAGCTCCCTTTCCATCCTGCCTGACTACTGAACCTCAGGAACCCAAAACAAGTAGAAATCATAGGAACAATGATTCTCTCTCCATTATTCTCCTCAGAAGACCAAGACCTGGCCTTAACTTTCAGGAAAGAATTTGCTTCAAAGTGAATTCATAACACTGAAACTGAAAAAGGGGTTGTTTTTTTTTAAATGGGAAAAGCCTGCGAGGAATTCAGCTTCTTCCAGTAGCACTATTATTACATCCTTGCAGGGGAGAGAAGGAAGTGCAGCCCCACCACACCCAGCACAAAGAAAAAGCTCAATCCTTCCAAAGAGCTCCTAATTACAAAACAAATAAGTGTATTAAAATGCCATTATATTTGCCCAGAAGCAAATTGTGAGGTGCAAGTGTAGTATCAAGTCCACTAACAACCCACAGGTTTCCTACCAGTAAATGGAAATCAATCTTGTTGATATCCATGTAGTTTCATGAACTTAGTCAATCTTTGAGTCTTCTGAGGAATCAAGGTTCTTGCAGTTCTTCACTTGTCTTTTTTCTCCTCTGCTGTTGGAGAGAGGACAGATGGATGCCTGGCTGAATGGACATTACGAAGAGAGCAGACATTTCACTACCGCAGAAAGTTATTTCTGTCCCTTGCTGCAGAAAGATTGAGCTGAAGTCTGGCTTTTTAATTTAACAATCTACAAATTCAGTATCACTGGCTGCTGGCTCGTGAGCATGTGTGTGTGTATAAAGTGAAGTGCAAACCTCTATCTCCATCTAGAAGAGGAAAGGGGTGCAAAGGGAGGGTCACTGCAAAGCTGTGCAGAACACGGGGAAGTCAGCCAAAGTGCCCTTTCAGAAATGGCAGTCTTCCCAGCCTTGAAGTCTTTTGTGAAAAATAAAATATTCTATTACATTATTTTCCAATTTCAGCTGTCTCCCCCGTTGGGCTCCAGGGTGGTATATTTCCAGAAGTTCAGGAATATTGTGCTGCTCACCATCTGCCTCAATAGCTGGACATATTGGACATCAGCACCAGGACCAAACATCTGTGGCCCAAGGGCACGGAGCAGCCACCAGTGTTGTACCAGTGGGAATATCCATGCTCCAAATATCTGCAACTTCATTGACCACAGCATTACAGGCACACAAAAATAAACTTCCCTTCCTCACTCAGCCCCCTTCCTTCTCAGTTAATATCAACCCAAAACTGATTTGCCAAATTAGGATGTGCTGGGGATTAAGGGAAAATGCTTCACTGTACCCTGGATTTGTGGCAATGTGCAGAGGGGATTTCTTGGCAGTCCCTCCTGGGTCATGGATCTCTCTGCAGTTAATCCCCACACACATGGCACTTGGACAGCCCTTCCTGGCAGTTCAGGCTCCTTCTCATGGAATCACTTTTATTATTAAAGAGGAGAAATATTGCAGCATGAGGCTGCCAGAAGCAGCCAACCAGCTCTGCATTTGGCTTAAACAGGCTTGTGCAGAAGCCTAAAGCATTACAGACCTCCTGCATTGGACAGCAATGCCTTACACACCACAGGAAAAGCTTTTGGGAAGGTTAAACAAGGTAACCTCAAAGATTCCCCCAAAAATACACACTTATGTTCAAAAATACACTGATAACTCTTCAGAAACATTTACTTTGCAAGTCTCATCCTGGAACTTTATGTCCTGACAATCCAGAGGTTAATTTAGGAATGGGCTTGATCAGACCAATACATCTTATGGCAAATGCTAACTATAAAAAAACCCCAATAACCCAACAAATTAAAACCATGATTCTTAAGAATAGTGGAGCTGAACTGAAAGCTGTGAAATTTAGAAAATATTTCAAAATTTCTGTTTTCTCAGTTTGTGTATTTTATTGTGAGACCTGATGGGAAAAACCTTAAAATGACACAGGCTGGGCTCCAGGCTGCTTTATCCAGACAACATGATTTTAGACCAATTATCCTGAAAATATTTTGGCCTAAAATCCCAGTTTGCTTCATGGCAACTTCCTTCTCTTCTCTAAGGAAATAAACAAATTCTCTGCATCTGGAGTAAAGCTGATGAAACAGCTGAACTCTAGGTGTTGCTGTCACACAATTTCATTGCTATGAATTCCCTGAATTCCAAGCTATTTGCTCAAACCTCTCTTTGCTGGCTTTCTGCATGGGGAACTGGACCTCTGTGCATTGATTGTGCTCCTGCCTATGGCACTCCCCAGGCAGGCCTGTCAGGCCGAGGGCCTGAAGGAGAGCCACACAAAGAACACACAGACGCAGCAGGAGAGAGAGCAGGAAGAGAGAGGGCAGAGCCCTCCGACTTTATTTATATGTTTTCACACATCACCGTGGATTGGAGGTAGAAATCACCACCTCCTATAATCCACTTGGTCAAAGTATTTGTCAATCATATTTCTCCGCCCAGTATACTGGAATTCATAAACACAGATACAATTTAGGAAAACATAGATAATTGCTAAGAGAAAACGAGCCATGGCCGTGATAGAGAAAGTCTAAAAATATCACAAGAAGAAAACACTGAACACTGCAAAGTCAGGGCAACATCTGCCCATGCCAGAAATGGGCCCTTCACACAGATATTCAGAGGAAACAGAAAAACTGTGACCCACTGTGACCAGGACAGGAAGAGATGCGTCTACTTCAGCTTGAACTAAAGGAACATCCCTGATTTTGGTGCAGCCGGGAAGGAGGGAAAAACAAAACTTGAAGTTGTGTCACCCAGTAATTAAACTGAAATTTCTCACTGTTTGTTTTCAGTTTCTCTCTAGAGTGTAGAGAACCAAAAAAACCCACCCTGGGATGGCTGCACACATTAATGGGCTATGGCACCCTGGGAAGGATCTTCTCTACCCTTCTTAGGCTGAAATCCCTGCTGGGGAAGGAGCTCACAGGTAGCAGATAAACATCTCTCCATTTCAGTGGCATGGCATTGGTTTGCTCCATGGAGGAGCTGAGCCTGTAGAGCAGGAGGAACATGATGGGTTCAGCCTGTGCACAACAGCAATACAGAAAGTCTGTATCAATTTGCAGCTGTTGTTAGAGGAGTCCAACCATGAGATTTCAGTAACTGATGCAGGGAGAGCGTGGGGAAGGGCTGATATTTTCAGGCCAACTAGAAGCTATTGTGTTTGGAAGTGAGAGGAAAAAATTGTTCCGATTGCTTTTATGAAACATGTAATTTTCCATCTCCCTCACCATGCCTTAAGAGCTTAATTGGACACAGTTGATGTAGGCGCAAGCCCAGCTCCCATCTCAGGCTTATATTTCCAAAGGTCACAGATTTCACGCTGATCCTCTGCATTATGCTATCATTTCCATGAGAACCTGAGGAGGGGAACATTAATTGCCTATGACTGTAATTGGCTTCATGATGGTTGTCAGGCCAGTGGCTGGGAACACACACCCCAGAACAGCTGTCAAACATGTAACCTGGCAGAAAGTCACCGAGTGTCAGGAGTGTGCTCGGAGCAGGACTGACATTTCCTGTGCCCTCCGAGGCTCTGCAGTCAAGACAGATCTCTTGACATAATGATTCTCAAAAGGGACTAATTTGAATTAGTTTCAGCTGGTGCAAGGTGAAGATGCAAACCTGAACAGCCTGTTGGCAGAAAGTTCATCTGAAATCCCCAAAGAGAAACGTGCTCTCCCAGACCCCTGTGTATTCAGGCTGGGACGAGATCACTTTGATATCACTGACACAGCACTGACATTCCTGGTCCAGGGCTGGTTCAAAAAAGCCAAAATCAAAGCAGAAAACCAACGGACAGTGAGCAGGTACACATGGTCTAACTGGCATTAATATCAGACCTGGCTTCTCTTCCGCTAAGTCAAAACCAGTCCTTCCTTTGCAGCCAAGTGCAGCAACTCAGATCAATCCAAATCTCATCAGACAGAAGTTGTGTTCTCTGTGTTACCACCAGAAATACCAGAACTGATCTCTAAAGCCATTGAAAAACAGCTCTCCTTGATGTAATATGCACCAGAGCAGAGAGGTTTGAGTGGGATTTTTAGATCTATATCCACCAGTTATACAACAGCTCCGTGTTCCAAAAGAAATTGCCTTTTCTCCTTGCTGGACAAGTCTCCAGTTTGCCTTTAGCCTGATGGGATCCATGCCCTGAAGTACCAAAGTAATGAAGAAGTAAATTCAAAATGGAGCACTTAGCAAAAACCCTTACTTCCTGAAGCCCAGCATATAGGAAACTGGGAAAAACCCTATAAAAAAAACTAAGACCTAATGACCTAAAAGACTTGGAAGGTGACATATCTGTCTGTGGGCATGGATTTAAACAATTTGCTGCATATTTCTACTGCAAAATGCAAGATGATACTCAGATGAAACTCCTCTTAAAACCACAATTATCTGTCTCAAGTATCAAGCCTGCAGGTACTCACATGGACAGTTCCAGATTAGAGTTTCACCTAATTACAGAACACAACAAAATACATGTATCCAAATGCTGGATATAGCTATACTTATTTATGGGTAAAAGTGAACTTACCCCTTCAGACACCTACATATTTACACAGGGGTAGGAGAGAAAGCAAACACATGAACACACACCATGAACACACGTGCACTCTTGAAGAGAGATGCTTCTCGCAGTGCAGCACTAGAACATGAGAAATACAGCAGGACTGGAGCAAGCTTTTCTCCCGAGAACCACAAATTGGATCACACAAGAAAAATCCAGCCCAAGAGTCCCATATGTTTGTTACAGGGGCACAAAGACCCTTCCCTGTGCGTGCAGAGCATGGCTGGAGCAGCCTTTGCTAATCCATGCCACAGCTGTTCAGGAAGGTAACAGATAGGACTGAGCTTGCTTTTTACCTCCGTAAAATTAATCTTAATTATAGCAACTCATTCTCAGCATTAATGTGAAATACACTGTAAAGCAGAATGTAAATCACAAATTCAACTCAATTTATACCTGCGGCAGCTCTTTTCCACATGGCTGGGGAAGGCGCTGAAAAAGCACCAGGAAAATGCCTCTGAAGCCTTTTCTGTCGGCTGCAGGAGCAGGAAGAGCCAGCGTAAACCAGCCAAGAGACTCTTGGGCAGAGCTGAGGAGCTGGGTAACTCACCAAGTGAAGCACAAGGACTCCCCAGACTGCAGATGAGGCCAGGCACATGTTGCTTTGCCATTTGGACCTGGCTTCAAACTGCGAGGCTGGAAAACAGAAAAAGAACAGCAGAGCCATGACAGTGACCTCTCTGTGAACCTGAATTGGGTAGTGCTTTGCTCCCTCCCACACTTTAATTCATATTTCTGTGCTGTAATGCTGTGTACTGGCCCCAACAAGAATTAAATTAAATATTTATACTTTTATGATGAGATACTTTGTTACCCCATAAAACTTGCACATATGGAACTCTATTAATTTATGCTAATTCCTTATTTCTCCAGAAGAGCCTTTCTCCTCATTAGCATTTGATCGTTTAATACAACTTTACAGCACACACTAAATTGAAGCCCATAATCTTTTGTAATTGAGGCTTTGTGTGAATTCATCGCCATTTTTCAAAACAAAAAGAAGAGGGGGCAGGGAGATGTGTGTGGCAGCATTTCCTCTGCCATGGAGCAGGATGAGCTCTGCAGGGATCTGCTGGCAGTGCCTCTGCAGGGAGCACAACTCGCCCAGGGGCTGGACCTGCCCTGGTTTGTGTTGGGGACGCGTTTTGTGCTGACCTCAGGGAGAGAGGGGCCGGTCCTCTGGCACTCTGCCAGCGAGGCCCGAGGATGGGGATGAGTAAAGAAAGTAGAGATGGAGATTACAGCCCACGGAGCAGCCCTGCAGCAGGGAGAGTGTCCAGCTCAGCCTATCCTAGAGACCCTCTGTCTTACCTTTTCCCCCTGCTGAATGTTTCCATCGTGTTCCTGACACCATGTTTAGAAATGGCGTTACTGGGGAGGAAATTAGACCTGGTATTACTGGGCAGGAAATTAGTATTTCTTCCCTCGCCATAACATTCCTTTTCCTTGTTCAGTGGCCCAAATTCACTTTCACTAAGCCACAAGCCTAATGAAATTAAGCAAATAGCACTGGCTAGTTCAGATCAGTCCCCCTTGCTGGGATTGCTCTCTGCCCTGGTGCAACCTCCCAGGCTCATCTGTGGGACTCCTCTAATCAGAAGGTTTGCTCCAGGCTCATCTGTGCCTCTAAGCTGTAAATCAGAAGTAAACCAAAGGATTTCCCATTTCAGGAAAGGAAGACAGCAATGTTTTTGTTTTTCAACACCTGGCCTCAAACAGAAAGCAGCAGGGAAGAGTGGGATGCAATGCTGAGTTTCACATTGCTTTATCTTCCCTTTGTCCCACCTTGCCAGTGTCAGCTGGGGGCCTTCTGCACATCGAAGAGACAGCTGGCCTGCTGCTGGAGTTTTCTAGCAGCACTACAAAAAAAGTCTTGAAATTTCAAACACCACAATAAAAATGCATACATATATATATATATATTTATTAAATATGTTTCAAATTTCTGTCATCGGACACAGAGGAACAGCTTAGTACCTCTGGAAGTACTGGTTTTGTTTCTTGCAGCACTGTTTACTTGTTTTCCAGGAGATAGAAGAAATGCATCATTGCAACAATGCAATGAGTATTTTTAGGTTTTTCAGCACTTCTATGTGTCTTACACACAGTGAAATGAGGGTCAGTTTTACCTTGAGGAGTTCTCTACATTGTTTTACATGAAAAGAGGAACTCACACATGCTCATGTCCAGATATCACTGAACTTGAACTGATAGGATTGGAAGTGCCACTGTTTAAATGAAGTCCAGGAACAAGTTCCAAAATGCAGACTGTCTGATTTTAGTAATAAGGATGCTCTCATTCAGGCTGGGATCTTCTGATATACTTACATCTAAATTATTTTGAGTTTTAATTTTAAGAGTTGTCAAGTAAGTGCAGATTGCAGTCTGGGTTTACACATTCTTGACATTTGCAGGGTTTAGGGAAAGGCACTCAGCCTCCACCAGCACAGCTGAGTGATAGTTCAAAGCTAGAGCAGAAATCATCCAGCTGTGGAAGATTAATAATTGCAATGTGCAGAGGCCCCACTTCATCTTTGGGGAGGAGATCATGAGCATTCCCTTAAATGTATCCTTAGGACTGCATGGAGCTGCACTGAATGCCCTCATCTGTTCTCAGGGACACATTGACAGAGACATAAACAAAGAAAAGCTAAAAATATCCATTGCCCCATTTACAGGAAACACCTGCAGCCAGCAGAGCACTTAAAACTCATTTAAGTCTCATTGAGTTTGGGGAGAGTTAAAATCGTGGCCACTGGCTGTTCTTGATTCAAGGTGTCAAAGACAACATTACTTTATGTTGTGGACATAAAGCAGTGACTTCAGCACCAAGTGCTGTAGCCTGAGCAAACACATGGTATCAGCAATTTGCAATCAAAAAGACTCCACATTTTTAAGTTTAAAAAAACACTTCCTATTTAAATGCCATCTGCCTGCACTGCTGTTTATTTAAATTGTCAGTTAATCAATGAAATGTAGTTGAGCTAGGAGCACATCACAGCAAATCAGTGTAACCACCTTCATCTTCCTTTTACTTTAACTGGACTCATCTCTCCATTCTGCCCCGGACCAGAGGCAAGTCAGAAGTGAAAACCAAGGAGTGCCTTTTACCAAACGGAGTGAGATGTCCATGTTGCTTCAGTTCCTCCTTTTGTGGGAGCACATCTCTACGTTCTAAAACACTCACTTCTGGTATCTTTTTTCCTAGGGCAACGAGAGGAAGAGATTGGATTACTCACCTAGAAATTAACAGTACAGCCTAAATCTTATCTCAATCCTTTCTCGAATAGCTCTTCACATTTCCTTTACACCTGGCTCAAGGTAGGAACCAACTGTACCAGTGAGCAGCAAAATGCACTGTGGAGGTGACAGCACCTAATGAAGGCAGTTTGCCTCAAATCAGCTACACCATCTTTCCCCTGACCATAAAACGACATCGTAAGTGCCTCTTAAAGGCAGTTACCACGTGGTTATTGCTGCTTTCCAAATTAGATTGTCATCACGAGTGTTCAGGAGTGAAAGATACACGTAGGGAACCCGTTAATTCCTTAGCCCTGGCAGGTCGGAGCTCCCAATGCTTATTCATTTTGCATTAGCAAGAAACATCAGAACACCTCAGCTCCCCACACCACGAGGTAAATTATTCCTGGAGCACCTGGTAGCCTCAGGTTTAATTACCTTGTAATCTGCAGGTCATGTTATTTCTCTGTGGTTACACAATTTTTTTCATACCTATTTATATAATCTATAAAAGCATGTGACATTGGAGTGAATTTCTCTAAATTGGTCCCAGGCACACAGTTCTCCCAATGTTTGAGAAAATGAGATTCTGCTCTCGGTGAGCATCTGCTGGCTAATGCTGTATGCTGTTTTAAGAATGAAACACCTACTCCTGTTTTAGCAAAGCACAATGCTTTTTAGATAAAACCAAAACACTGATGCCAATGTGAATTTCAGTTTTAAGCACAGATAGCTGCTCCCAGCTCAGCTGGGTAGTATTCCCAGCTGGAGATAATCCAGAACAAGTTTATCTCAAAAGATACGTGCAGATTATGATTTCTTTATCAGCATCTTTTGTGATCTTACACTCAGCATATTCAGCCGTAAATAACAAAAGACCCAGGCTGTTTGGTGGATGAGAGCTAAAGTCCGGGCACAGAAAGGTAGTCAAGTGCTGCATCCTCCTGTGTTCAAAAATAGCCCTCTTATCAAAAGTTTTCCAAAAAAGAAGAGTCCTACCCATGGACTGTGTGCCAAACAGTGTATAAGTGTATTCACAGGGGAAAAGTGTGTCCCTCATTACTGTCCAGGGGCACATTCCATCACTGTGCCCAGCAGCTGAGTGGCAGCCAAAGATCTGTCCCTCTGATTGAAGTGGAACATTTGACATAGAAAGATGTCTCTTTTTAAAATTTTTTTCCCCAAAACTATAGGAAAAACAGTAATTGTCTCGGATGGCCACTTCTGTATTGTATTTAACCTTATAAATATTTTACAGGTTTTCTTAATTTAAAACCCACAAAGATATTAACCTTTGCAACAGAGAATGCATTGAATTCTCCTTTGCTGCATGGTGCTTGATTAATGTTAAAGCAGCCCATTGTTTTTCAGTTCTGGAGTACCTCAGTGTGTTAGTAAGCAGTGTAGAATTTCTTACTGCATAAGGAAAAAAGCACACTTATATTTTTGTTGCAGGCAGCATCTTTAAACTTTTCTTCATCTTTAAAGCACTACTAGGTTTTCCAACGAAATGTTACGAATTTGTGCAGGTATATTTTTTTTAATATTTTGACCATTTATCTGGTTAAGGGAGGAAGGAATATGCGCTCTGCACTAGAATTTTAATGATGAAATTTTGATCCAGAAGAGAAATTAATTACAAGCAGTTAGTAATGAAGTATCTAACTCTTATCACATCTGGCTGATGGAAATATCTAATTCCTGTGCTGGAGCAAACTCTGCAGGAGGCATGGGAGCTCACAGCTGTGCATTGCACTTTTTGGGACAAATACTTTTTTGTCTGACAGATCCAAGTTCCAAACAGATTTTACCTCCCAGTTTCCTTTGTGCCCCTCTGGATTACAAGAATCACATCCAGTATGAGCTGTTCAGGAATCCTCTGAGCAGCAGGTGCCTCACAGGGTCTGGTTCAGATGAAGCATGGATTGATGTGATGTGATTCACCTCAAAACTAGGAACAGGTTTTTCTTCCTTCCTTCCCTCCTCACCCCGCTTCCCCACTCCTTTGTGAATCAGCAATCAACACCAGATGCCTTTTGCAATATGAGAAAGGGAGGTACTGCTCTAAAAAGAATTTCTGAAAACCAGGTAAATTGGGTGCTTACAAGCAGTTCTGCTTAGGGAGATGGGTGGCTGTTCTTTTTTTTTTAACCTGAGAAGCTTCAATCAAGAGTGGTAATTTGCACACCTGAGGAATAAATATGAAGCAACTACAGCAGAATATGCACAGGTGGAATCCACATTTGTGACTTTCTGGGTAGAAAGATAACAAACATTTTTCCTCTCATCAGCTGAGGGGGTCTCGCTGCTTTTGATAAAACCAAGGGTAGCTTTCCCACCATGTGCAAAAATCTCCAGGGTTTCATCTTTTGCTAGAAGAAGTATTAGATTAATAGCAAAATCTTTTTCCAGACCGATGCAGACTTGTTTCAGGTGCCTGCTAATTGACAAAGCAAGCCTCAAGAGCCATCTAGAGGTTGTTTAGCAAGACTCATTTTTATTATTTTAAGACTGTGGCTTTTCCATGTCAGAAACAAACTCCTGGTTCTTTCAGGCTTTGTCCTGATGTGCAGCATGGTAAATCAGGAACAGCTCTGGTTAGAGCACTTGAACTGCAGCAGTGCAGATGTGGTGTCAGAGCGATCTTCCCCTTCACCCACCGTGCAGCTGTTGCATTAATGAGAAGCTGCATTCCCGTGGTACAAGCCAAGAGTCTCACAGGGGGTGAACGTGAGGTGGAGAGCGTTGGGCATGAGGACTGTGCCCTTGGGAGCCCCAGGCACACTCCAGGGGAAAACAAGGACCCAGCAAGGGGATAAGCAGGTTTTGCCAAACTGGGATCTTTTGTAGTCCTGATGGTATTGTCTGACCTGGTCTGGCTTCCCCTAAAGTCTGTGTGGATTCAAACCCAAATCAATACCCTGCTCTGAACAGGGGCCATGGTTTGCAGAAGGATGGGAAGGGGAAGAGGTTTGAGTGGGGGCTGTGAGTTCACTCCCATTGCTACAGGTAGCAAAAATGTGCCAGCCTTCAAACAGGTTCAAAGGTTCTCTTTGGGGGGAATCATGGGAGACTTGTTTTTGAGGTCCCTGCATAGCTTAGAAATAAAGGAGAGAACAGGGTTTTGCAGACAACGTGATGGGAACAGTCCTTCACTTCTAGCAGATATTCGTTTCAGTTTGCAGCTCCAGAATTTGGGGGACTGTGTTTTTATTCAGATTTCAAGACATCTTCAGACACAAGGGGTTTTTAGTGTGAGCAATGGAGATAATTTTCTGTGTTTAGTTAAAATCTCTATTTGTCAGAAAAGAACAAGTGTGACCTTTCACTAAATCAGAGTGAAACCACTTCCTGGCACCATTTATTCTCCAGACAGGAGAGGTTCTTCTTGTGGAAATTGCTTTGATGTTATTACATCTTGTGTTCATCTCAACAAAAGACTCAGAGGCCTAAATATACTTTGCCAAATCAAAACTTTGCACTGAGATGATAAATACAACTATACCCATTAAAATCCTTCTGAGGAGAAAGCACACTTGTATACAGACTTGTATACAGCAGGAATGTTATGTATTCACCTGAGGTTAAAACATGTACTTTGGATTTAGAGGAATCTCTTTGATATTTCCTGTGTAATTAATCTGCTGGAGGAAGTACTGGAATGCCAGACTGGCACAACAGAAACACAAAGGGGATGAACTGCTGACGTAGCACCAGTAAAACTGAACCCACAAAGCTCTCCGGAGCTACACAGAGATTGGTTGCTCCAGGGAAAGGAGATTCCTGCAGCTTGGGTTTATTTGGATTTTCCACCTAGGCTGAGTTTCTTGGAGAATGAGAATGTAGAGAGCAGCAAGAGAAGATTAATTTCAGGCTATTACACCTCCCTGAGATGTTTCTAAAGTGGTAACCCAGGCAGCTGCCTAATGGCCTCCCAGGGCTGCCCTGGGCAGGCCAGCACAGGCACCCGGGATCTCTCTGCACAGCCCCAGCCCAGGCACAGCTCCATCCTGCACTGTGCACCACCCCAGCAGTCCCAGGTGGGGAGGGGAGCTCCAGCAGATGCTGCCAGGTAATGGCAGGGGCTCTTTGAACCCTGGGAGAGGCAACGAGAGGTTTCATCAATACCTGTTATGAATGAGCTGAAGTGAAATGTTTCCATAAGGGATTTCTGCCTTCAAGATGCATAAACTGGCTCGATCAAAATGCTGAAGGTAGAAAGAGACAACAAAGATAAAGGTTTCAGGGGGGCTTCTGTTCCGTTTATGCCAGATATTCCAACCATGACTCAGAGTGTCAATGAGAACAGACAAATAATAGAAAGGTGAAAACTGAAAATCACGGCTAAAGTGTTTCTCCAGCAGAGATGTATTTCTCTGTACATCTGAATTCAGAACACTGGACATGAAAAATAAGATTTAGGAGTTCTGAGCTTTAGATAAACAACTGCACAAGAAAATGTGTGCTTCTGAAAGATGCCAAAATACAAGTTCACTCTAATGTAACAGCTAGATAATTAACAACAAGGAACAAGAGAATATGAGAAAAGTATAAATAGAACATAGAAAACAATACATGTCTATACACACACACATATATGTGCAATATGAATATGAGGAGAGATCTGCTGGTAGCTCAGCTATGCTGCACACTGGACACTGCAATATGTAATCTATCAAACTGGTGAAATCAAAATAACATAAATTATTTTAACAATGTATCTCCTATAAACTATGGCCAGGCGTGGCCCATGGAGAAAGGCAGGGCTCTCACCAGGAATGTAGGCTGAGTTGGTGTAATATAAACATGGTTAGGTGAATATTTACAAATCTCTGGCTTTTGCATACTGATTCAGAGCCTAGAACTATAGAAACTTCAAGTCAGGACTAACAAGAGCTCAGAAGAGCAAACCATCCAGTTAATCAGTGATCCTGCCTAAAATTGTTCAGTGGTCTTTTGTAAAATACAATTTTAAACTTTCCTTAACTTGATAAAATAAACAGTGGTGATCCTGTAACAGAAAGCACACAGGTAATGCTTCAGACAGTTCTTAGCATTTAGCACCTTTAAATGAAGTTGCAGATTGAAACTCAACATAAAACTCTAACACCACAAGAAAAAATTGGTTATTCCCTCATTTGCCTACTTAGATGGATTTAATAGGTATATTCTTCACTGAAAAGAATAATGATGCAAACCCTCAGGTCTGTGAAACTCCAGGCCTGAATGACTAAACCATGATGGTGTCTTTACTTCACATCCTTACAGTAACTGTGCCTTCAGACAACAGCCAACTCCCTCCACTGAGAATAAGCAAGACTGAAAAAAAAAAGGCATTAGTAGATAATAAATTATTGAGAACAAACGAAACCAGCAAGTAAACACCACCAGTCTTTTCAAAAGCAAGTTTTTGATGCCTTTTGGAGGCTTGAGAAATGAGCTGAGTTGCCACCGTCTGTCACATGTCTGATTGCTTCTGACAGGGGGCACCACTTCACACGAGGAGCATAAAACACCCTTAAACATCAGAGAGAAGCAAGAAAGAAATGTAGATAAGAGATTAAAAGGAACGTCTTGGGCTGTATATTTGCTTCCCTTTAGTAAACTCACATCTGTCTACAGCATGATCTGGGAGTGATGAGGTCAATGTTTGTATTTCAGAGTAAAATCAGGCTCTTCCTCACCCAGGGATCAGTGTTATCATTCTCAAGCAGCCCCACAGAAATGAGTGAGATTCCTGCAGAGTCAGGGAGCTCTTGATGTGTGCAGATTGCAGGTGCATTTATCTCCAGTTTCAGATGTAACATATTCTCAAAATTATCAACAAATGAGTTGGCGTCTTCCTTTATGTGACACAATTGTGAGACATTACTTTTTAATGTTCTTGTAACACATTTGCAGTCCCACTCAGCCCCCAGAGAATACTGTAGAGTACATAACAACAGCAACATTTGTGATATATAATCAAAATCTACAGCATTCAATTAAAAGTATCCTTTAAGATTTGCCATGCTGCCAGCTACACTGAGCCACACACTTTGCATGATGGAGACCAGCACATATATTTGAGAATAGCTATAAGTAAATATAGAACCGCATCCTGCCTGTAGACATTTGCAATATGATTTTCGTTTGCAGGCCCCTGTGTTCACAAATTATAGGCCAAGATGTGGTCCAAAGCCCGGGGAGGAGTACTTCAGAGCTTTGTTACTTCCTTTATTTTCCATCTCTTGAAGAACAGCAGTCTAGCTGTGAGCTCAACAAGATGTTTAAATTTGAATTCTTTATAGCTGACAGACCACGAAAGAGGAGAAAATCCATAAGAATGAAAATTTCAGCATGTGCCAATGTATAAATGAAAAGGTGCCGTGACCCTTTCTCCAGACCGTGATCTCTGTAACCCTCTGACTCTGCCACTGTGAACCGAGGCTCCAGCATTCCATCCTTCCCAGCAGCGTCTTTGCATGACACCCAGTCATCCTGCTGAAGGATTTTCATCAAATTCAGATGTTTTCATCTGCTGCTTTTCATCTGTGGCACCAGGTTGCACTGCATCAGATTGGCTTTTATCAGCTCCCAGCCTGGTTTGTCATGAGAGGAGACGCAGCTCGGATGCACTGAGGAAAAAATCTGTCCGAAAGCACTTGTCAGGAAATGTCTGTGCTTGGAACAAAAGTCTCTGAACCAAGATGGAGGGCCTAGAGTTCTTCATGGTGATGGATTTTGTGGAGTGCCACGCCAGGTGACATGGATGTCCCAAATCAGGAGTTGTTGTTTTAGTTCCTGCTACATCCACACATATTTTGCTGTTCATTTCAAGGAACTGTTTGCAGAATTTAACCTCTAGTTTCCATACTAGCACCCAGTGACAGTATTACATGCTCCAGATCACCGCTCCATTGCAACATTTAACCCCCAGATATGGGATGGGGTCCTGCAAGCTCGGATATCTGTGATGCCAAATGGTTGGATGGCACCGCTGCTGCTCCAGGGACTGAACTTACCAGAGTGGCAACAGCCTCCCCAGCAAAGTTTGCCACTACCCTAAACAATCAACTCCCTTCAATCAAATCATTGAAGTTGTTCATGTCATTATGTTCATTAAAATACATTAATATTTATACACTGAACCTAGAAGCAGATAAAGAAGAATTGCATATATTAAATTCACTTCGAAAATGAAAATTTCTTTCAAAATGAGTTTGAAAGGAGAGCACAGAGCTACTCACTGGTTTGGTTAGACACAGAGAAATATTTTCAATTTCACAAAGAAAAAGGATATTTCTGAATATTTTGGAATCTTTAGTTTCTAGTGTTTTTCTTAAAAATTGAATACATTTCACTTTGCTCTTCTCATGTTTCATTTTATCATTTCTAGCTGATGCTCCTTCATTTTCTATTTCAAGATTACATTTTTTCCTGCAAAATTTAATGATTTGCTTTGATTAAACAGCCGGAAGATAAAAATACACTGCTTTGGGTAAACTGGTTATTTCAGATGAAGTCAAAATTACTTTCCTTTTTTACTTTTTTTTTGCAAAAAATAAAAAAATAAGAAAAACCCCAATGTCTTCTACCTCAGGCACCCTGTTCTTCAGCTTTGCTGGCCTTTCCCAAGGATACAGGTGAGACAAGAACAAGCCAGGAACTGAGATGTGGAACCCTTGAACTTGGATCTTGCAGGAGGACATTTATGAAATATCAGTTCTACCTGTGAAATCTCTCAGTTCAGATTGCTGACATTAAAACTGGAATGGGTCCAGTTCAGCCCAATATTTCTGTATATTACGTCTCCAGCTGCCTCTTCAGTCCAGCTTTAAATGTCTCAGGGCAAGAATGTCTGACCTGCAAGTGGGACACTGCACTTCAGAAGTGTCTCCCCAATATTCTTCCTCTGACATTCCCTGAGATCTTTCCCTGATCATTCCTGAATTTGTCCATTTTTGTTTTCAGCCTATTGCCCCTTGGGCACAGCCAGCTGTTTCCTGCCAATGCCAGAGCATGTATGACAGGCGTAACATAATATTAAACACATTTTATCTCTGGGCTGTTCGGGGCTGTGTCTTCTGTGTCTGGGCTCCTTGCCAAACCTCTTGGCACATCCCTGCCTTTTGCAGCATCCAGAATGAATTGATGACCGACACAACTTATATGATGGAGTAAAGTACCCTTACTGGAAGTGACAACTCTGTTCAGGTCTAAAAACTGGTGAGTTAGTTAAAAATCAATTTTCCCTATTAGCCAATCAATAAACTAAAGGCAGCTTAGAGGTCATTGGAGCAAAAATGTCTCCCCTGAGTCGTGAGCTGAGCTCACAAACAGCCCAGTAACCAAAGCCCTCCAGCCTCGCAGTGCTGCAGAGCTCACAGTGCAAACACCCCCTTTGTCTATGAAAATGCACTGAACATCACAACAGTGCCCTGGGATTCCAAGGGAACAATCCGGGAAAGAATTGAACAGAAAAGATTTTTATCCTTTTGTTGCTCTCCTGTATTGCTTCCCACTTTGCTTAAAATACTCCTTACCTGGTGCCTTCTTTTCATGATAAACCTAGTTTTAGCCATGCCAGGGATGACTGATAACATGACAGAAAAAAATACAAAACCAGGGGAGGGATAAAGCCAGAGACATTCTGAGCAGAGCATTTTCCGTGGGTGGGGTGCATGTAAAGCACAGGTTTCTCTGCAAGAAGCTGAGTTGAAGGTTTTTTAAACCAAGCCTAGGCTTTAAAAGCATTGCAGTAAGAGAGGGGTACCGAGTATCTCTACAGAAAAGCCACAGACACGTTTTCCTCTGACATACAATGTTGTTGTGTGTAGAAAATTCTGAACATGCACAACAGCATAATTTCTTTGCTTATTTCACATATTTTTACAGTATTGAAATGAAATACCAGAGTATTTAATGAATGGAGAGCTGGCCGCAGTTTCTGACCCACATGGGGGCTTCTAGAGATTTTCTTGATTGGATTTACTCAGTTCCTTGAGCATCTCATAACCTGAGAATCCCAGAATTTACAGCTTCAGAAGAGCTGTAAATTCATGAAAGATCCAGTTAACCTCATTTAGATTAGGGCATAGGTAGGCAAATTACTTCCATGAGCAAACTTTATCCTTTCATTTTTTGTTCATGTCCTGTTACTATTGCTGGGGGATGTGCAGAGCACTCCTGGCCCAGGTACAAGTAAAGGAACAAACCTTTGTAAGGCACCTCTGTAAAAAGTGAAATCCCCTTGCTCCCACAACAACCCCTGAAGGAAGGGACTCCTGTCACACCTGGAGAGGTCAGCTTCCTTCACTGGTTACAGAATATTTTTTCCTCTTTTGTTTTGGACACCCACAGAATAATAGAGGGGAAAAGGGTCCCATGAGAGTTGGTCTTGAACAGTGCAAAAAATTACACCAACTGCACGGCAAGCACTCGAGATGCATGAGGATGAATGGAGGGGAAAAACTGTCTAATATTCCCTGAAAGTTTTCTGAGGTTTTTATGGAGAAATTCAAGCCCATGTCTCTGTAAAATATCCATTGTTGTGAGTAGTTTACCTCACAGAGAACTCCAAATGCTCTTTTTATTTTGTGACAGGGCAGAAGTATTCACACCCATCACTTCTACACACAGACATAATCAATTGCTGCTTTTCTGACAAAACTCCATCACTGTAAAAATGCTCCATTAAATGTCTGGTAATAACATTCTATAGATATTTTATTGAAAAAACAAGTTTCTCTGAGCCAAACTGCACACAGCATGCTGTTAAAAATGGGAAATAAAATGTTCATGCAACGGAAATATGTTTGAACCAGAAAACACTGGTGTAGAAAACATACAGAAGAGCTCAGTAAATAAGTTTGATCCAGGCTATAAAAATCCAGTGGTAATCAAGAAAAACCTGGTTCAGGTGGTTGGCTGGAATGATATCGGGAAGATTGGCACCAGGTAAATTACTTTGGGTGCTCCTGCTCCTTGAAAGTTGTGCTCCCTTCTCATTATTTACTCTGTCAGGAGCCCAGCTCCCAGAGGATCTGTGTCAATATTTTTTTGCAAACATTTTTGTATGACTTTTCGTAACAAAAATTTATCTCTAACCCACCAAAATTCTTCCATTGAAAGTGCACTGGAAATATTTTGTCTCTGAATTGTAAAAACGTTTTGGTTTTAGAGAAAAAGCTCCATGGTTTCCATGGGAAAAACAACCCTATTTTCTAGACAGTCATCCCCCATCAGCTGTCTCCTCATCAGGCCTCCCACCCTCCCGGGAACTGAGCTATAAGGAAGACATGAAAGCAGACAGATCCTTCTCCTCTCTAGTTGTAGGAATTTGGTTTGGTATCTTCTCTTACTCTGCTGACAATTTTCAAGCTGTTATTTGGGTTTCTTTCTTCATCAGTCTTCAGTTTTTAGTACTAATTGTCCCTGGCCTCCTGGTTTCTATTTCATTCACTTTTTCCTGTGCTGGTGGTTATACAATTTTCTCCTGTGTTGGTCACTGAACCTTGGCTCTTCCATGATTTCTTACCTATGCCTGCTGTAGTAAATTCCCACATAACCTTTGGATCCTTGAGACAGAAAAACACAGCACCTTTGAGGAGATTGTCTAGGCTGTCACCATCTGGATTTAGGAATGTGTGCAACCTGCTGATTAAATCCCTGCTCTTGTCTAAGAGCTTCAGGTTTGCCACCCTCCGTGACCCAATTTTAAGGGAATTCTAAACATTAAGTTACAAAACTCTGAACTATCTCATATGTAGGGTTTTTCATGATCTCCCTCCAAATAATACATATATTTTTTCTTGTTTGGAAAGTCTTTCCTTTTCAATTTATCCCAGGGAAACAGGGCAGATCTTGTGAGAATCAGACTGGATGCACTGAGCAGCTAAAGATTAAATTTCAGGGAACCCAGAGAGGCACAGGGAACTGAACTGGAACTGGTGGCTCTGGAATTCCTGGACTTGAGGTAACAGCTTAGACTCACTCATTCTAAGGCTGCAGAGATTATTCCTCTGCATATTGCACAATGTGGCAGACTGGGCTATGGAACACTCCAAGATCCTGTTTCTTCAGTGTGTAAAATTCACTTCTGGGGGCCCCAGCTGAAGCACAGACAAAACAAATCTCCCCATAAAGTTTTACAGCTGCTCCAAGTGTCCTCCACTAAGAGCCTCCACCCTTGCGAAAGGGAGAAGAAAAGGAAAATGCGCATCAGTTCCCAGTTCTGAAGTGGGAGCAACCACATTTATTTTCTTTCCTTTTATTCAAGGCTGATGCTCTTTAGAATAGAGACCACAGGGCCAGGGAGGTCCCTCATGATGAGCACAAGGGATTGCTGAGAAAAGCTGGGAACGGCTCAATATTAGAAAAGGCTTTTCACCAATGCAACCAGCACTACACACCCCTTTGAATGTGCTCTGGCTGTGGAGGGAATTGGCTCTGTCACGCTCAGGAGAATGGGCTGGCCCAAGAACAGGACTGTGGAGGGGCATCAGGCTGCCTGGTCTGCGTCAGCCAGAAAGATGGTGATGTTAACCCCTGGTTCTCCCTGTGGAGCCCACACTGGCATGTCCACCCTCCTGCTGTCCCCGACATTCAGCGTGCACATTGTGGCCCCTAAACCCACATTCAGGTCAGGGGGGTTTGTAGGGGCTCTATTCAAGTGGCTGCTCTAGGAAATAAAGCAGATCTGTAAAATCACAATGTATAATATATTAGAAATGGAATAAAAGTCTCAGGGGGATCTTCACTGAGACCAGTGGGATGATTTAGGGGAAAATGATGAATGGCTACTGCCCTTTTCTCCTTCCAAGTAAACATTTCGTCCCTCTCCATTGGGGCTGGGCAGCAGATGCAAAATTACAGCACAGAAAAAGAGCATAATTTGGCCATAAAAATGTTGCAATAAGTTGTTATATAACTGAAATGCCACCGCCTCTAGTGCATCCACCCACTCATTTTACAACCAGTTAATATTTTTCTGAACTTACATGTTGTATTCTATCCCGCCGCCTCTGCAATCTTTTTGCCTATTTTTCTGCCAAAGCCACAAGAATAAAGCTGTCAACATTGCAACTAAGCCATCTTTCTTGTCTGGCAAATTGTCTAGTGGAGACTATAACCTCCTGGCTGCTCCACTCTATAATGTAAGTATCCTGTCTTAACAAAACAGAATTTAAATATTCTTTAGATACAAGATATCTGCAGGCTTCTGTGCAGAAACAAGTTAAATATATTTCCCTGACATTTTTTACTTTTCTCCAGTGGGAATGGCACAGACATTCGTATTAAGCTGAACACGTATTGACATGCTTAGAGAGATGTTATATGGCTTTTCAACTGAAATATCTCCAGGTATTTGAACTGCAATAATAAATATGGCCACTCCTGAGGGAAGGAAGAAGCAGCAAGAAAATTCCCCAGAAGAGTGTGATTAAGAACTGAAGTGAGCCACTGGCATACAGTAGTTATGCTTTGAATGTGATTGGGATTTATGATTTCAATTAATGCTGGAGAACAATTTTAGAAAGTTATTAGCAAGCTCCTGGCTGAACAGAACACAGCTCATTTGTGCATTCCCTCAGATTAGCTTTATCATTGTGCTGTTTACAAACACAAGGCTGGATCCTCTGAGATGGGTTTTGGGGAGACACAGATGACAGCTGCAGAGGAGCCACACGGACCAAAAATGTGGCCTCATCTGTGGGGTGGTGTTTAGTGTATTGGAGGAGCTGCAGTTTTACATTTGAGACATCAAAAGAGAGAAACTCGTAAGAGAAGAAAGACCAATCTCCTTTTCTCTGCTTTTCCATTTTGTGTCCCAAGGAAGGCTCTGGGCTGTGTGTTCATCTGCTGTAAATTTGCAGGATGTACATCAGCGAGGAGCTGGGCCCTCCTGAGGTTCCCTCACAATTCACAAACGAACTGAGGCCTGACACGACTGTCCGTGTGGGCTTGTGCTGCTTACATCTGTATATGTTTATATCTTGGTATTTATATATTGATAAATATAAATGTCTCAGCTTGTGTTTATTTTCCATGAACACAGCTCTCCCCATCTGCCTCCTAATTTCAGAATTTCAATGTCGTCTGTATTTGTTAAGGCCCTGTCACCTCAGGCAGGCTCTGCTCATGGGGATCTCTGCTCTGTGCACCCAGAGAGAGCCCGAGAGCTGCGGTCTGGGTCCTGAACATGTCTTGGCTCACTGAGCTGGATAAAGCTATTCATAAAGGCAAAAAAAATCAGGTGTAAGCAGCTGAAGGCTTGGAGATTAATGAAGCATTCGGGAGGGAAAGCAGCAGAGTTTTTCTAAGGCAGCTCTGCCCGGGAGGACTGGGGAGGGGCACAAATACCCTCAGGTTGCTGTTGCCACTGGCAGCAATGACAGCCAGGACCAGAGCCTTGTCCCCCTTCAGCGTGGTCACTCACTGCCCCCTCTTCAGTCACACCTCTTCCACAAAAAGTAGCAAAGGCGCCTTACTCACTTCTGCCAGGTACTCAGAAATATTTATTCACGACTCATTATGTAGCTAGGTCGGTGTAGATACTTTGGTTCCTAAAGATGACAACAATCATTCTTTCTCACAAGAAATACCAAAATTTCCATTTAGACTGCGTCTTACAGAAATCCTCTCTATCTCTGGGTTTGTATGGTTGAAGAACAAATGCAAGGGACAGCAGAATTGCATCTCCTTGTTTTCCTATTGCCAACACCGCAGTATTTTACACAGAGCAGTTTTCTGTGAGAAGCATTTTCCCTTTCATTTCAAAGAGCAGCTTTTCAAAGCCGTGTGCCAGGCTTGAACCAACACCGTGGCTGCCAGCGTGATTCACAGCTACTTTGGCAGAACAATGTCTGCCAGGGACTAGAAGGGAAAATCTCCCTGATGCTTCAGGCCCAGCTCTGTGACAACAATAGAGTAATTAACTTCTGAAGCCGACCATTTCAATCCGTGCATAGCAAGAGTGGGAGAAACCTTCCACCTGCATATCTGGTGTGTCCCTGAACCAAGCCATGCAAGTGTTTTAAACTTCGTAAATTAAGATTAAACTACAGAATACACAGCTGAGCCGCTGGAACAGAGATTCTGCTTTACAGTGATATGTTACTTGTGATTCCCGTCAAGACTGTGGGAGGTAAAATCACTGAAAAATAATCACTTCCTTAGAAATTTTGACATTTTGAGAAGCACTGTAGCAGAGAACCTACCTTTTGAAGTTTTGTTTTCAGTGGGCTTCACATGTGTCTAGACCACAGTTCAGCAAGGCTCCTGGACACAGGCTTCACAATTTTGGAGCTCCACTGAGGCTGTGAGCAGGGAGCAAGCAGGGAAGAGGCCAAAGGCAGCTCTGTTTCCTTCAGATCATAGGAGCCTCTGTGCCAGCTGCCTTCCACCCAGAGCAATGAGAGACCCAAGACGAAGGTTTTGAAATAAGTTGAGAAATTTGCTGAAGCTGAAAGTGTCTTTTCTCTGGTTTTACCTGACAGAGCCACTGGAAATGGAAAGGAAAATGAAAACCACAGCTTGTGAGTGCTCTTAAAGCTGATGTTAGTCCTTTGTAGCCTCGAGCACGTTCTTACTATTACTCTATATTACGTTTTACAGTTTCAGAAAATTGTGGGTAAAATGTTTTTTGGCTTGTTTATTTTTCCATGCGTCAAAGGCAAAGCTCTCCCCTTTGCATCTATTGAATCTAAAATTGACAAGGCTGCTCTTCTTTAACAACTCATATAGCACCTTATTCTGCCAAGACATCTTTGTTTGTGCACCAGCCACATCAAATGCAGTTAGTGCAGGACTGGGAATACTGTTTATTAGTTAACCACAGCTGCAGAACTAGCAGATGGAGCAGAACACATTTTTGTTGAAGATCACAAAAGTAATGACTACTGTTCTTTTCTTTTTCATTTTTAATCTGTCATTGCTTCACGATGGAGTTGCAGATTTCGTTAGAGACTTCACAGACTGCTACAGAAACCACAGTATCCATTACATTTAATTATTCCCCCATTTGTTTAAACAGTGAGTGATTTTATTAAATTGAATTATTTTCCTCTGCAGCTTACATGAGAAAGGGGCATTATAATTACAATCAGGTTGGCATTTTAAAGTTATAACATTTGTAAGCTACAGCAAAATTTTCCAAAGCCCTGTAGAAATTACATGCATACTTAAATGCCAACAAAATTCGCTCACATACCACCTTTAAAAATCTCAGTTTTGTGAGCTGAAACTGAGATCCCAGCTGAGGGGTAACAAATCAAAATGACCGAGTGGCCAGCAAAACCTGCATCCTCTGAGAGCCCCCAGAGCCAAGACAATGATGCAGTGCCAAGGAGGCAGCAGAAACACTGGGGCTGCTCACTGTTACTCAGAACAATTCCCACTGGCTTAAGTAAAAGCAACAAGCAAAAATAAACAACAAGTAAGAATTTTTAGTCTTTTCATTTCTAGCATCCTGTCCAGTAAAGCAAGTGTGCTAGCATTGGTCTGAATCCCGAGGATTTCAGGTCATACCAGTTCCCTTATTCTGATGAATTTCCCCTTCTCTCTGCAGCCTTTGCACTGGACCTTCCACACCTCCAGCTCCCATTCCCACTCCTAAAGCTTCACAGACTCCAGGCATCTGTCCCAAGGACCTGGTATCAGCCACAGCTTCCTCACGAGGGCAAGGGGAGAGTCAGGGACTGTGACCAGGGACAGGACCCGAGGGAACGGCAGGAAGCAGTGTCAGGGCAGGTTTAGGTTGGATATTAGAAAAGGCTTTTCACCCAGAGGGTGGTGGAGCATGAACAGGCTCCCAGGGCAGTGGTCACAGCCAATGAACGCTATTGCTCCATCCTACAGTGCACGTAAAGCATTAAGCTTATACTCATGGTCTACAGGAAGAAAAGAGTTTTGTCAGGGCTCTTGCCACAAAACACAGCAGCAGAAACGTTAATTCCATCAAGGGTGGAAGATTATCTCTTCTGCAAATGTACCATGGCTATGACCAAAAGGGGTAACTGTGTGATGTGATTTTCACTGAGGCTAACAGGAAAGTGGGGTGAGGAACAAGCAGCTTTTTTCAGATTGATGTATGGAAAGAGCTTGGGGTGGGGGGACTGGAAATGAAGGCTGGGTCCGACAGTACAGTCCTGTGTCACTCAATACAGTGGACTAGAAGAGGGATTTTATTACAGCTCTGCTGCTGCCCAGCTGCTTTCATTTGATTAAGAACCCTAGGGCTCCCTGTTCCTGTGCTCTGCTGTCCTGTTTGCTTGGCCTTTTGGACAGGAGTCTGCAGGCTGTGAGCCTTTGTATGCCACTCCACCACCTCACAACACTGGTCTTGGCAGAGGGTCCTAAAAACTACCAAAACTCCCCCAAAACTCTCACCCAACCATGAATGGGTTCTGATGATGGCATTACCACATTCCCAAGGTGCACCTTCAGAGAATACAACCCGCAGAACTGCTCTGACAATGGCATGCAGAGGGGATTTATGGCGTGTGCCATGATTTCATGACCAAGTCTGCCAGTGCTTCATAGAGCAAATCATTTTAGTGTTTTAAGTCCTCCACCAGATGAAGATGTTGAGAAATAAATGCCAAATGACAGCAGCCATTGTAGCTACAGCCAGGGTTGAGTGTCTGTCTGGAGCTAAGGCTTTATAAAACTTGAAGGAAATGAGCCATGGCGAGCAGAACCATTACAATGACAATAAAATTCTTCATTGCCAGTTTGTCACTCAGCCACTGGACAAAAACCACCAGGTTTTTGGTGGGAGCCATCTCTGTGGGCACCTTTTATTACACCGGGATCTATTGCCCTGGTCAGGGAAAGCGAAGATGCTGAAATTCTCTCTCTTCCAGAATTACCCCAAAGTGTCCTTACTGCTCACAGCAAACCTGCAAATGTGTTCCTGCACCACCTAAATGTCCCTCCATGACAAGAGACGCCTTTGCTGTCCATTTAAAGCAGCTTTAGCCAGCACCAAATAGAGACTTTTCTCCTCAATAAAAAGATAATGTATAGTGCAGGTTCCTTCCAGGAGCAGCATTTTTCAACCTGAGTGTATTTCTCTGCTTGAAGTGACTGGTATCTTGAAGAAAAATGGGAGAGGTTTCCCAGATTCAGAATTACGAGGAGCTGCTGGGATTGGGGCTATGAATTCAGGGCTCTGAATACACAGAGTCAGACTCTGCCAGCAAACTGCTGCTCTGTACTGTCCTCAGGATGCTCAGACCCAGCCCAGTCACTTCACCAGAGTTGAGGGTGCTTTGCTGTGAAAATAACCTGCCTGCACTTCTGGCCACAGTGCATGGATTATATCCAACATTAATGTGCTATTGGTGTGAAGATTCACGCCAATGAGAGTCATAAAAATGCAGATCTTTTACCACCTGATGGATTGGAAGGAAGAATGAATCCTCCAGTGTCTCTCTGCCAGGCTTCCCCCCTCACCATGCCTCTGACGTGCACATGGCAGCTGAGCCCAGTGAGGCACGAAGCACCAGAGCTGCCAAAAGAAGGTAAATTCCACAAACAACAAAGGCTGCCCCACTTTAAGGACGGGGGAAATGCTGAGGAGCAAACCCTGACACAGTGTTCCAAATGCAGGTTTAGAGGTTTAGCCAGGTACTTTTTACATCACAGAAACTTTCCTGAGCAGCAGCTGGATGATCCCTTTGCTCTGCCGAACCTGGTGATGTAAAACTCAGTAGAAGGTTGAATCCATCCGTCTCTCTGAGATTATTTCTTCTTGCAGAAACATGAAGCACAAAAAAAAGGAGAAGGAAACAGCATTGGGGTCAAAAAATTCTTTGAAGGCTCATGGAATTCAGACACAGTGAATTCCTTCTGTTTCTCCTCCTCACGACAACATTTGTCACAGACACACTCAGCCTACATCTTTCTGGATCCTAATCTCTGTAGTGTGAATTTGGTTTGCATTTTAGCAACATGTCCTCAGCAGATATGTCCAACCTTGACTAAACCAAAGGAATCCAACAAATCAGTGGATCTACATCCAACTGATAAAAAATTCTACATTCTTCTTCCCAGTTTCTTCCACCCACTTTCTAACCTTTCCTGTTTTGAATCAAAAAGAGAATACAGTAGCCAGAGAATTGAATTACAAACTAGTGAAATAAATCAGAAAACTGCAAGGCATCAATCAGAACAGAACATTGTCTGTGACATAGGAGATTTTTGATGCCTCATTTTCCTGACAAAAAAAGTGCAATCCTAATGCCATCCAGTGTTTTCACAATGCACCGATGAACTGAAAAAACAGAATAACGAATGACGGGCACTTCACCCATTCTCAGACTGGACTTCACACCAGTAACACAACCACAGGGGCTACAGCAATTCTATTCTCTGAAACAAGCACATATGCAGCGGAGAAGGACAAATCCCCTCCATGTAGAAATCTGCAAACAATAAAACCAAATCAGTCAGTTTCAAATTATTTGTGTTTTACTTCTGTGTCCAATAGGATCTCAAGTGTTTGTACAATCTGGGTTTATCTGTTTAAAGCATCTTTAACTCAGGAATTCTAGAAATCAATCAAAAACTAACTCAGTCTCTAGGGCAGATAAATCTTAGAGGACATTCACAGAACTCTGTGCTCTTGAAATAAAATCATCTTGTATATCCACATGCCAAATTGGGCTACCATGGATCTGGACTCAGTGAGGTCTTAGTAGACAAGCTGGCATAAGAGTATTTTCCAATTAAGATACTTATGTGTGTCTTTATCTGATACAGGCAAATATCTGTTTATTTTATTTATAAATAAATA
>VYZT01063238.1:0-31594 GCA_013400735.1 Pomatostomus ruficeps
TTGTTCGCATCTTCTGGGAGTTTTTAACCTCCCAGAAGGGGAGGTGTTATTACAGGGCACTGGACCTAGAAAATTATGCTCAAGTGTGGCCTTTCTCATTTCCAGGAAAGGATCTAACTTCCCTTGGGGTTCTTTACAGTGGTGGAGGGTTAAGGAGAGGCCCAGATCATTGCTCCTTTCCTCATGAGGCTTAACTTTCAGCTTTTCTATGATGGGTGGCACCTGTTGCCTAACTAAATGTATTTACAGGTTTCTGACTTGGATGTGTTAGAAGATCATGGCAAAATAATTAATCTTTTACACAAAGTTATATTTTTCAGGTGTTCTCACCTGAAGGACTTTCTGGAGCTATTATGTTTTGTGCAGCCTGGAGTACTTGGTGCTCAGTGTAAACCCAGACCAGCTTGTTGTTTGGTCCTAGTCTGTCATCGTTTTCAAGAGGGTGAGATTCAAATGGCCATCCAACAAACATCTACTTTAGTGCATGCGGAGCACTTTTCAGGCCCATTAACTTCACTGAGTAGCAATCCATTCAGACTAATAGGTGCTTAGACAGCCAGTGCACATATAGGAAACTCATTTCAGATGCCCTCATTCCAAACTGGATCGCACCCAGAGTGTTTCAGTGTCACATCTTTCAGCTTCCTGCCTTGCCCTGCTAATGCTCTGGTTCTTCATGTTTTTTGGAACAGAGCAGTCATTACAAGACTGGACCTATGGTCCAAACAGGTACAGAATGATTACAGCTCTTGACACTTTTTCATTTTGAGCTATTAATAACTACTATGACCCTTGTTGCTGCTATAAACATCCTTATCTTACATAATAAAAAATAAAAAGGAGTTTTTGCTCTAGCAGACAGCTGATAGTGATCAGATGGACAGAATACAGGCTGATATTTACCAAAATGGAATTTTTCTCCATATGCTTTATATTGGTGTAATAATTCTGTATCTCCTTGTGTTTGGAAGGAGATAATGGATAGAACCAAAGGCCAATAACTTGAATTGGATGAATTTGGATGAATTTGAGTCAAGCAAAAAGGAGAGATGAAGACTGAGTCAAATTGTCCATCAATTTCTCCATTAAACTAATGGGTGTGAAATATTTATCTATGTTTACATTTGCACCTTAGGTTTGAAAAAAGGATAATGGACAGAGGTTGGTAACTTGAAGAACCCTTCTTTGGCAGCAATTAACATCACACCAAATGGTCTCATCTCTCAAAACAGATTTATGAATATTTTAAGGACGTTTCATAATGACAGCACTTCAGAAACCAAGGAAATGAATATGCATCTCACTAAGTGTTCAGTTAAGGCCATATTACCTCTGTATCAGTGGCCCAATTCATTCTAGTAACACAAGGAGTTTCTTACATTAAGAGTTTCATACAGTTATCTGGGGTAAATTTATGTGATATAATGATACAGTGACATAGAAAACATCCCTAGGTGCCAAAGTAGTATGTCCTTAACATTTGGAGAAAACAGCAATTTTATGTGGAAGAACCCCCTGGAAAGAATTACAGTATAAACTTGACAGAACTGTGATTATTGAAGTCACAGGTAAATCAAAGATATAGATATTTATGGAGATATTTTATATACAAACTTCTTTGTAGTTTATTAGATTGGATATAATGAAGATCTTGACATTCACAGAGTCACAGAATGGATGAGGTAGGAAAACATCTCTGAAGATTATCTAGTTCAGCTCTCCTCTTCAAAGCACAGTGAAATAGTGTGGGTAGTGCAAGGCCATGTTCAGCTGAGGTTTGAACATCTTCATGGAAGCTCTACAGCCTCTCCAAGCAATGTGTTCCAGGTGTTTGACCACCTGCACAGTAAAACAATACAAAACCAAAAACCAAGAAAACACAACCTGATTTTTTCTTGTATTCAAATAGAAGTTTCTGCTTCCTGTGAATTTTGTCCCTTGCCCTTGCCACTGAGAAGTGCCTGGATCCATCTTCTTTACTATTTCCCATAAGGAATTCATTGGTAAGATCCTCCTGAGCCTTTTCTTCTCCAGGCTAAACAGTTCCAGCTCTCTCAGCCTCTCCTCATGTGTCAGATGTTCCTCTACCTTAATCATCCCCATGGCCTCTGATGGACTCAGTCTCGTGTGTCCATGTCTCTCTTGCACTGGAGAGCTCAGAATGGAATCCAGAACTCCAGATGTGTTTCATCAGTGATTAACAGAGGGTAGGAATCACCTCCTTGACAATGTTTTCCATCATGTGGCCCAGAATACTGTAGGCCTTCTTTGATAAAAATGCATATTGCTGGCTCATGGTCAACTTCTTGCCGAACAGCACTCTTGGGATATTTTCTGTCAATCTGCTTTCCATGCAGTTGGCTCCAGTGTGTATGCTGCATGAGTTTCTTACTCCCTGGATGCAGGATTTTGCACTTATTGAATTACATCAACAAGTGATCAACAATGAAGTTCCTGTCAACTAATTTCTCTAGACCATTGGAGTCCCTTTGAATGGCAGCACAACCCTCTGATATACCAGCTATTTCTGTTCATCATACTTGTCAAGGGCTCATTCTCATCATCCAGGTCAATCATGAAGCTGTTGAACAGCATTGGCTCTAATACTGACCCCTCACCACTAGTGACTGGCTTTTGGATGGACTTTGTGCTGCTGATCACAGCTTTATAATAAAAGCTACATTTCAGACCATTTTCAGTCTGCCTTATTGCCCATGTGTCTAGTCAGTATTTCATCATTTTTTCAGCAGGGGTGTTATGGGGACAGTGCCAAAAGTCTCCCTAAAACTGGGGTAAACAACATCTATTGTTCTTATCTATTGAACTCATCACGTCATAGTACAATAATTTCTGTTTGGTCATATATAATTTCTCCTTCATAAATCCATGCTGAATATTCCAAATTACTTTCTTGCCTTACAAATATTTGGAAATTATTTGCAGGATCATTTGCTTTGTCACCTTTCCAGTGACTGAGGTGGGGGTTACTGCCTTCTAGTTCCCTGGATTCTTCTTCCTGTCCTTCTTGAAAGTTGGAGTAATCTCTTTCTTCCAGTCCTTAGGAATCTCTCTAAAATACTATGATCTCTTGAAGATAATTGAGAGTGGCATTGCTTCCTCAGGCAGCTTCCTCAGTGTTTGCAGGTCTATCTCATTAGGTCCCATGGACTTGTGTGCAGTTTATTGAAATGTTCACTATCCTGATCATCCTCCACCTTACTTGTTGCAAACTTTTGCACTGTTCTCAAGGACCTGGGGTCCCTGAAGGCTGGTATTGCCTTCTGTCTGTAACTGGGGCATGGAAGCCATTGAGTACCTCAGTCTCCTATTCCTCTTCAGCATCAGTCCACCTGTCCCCTGGTCTTCCTTTTGCTGTTAATGTACCTACAGAAGCCCGTCTGTCCAGGTTTCACTCTTGGTGGGCTTTGGCTTTCCTACTTGTGCATGAAAGCAATGTGTCTGTATTCTTCCAGAGTATTCTCTCCCCTCTTCCACCTCTACTGTTAGGAGCTCCTCATTCATACCTGCAGGCTTCTTGCGACCTTTGATTGATTTCCTGTTCATCAGGATGTGCCACTCTTGATCTTGGCGAAGATGATCCTTAAAAATCCTTCCTGGGCCTCTGTTGTCTCTGGGATCATAACCCATGGGATTCTTCCAAGAATGTCCCTGAATTGACCAGAGGCATTGCCACACATAAGAGATATGAGTCTGAATCACACACAAAATGCCTTGCACAGTATTCAGAAAGCATCAGACCATGTAGGATGCCTTTATAAAAGCTACTAACTTGAAAAGGAAGTTGTTGTGAATACACAAACACTCAAGAGACAATATGATATTTAAAATTATCAGAAGATTCTTACTACTGCCTCTTAAAAAACATATTTTCCGATAAATATTTATACTGTAAACACATAATCTCAAATGAGTCAGTTCCATGTCTTAAGTATCCTAAAATTGTGCAGCTTGGTATGTCACTTTAATGTAAATTTTATGGAAGTCATCAGTGTGAAAAGTAGAGTAAGCTTCCTATAAATTATGCCACAGATACTTTAATAGCTTGTGGGTAAAAAAATGAATCTAATTTTCCTAGAGATGTTTAAATGACACAGACAAACTAAGAAATGCAATGAAAAGGCAACAAAGCTGTTCCAGGGGCTTGGAACCAGTTCCATAGAGAAAAATCTCAGCACGGCTGGAGTCCTTGGCTTGGAAGAGAATGACTAAAGATATGACAACAGACCTTAAAATTATAAAACACATGGAGGTACTGTATCTGGAATGCTGATCCTTTTTATGGCAATCCAAAACCTAGGGAGTACCCACTGAGATTGCTCAGGTAAAGGAAGCAGTTTGCAAGCAATGCATAATTATATAGTGAAACTGATTGTTAATGTTTTGGGCCACTGGATCTTAGGTACCTTAAAAGGGAGAGAGAATAGGTCTATTGATTACTCTCCATACATACTGGTTTGCCTCAGGAAGGCCATGGACTTCGTCATACAAGTGAAAATACTACTCAATATTTCTCCCAGTTCTTACACCCCTCCTACAAACTTCTGCTCTTGGCCACAGAAGCTGGGCCGCTCTAGTCTTTGCTTGATCCACCACAGCTTCTTACAACTTCTACCCAGAGATATGTACTTTAAATTCAGTCTAAGCTCATAACTACTGCTTAGGTTCTGTGAGAGCAAGATTTCATGTTACATTATACTTTATTGGGTCTCTCTGGGACGGAGATTTCCCCAAAGCAGCCCTCTTAGTGCTGTGCTTTATATTTGTAGCTAGAAGGGCATTGATAACACACCAGTGTTTTGGCCATTGCTGAACAGTGCTAGAGGATCATCAACCTCCCCCACAGGGGCCAGGGGGCTGGGAGTAGGCCAGAGGTTTAGAGGGGACACGGCCAGGACAGAAGACCAAAACTGTGTAAAGTTATATCCCATAGAATAAACAATCTTGTCTTGAGTAATAAGAGCTAAAGGAAAGCAGAGGAAGGGGGACATTTATAATTTAAATTCAATATTAAGATGTTTGTCTTCTAAAGCAACTGCTTTACATACTGGAGCTCTGCTTCTGAGGAAGTGACTGGACATCACCTGCTGGTGAGATGTAAAGAATAAATCCTTTTGTTTTTGCTATGCTTCCATGTGCCTTAGCTTTTCTTTGTTAAAGTATCTTTATCATGAACCACAATTTTTAATCTTATTTTCTCCCCCTAAACTGCTGAGGAGGGGAAGTAAGAGAGCAGCTTGGTAGGAATCTGGCTGGCAGCCAAGATCAACCTAGGAGCTCAGGAGCGGGGCTTTAGACGAATTCAAGATAATGACAGTAATTGCAAGACATAGCAGGTAAATCGTGGACCTGACGTTGCCAGACTGTGGGATAATTGTGGGGAATTTTGGTTGTAATGGTGATGGGGGGATGAGCGGTCAAGTGTAAATTGTCTTTAAAAATTTTTTACAGAAGCCTGTAACCATCAAGTTACATACTAGAGAACAGGTTTTTAAATAAATATAAGACCAGCTTTTGCCTTGATGCAACAGGTGGAGGGTCTATTGGCCAAAAGAAACCCTGATCCAAGTAAGTGATGACCCTTTAGTCTTGTTTTTGGTCAGTAGTTAAGACATTACAGAAAATTTCATTTTCTAGGAAAAGAAAATAAGTTAAATCTAATTTGCTTCAGCCTCAGTAAAATGCTTGATTTGATTGCTGTAAAAAAAATTATCAGGTTTTCTAAAGAAAGAGAAGCTGGAGGTTAGCAGAATAACTGAAGACTCAGATTTTCAAACAGAATACCAGATGAGTCCATACCAGTTACTGATTTTACAAACTTTAAAAAGTGTTGTCACTTCACAAGAGAGCTGGGTTAACATTCAGGAAGAAATGGGTGACCCTGAGAAGTGAGGAGATTGAAGCAGTAAAGCACTCAGTAATGTAAACCAAGATTTTTTGTAGGAAACTTAAATCCCTAAAGATGAAACTTGATTTGTTTGTGGAGTTATTTATTTGGTATGTTGTCCGCAATAACTTGCAACAAATCTGAGGCCTGCTCTGGTACTCCTGAACAGCACCTTTCCCTTTGTACAAGCTTTGTTTAATCAGCAAAATTAGTCCCAAGCATGGGGCAGTAAAGCTGCTGTTAGTGCTGGAGAGGCTCACGCTGTGCTTTAGGGAGGCAGTCACTTCTACGGGTCACTGTTGAAGCTCTGTGAGTTTATTTGTTTCTACTTAAGGTAGCAGCCACAGGAGAACGGGTAATACTAACCACCTTTGGCTGAGTAAAGGTCAAATATTTAGTCTAGGCTAACAATCAAGTTTTGGACAATTTGGCTATTATGTGTTTGTTCACAGTCCATAGGGAGATGAGATGGAAAGAGATGGTTTGCTGTTAACACCTCTACTGGTCTGCTTTCATACATGGTGTCTGCCAGCACATGGCTGCAGTACAGGGAGTACCCTGAGCATGCGGACATCAGAGACTTTTGTGACTTTCCAGATTTTGGCTCTAGTAGTCTATCACTTGATTTGAAAACACACTTCTAGGCAATAAACATATGCAGCTTTGGGTCCATCTGACAGCATTGTCTAGCATCAGCACAGCCAGTACTGCTTGCAGTTTCAACACTGCAATTCCTAATTTTATTTTTATATTTTGTATTGAACTTCTGTGGACCAAGTCAGACAACGCAAGTCTCTGTGTCCTGACATGCCTCTGTTACTGTATTTCTTGTAGCACTACCTCTGCTGTAAGTTCTTCCCCTTCAAACACCTGGGCCCATAAGGTATAAAGACAATTTTTGCCTTTAAACTTTCTTTTTTAGATCAAGTATTAATCAATTTCATGACCATGCCATAGAGGGCTGTGAGTTTCTTTTAATGTTCATCTCTCAGGCCAAAGAAGAAACTTGCCTTTTTTTCCTGTAAAGCAGGACAGTCTTTACATAAGACAGTAGTAGGGAACTCTTGTCCAGACATAACCTAATTTCCTTTCTCCTTGAGAAGTATTTGGGCATGAACAGAAAATTGTCATTGGTTTCTACTTTGCTATCCATTTTTTTTATCTTGAGTCTGCTTGAAATGACAAACTTCAAATGAAAACACTACTGAATTAGTGTGCTCTTCACTGCTATTTTTTCCACAATTAATTTCTTACATGGCATACCAAAGAAGGTGAGCATTTAGCCTGGGCTGAACAATTATGCAAAGATGGTAAATATCTTCATACATACCCCTGGTTACATTGCTGTGAAATTTTAAAACCCGAAAACTTGCATTTGCTTGTAACCCAAGTGTGAGTCTACTCAGCTTATCTAAGGGAGCAGATGTTGCTTCAGCTGAGCACAACACTCATGCTGAAGATCCCTCCTGCTCCTGGCTCCTTCTGGAGCATGGCTTCTCTGTGCTCATGTGGGCTGCCTGCACAAGAAAGCCCTCAGCAGTGCCCAGCATATAACCTCTGGGTTCTCTGCCCAGAACATCACTCTGTCCATTGCACACCCTTTGCCCCTTCACATGTAAGATCTGTTTATTCAGCTTCTTCTGCTGTCTTCCTCCTGCATGTGTGTAGGACTCATCCCTGCTCCTTTTATAACCAGAAGAGGATTTATTGCTTTGCATGCATTGTTCAACAGAAGGAGGTATTTGGTTTTATTCCACTACAAAAGTCATTCATGAACAGGGATGAAATACGATCTTAATCTTTAGTCAGGCAGAGCTCGAAATCACAGTAATAGATTTCTTACGATTCCTTTCAGAAAGCAAGGGCTGAGGAGAAACATCAGGACTGAATTAAGGATCATGTTTCCAAGACTGAAATGGTATTCCTGAGAGTAAGGTGCTGTGGGTTAGCACAGTTTTGATGCTGCTGCTGTCACGTTACCAATTTATACTGGAGTTTCTGCTCTTAATGCTCTTCTTAGATGTATTTCACCATATAGCAAGTGACCAGGTCCTAGGGATAATGTAACACATCAGAGTAAGAGAATGAAATGAGAGTTCTGTCTTAACACAATAACAGCCAGTGCAGTAAGTCTTAGGTTAGCACACCTTTATTTTAAACTCTTTTTGTAATTTAATTCTGTGGAAAAAGCCATCAGGGTTTGTGATGATATCCAGCCTTCCAAGGAGAAGCTGGAGTCAACAAATTTGTATGGTTGCAAACAAGGACATCCTTTGCCTCTCCCCTTCTCATTCTGGGACACAGAGGCTGAGATAAATAAAAAGACCTAAAGGATTAGGGGGCCACACTGCTATGGGAGTGAGAGGATCTCTCTGCCATACTTCAAACTGATTTAGTTCATAAATTTTGGAACTTAATCAGAGCAGGATTTTCTGAACTGGTTCACTGCACTGGGCCAACCACAGAGCTTTTTCTCATGTTTTCTACTTTAAATGCAATATTTATTTTAGTGTTATATCTTTGGGTCTCTTCATATGCTTCTCTTTGTCTTGATGCAGCATCTTTGGCTCCCACTTGCCTATTGTGCTGATAAAAATGTCACAGTGACCTTCAGAAATGTACCTGCTGTCTGGAGACTGTGCCTTAAAAGTAGTTCTGATGCCACTGTACACTTTGTCTTGTTTATTAAGCCCTTAACTCACAGGAGCTGATATTGTGTCAGATCATCTGCAGCTAATTGAAAACACCACCTGACAAGAAGATTAGAAGGAAACTCCCCATTCTGATGTCTGCTGGATGTTTTATATCTTCACAGGACTTTACAGGGCAGTTCCCAGGATAGTTTCTGCTGTGCATAACATTGAAAAAAGGTATCCTTTTGTTGATTTGTTTGCTTTTTCTAAAAGTTGAATGTTTCCCTCCCTCAATTTCTTCCTGGAGTGTCAAAAAGAACCCAGACCTTTTTGATTCTTTATCTGAACTAGAAACACAAAGATCCAGTTGATTAGGAAATCTTCTCTAGAAATAGTATTTTGCACTGAAGCACTGTTCACAAGAAGAGGGTTCAGGAGCTCCAGGGACAGCAATTAATGCTTTAGATTCACTTGATAAAAGCTTCCTTAATGCATAGATAATTGTTCTGCAGAGAACTGGAGAAAAAAATTTCTCCTTCTCTGGGGATGAAAGAAAAATAAGATTTCATATAGGCTGAGGGTTTTGTTTGTTTAGTTGTTTTTTTGGGGTTGAGGATATTTGTTTATTAAGGTTTTTTAATCAGTGCAAAAATCAGGCATAGCTCTGGCTATTGTTTATTGTATTTTCAGGCTGATGAGCATTGTGTACCTGCCCATCCTATCCTTCCAACTCTTGAAAAGAAGGAAACTGGATTTAAAATAGGCTAGAAAACTGTGGCATACCTAACATTCAGTTTTCAGATCTTCAAACAGCTTTCTTCATGTATGCAGACTCTAGGATGGACAGTCCCATAGGAGACCACCAAAGTCAAAACCAGTACACAGCTTCCTCCTGCTGTATATATTGAAGGAGTTGCTATAGATTAACCTCTGAAATGGGTTTCATAAAGCAAGTTCAGAATGTTACATGGAAACATGAATGCTCTTAAATCAAAGTTTCCTGAACTCATGCCTTCTGAAGCACAAAATTATGAGAAAATTACAGAAGAGAAGGACAGGTAATAAAACAATGTCTCCCTCAAAATCCAGGTCAGAGCCTTATGTTAATTCGTTATTCACCATCCTATTTTTCTAACAACTTTCACAAAAATGAAGAAGGCAAATGGAGAGAAGTGATTAAATAGCACATCTTGCTCTGAAATATTATTTCTTAATGTTATAACTTGAAAGGAACTACTACAAATAGCAATTGTGGTATAGTTACTGTGCAATAAATTCTAATCTTGTGTCAGCACCTGCTGAGCAGGGAGAGGGGAGGAGACTGAACTGAGCCTTCATCTCATTCATACAGCTTGATTATACACGAGCTTTAAATCCAGCTCTCATTCCACTTTATATTTTCATCTCCATTCAGTTTCCAGTGAAGTGTTCCTGTGTTCTTGAGAGAAAAGGAGGATGTGATTAGGTAAGAGAGTAAAGCATGCATTCGATTGCAGAAAGCATTATCATCTCTTCCCTAAACTGATTAGTTATTGTTCCCTTAAGCAGCACTAACTATGCTCATGTGCTCTGCAATCCAAGCCATAAGGGAGAGACACTGGCCAAATGCCAGTGCAGCACCCACTGATGCCATTCATAGAAGACAGAGCCAGAAAAGGCTCCAGTGGAGATCCTATGAGGAGCCTGAAACTTTGGTCCATGTTTTCCAGGAATCTTCCCTCTGAGGAGGTTTCTTAGTGGCCCTGGTCCCTGCCAGGTCACACTCATTCACTAGTCAGCGCCATGTAGGAAAGGAGCCTGTGGTGTCCTGATTAATTCATTTGATCTGCCTGATTTTATACAGTAGAGGAATGCAAGCACAACTGTGATTAGGCTTATCTTGTGCTGATTTTACACAAGTTTCTGTATGCTCAATTATTTTTTTCTGAAGAGGTTGCTTATGCCATAGCAGGCACCTTTGGAATTTTGATTCAACCCTTCTGTATGGGAATGTTTCATGTTTTGTATGTTTCACAGTGTTAATCAAGCTTAGTAACAAAAAATTGAGACGACGAGGATAAAAAGGACAAAGGGCAGTGTCTAGAGACAACTTTCCTCCCGTATGTCGGTCTGGAGAGAGAGCCTTTGAATAAAGGCAGTCAGCTCCACAGGAAGCCTCTCCCCCTGACAAGAAAAAGCAGGGACCTGGAGCTTTTGTGTTTCTCAACCAGTTGCCTTTTGAGAGCCTTACTGGGCTAAAAGGGGAAATGTAAAGCAGCAGCAACTGGGGGAAAGAGTGAGGGCACCAGACTGCAGGAGTTATGGGCTGGCTGCAGTCACCCAAGGTTTCCCTCATTCCTCAGGGAGCCGCCAGGAGCCTTACCACAGATCCTTCTCTCTTCCCAGTGAGACCTGAGAGCAGCATTGGGCATGGCAGGGGCAGACATTTGCTGCCTTTAGAGTCTCACCATACATCTTGGCCTCAGCAGGTAAGGAGGGATCTATGAACAGAGAGATAGGGGATTCTTCTAGTGTTTACTACTATATAAAAATTTAAAAAAGGAAAAAAGAGAGACATAAAAGATATTAGCTTAATTTCTTTCTCTGTCTGCTATTGTGTCACTGTCTGTTTACATGATTAAATCACTGGAGTGTGTCCTGTCTTGTGTTTTTCTAATGTATCTGATGCAAACTGGAGGCTGCCTAATATTCATTATTAGTAACTGGCTAAAACAAATGGTGATATGTGTAAGCTGCTTTAGTAGAATTTATTTAAAATACTCAAAAATAGAATACAATCACGTGTGGATTTTTTTGTGTAAAAGTCTGCAGTGTTCAAAAATTTCTTTGTGGGTAATTTGTAAGCATGGAATTGCCTGACAAACTAATATATACCCAGATGTTATCTTGCTGTGCAGCAAGTCCTACAGAAAGTTAATCATGAACAGATAGATTGTATTTTGAAATTTTGGTCCAGAGCCTTTAAAAGCGAATGTGTAACAAACACCAATAGTTTGTACTTATACAAGCTTCAAAACAAATATTGTTTGTGTTATTTGCATATTCATGAGGCTCATGTATGCATATTCCAGTAGGGGCATCTCTAAAAATTATCCTAAACAATAAGATCAGTTAGATAATACAGTCACCAAATCAGCTAACAATCTAGAAAATATCCTATAGGTATCACTAATACAACAAGATATCGAGAATGTTCATAAAAATCCAGCCTTTACTTGTCTTAATTTAGTCAGTACTTACTTAATAAGGTAATATCACCAGTAGAGAATGAGCAAAATTAAGGAAAGTTAGGGTTACATAGACAAGAGTATCTAGTTATTTATGTGAGACAGAAGCATGTCGTGAGAATTCTCTTCTGAAATAAGCTGACAATGAACACTAATATGTCACAACATACCACAGATTGATTTCAGTTCAGTCAGCCTCAGATATAATGATTAGTACAGATGATATTTAACCCTGCAATTTTCATACTGTGGATTAATGTTCAACCTGGGTGGTTACCATAAGTGAGACATTCATTTCTCTCCTACATTCCTTCATCTGCATATATTCAGGCACAACTTAGCTCCCAGTGAGCAATACTCACTATCATGATGAGCAATAGGAAATGAAATGTTAAATCCAAAAGCAAAGAATCATCACTAGCTTTATGAATTTAGCATTCAAATCAAGTAACTTATCAGAGTCTGAACTGAAAACACTGTAATTATTTATATCTTCATGGGAAACTTACTGCTTTCATAAAGCATCTAAATATATTGACAACCAGTAAATATTCATCATTTAAAATCTACTATCCAGCTTCAAGTTTTACAGTAATTAATTTAGTTCTGACAGAGTGAGCAATATTCTTGAGTTTCTTTAAGACTTAAAAAAAGGTCAGGCTTGATTCTCATATTTTTCTTTGGAAAAATCTGCGGAAAAGATTTGTAGGCAGCATCAGAAAATGTAATGATGGCATATATACACATATTTGATTGAAAAATATGTTTTTCAAGCTTTTTACTTACTGGTTGCAGTGGTAGGTGTTAACTGCTAAGCATAAAAAATCTAACAGATTCTTGAACTTTGAAGATCTCAGCCTGAAGATATTTCGTATTTTAAATACTTGTCTTAATATATTTCTTGAAGTATGGAGAAGCTAAGGATTTTCTGGTAACATATGGAGTTCTGTGGTTTTTGGATGCAGGCATATTTTGTAGTTATGATCAGTCATTAGGGTCTATAAGGTCTGTCATCCTAGAAGTTTTATCTTTGTTTCAAAGGTGTATATATTTATATACCAGGAAAACCGTAGGCCCCGATACACGGCTACCAATATTCAAAAAATCCTAAAACCCTTTCTGTTCTGTGACGTGCTGTCATCTTTTAGATAGAATGTCATCTAGTTGATACTAAACACTAGCACTTTTAATATTACCTCCAAAATGCAGTAGTATCATATTTTCAGGGGCATCATATATTTCAGAAAGGTATTCTTCAAATATCATAATTTCTTTCTACAACATTTTGTTCTGGTGAAGGGAATTTCACATGGAAAATAAGGCAGAAAAATGCTGATCTTTTGCATTCAGATAGCCTTGGATCACAATATATGATCTATTTTAGGGATTTCAGTCTACACCCAAGTTCTAAAAGGAGTCAGAGGAAACATCTTCTCTTGTGGCTTTTATTGTGCTGAGAGCAGTGTTTAAAATTACTTTCTGTATGTGTGTGGAAGAAGTCTTGATGAAGATGTGACACAACAATATTGCGTTTCTCTGATAGACCATGGACCATACTGGCTCAGTGACACCCTTGCCAGAATAGCTCCTTGAATCTCCTAAATGTTTTTACTTTAGAAAGACTGTGATCAATATACACAATATTACACATGGCTCTTCTCACTGCCACTTTGCAGCATGTAACTTCATGCTTCAGCCTTCTCATTCGTTGTGAAAATTCAGTGTGTGTCAGCAAAGCAGCAGATGGGGAAAAAAAAATAGGAGCTTACTCTCTGTCCAATACTATGAATGAGCAAAGCAGCAGTGAAATATTCCTGTTTATAAACTCCTAGGTGGCAGAGGCTCTTCCACATTTATTTGTACCCACTCTAAGGAAGTTCTTCATACATAGAGACAGTCAATTTAAAAGAAAAAACTCTCCATTGCCTGAAATACAGTTTTCTTTGTGAAGAATTACTGGTATTTTCTTTCAAATTCATAGCTCCTAACCATAGTTAAAGGAAAAGAAAATTAATTTTAAAAGATATAATTTTTTCATTTGATATAGGTGTTGCAGTAATTGTCCTTTTGCAAAACCAAAAATGTTTACATTTGTATTTCCACTTTCTTGAAAACAAGATATTGTTTCTCTTTCTCTGGAGGAATAAAACCCATCCCTCATAGCAGTTGCTGTTTCAGGACCTCCAATAATTACAGGAAGATACGCTGTTTAAATTTGTACTCAGTGTGAACAGAGTGCAAAGGCCAGTACCAAACAGATATGGATTTAAATCAGATGTTTGGAAGATTTTATCTGTTCACTAATGTAGCATGGAGTAGTCAGACTCAGTCTGGAAAATAACTTATATTGTCACAATCTTTTCAGCTGGAATAGAGTTGGCTCAAATGGTAAAAAAAAAAAAAATGATTTTGAAATATTCTACAGAAGTATGGCTTATTCTGTCAAAAATGATTACACACTGAAAAACTGCTGACTCTGTAATGTCGTCTGTTTTCATTCCTTCCTTCCTTCCTTCCCTCCTTCCTTCCTTCCTTCCTTCCTTCCTTCCTTCCTTCCTTCCTTCCTCCTTCCCTCTCTTCCTTTCCTCCTTTCTTCCTGTGATAAGAGAATCCTAGCAGTTTTCCTAACAAACATTTTCCTCCCAAAATATCTTCTGCTATAAGGAAGATAGAAGCCTCCTCTCCAACCTATAGATTTGTTTATGCTTAGGAAAAGCAGAACGCTTAGGAAAATTTGAGAGCTATTTATTTATTTGCTTACTTATTTATTTTTGTTACTCATGTAATTACACCTGCCATGATTAGTTTTAATATGATGAATTACAAAGATAAAAGTGTAGCAAGATTTCTGCCCCTTCATTTCACTTGCAAATGCAGCATAGATTTTCCTCATTGCCTGTGGTGCAATTTCACCAATAGAACAGTTTTTAGAGAATGCAGAACTCAGTCATCTGAAACCTGTAGAAATGTGATCAAGTCTGGTGTGAACCCTGCAGGATTTTTTTTCCTTTTTTCCTTTGTTTCTGAAACCAGACCTTCAACTACAACAGATGGTT
Source organism: Pomatostomus ruficeps (assembly GCA_013400735.1). Taxonomy (NCBI): domain Eukaryota; kingdom Metazoa; phylum Chordata; class Aves; order Passeriformes; family Timaliidae; genus Pomatostomus; species Pomatostomus ruficeps. The sequence continues at coordinate 14,822 of VYZT01063238.1, forward strand.
CCTTTGCCCTAGTGTGCCCATGGTTCAATTCTGATCAATAAGATCAGGACATAACAAAAAAGGTCTGATATCCTATTTTTGTTTGTTTGTTTAATATATATCTGTGCATATGCTCTTCTGTAGAACATTGTCTTGGTTGCATCTCAACAGGTTGTGTCCTGTCTTCCAGTGACCTACATGCTTCTGTTCAAACACAACCCAAATGAAACAAACATGATCATTTCAAGTCCTCTGTTAAAAAAAGGCTTCCTGGAACTGAACTACTCCAAAACTACTAGGAGATCAGTTCCTAAACTTATCTTCAGTGAAGATAACGCAGGAGAGAAACTGGGTGTGTATCTCCCTAACAACAGAAGGCAGAGAGAGTGTTTCTGTGACATCATCACTGCATGTGACATCAATGCTTTGTCTTTCTCTTCTGAAAGGGTGTGATATCTATAGCTCACAAATTCAGATAAACTCTAACTGGGACAATGTTTCTTTTATGAGTGGAAGTAGATAAAAAAGCCATTTTTTTCATGCTATAGATGGACCAGAACAATAGCTTATATGAAAAAATATATGCAAGCAGTTAAAGAATGCTTCCTTTTTTCTTCTTTACTCTGTGGTTTGTTGGGTGTGCTCTGTGCAGACGATTGGTGATGAAGGCATAGACAGGATTAGCAGATTTTGAAAACATTTGGTTATTTCTTCATGAGTATGTTCATTTTCATGTATTCTCAGGTCAAATATGGTAAAAGCTTAATTGTAAAGAAAAACTGTTGTGGTGTGCTCTGGCCAGTTTTGGTCTATCTCATGGCCAGGCTCTGCTATNTCCCTATGGAGCGCACCACAGCAAAAAACATTCTCATAACAGAAATGTGGTTTTGAAGTTGACTATAAAAATCAACATAAATAAAAACTTAATTTCTTGCTAATGTATTTTCATGTGTTATATAAACTAAACAAATAAACATGAGAATGTTATCAGCTTTGAATAAAAGCTATTAAAAATTACAATACCATAAACTTGAGTGCATGGGAGTCTCTGAGTCTCTGAGAATGATGTGTTCTATTCCCTTAGTACTGAGCAGAGGCTCAAAGCTGGTACAAACCCTGAAACCATAATTTTCTGTTTTCTCTGAAATCAAAATTAAAGCAAAGGCATGGTGTATACTTAGCTAAGAAGCTCCTACCTGAACAAGACCTAAAAACTTGCAAGGAACCCCAGAAAACAGCAGTACTCAACAGTCTCTGGCAGTAAGTAACTTGAGAAACATTTTTCTCCAAATACTTTCCTTTGCTCAGAGACATCTCAAAGCTAAAAAGAAGCCTGGTGACTTTCACTGCTTATTTTGAGAGCATTTCTGACATCTGCCTTGTTATCTAAACTTTGAACTAATTCTAGAATTATATCCGTGCATTCAGTCTTAAATATGAGATTTAATACACTGGGCATAACTTGGTTTGGTGACTTACTGAAACAAGATCTGTTTAGTACAGCAGTTTTGTGGAATACATAACAAAACCTCTGTAGTGTACTGAGTTCAAGGAGATAATTTCTTCAGCCTGTGGGTTTTGAATCTTTAACCAGCTCTTGCCTTCATTATAGGTAGCAGAACTACCTGAGCAGTGAAAGGAAGCATAAATAATCACCCACAAATGACAGCAGCAGTGCAGCTCTTCACGGTGGGACTTGCAGCACTGAGCATTAAGTCAGAATCTCTGCTTTTGACATACAACCAGTAGCCGTAACTCTAACCTTAATTATAGCCCAGGGTTCCATCTCCTCAGAAAATATGTACATAAGGCATGGAACTTAAAAAGTACCTTACCTCTTCCTACTCTCAGGCCCATTATAATTCAGCAAAGAGTGTATTTTATGTTTTACATTGCTTTGTCCTAAATCTTAATGTAATTAAATGCAGGGGAGCTACCCCAGCAATGAAAATATTCATCTCATACTGGCTAGAGTAGACATAAAACTTCTGCCTAACTCTAAAGATCTACGTCTTTCTATCTCTAGATTAGCAGATCCTGAAACCATTCCTAACTCTAACCTTTCCATTCTAGCCAAGGGAATCCATCTCTTCTGAAATAGTGAATACTGAAGGTGGCCCTTGCCTTCTTGCCATCAGTCAGAGCCTTTTAGCACCCAGCAAAAAAAGAGTACTTTTTCATTTTTAGATTTAAAAATCCAAGCCCTAACTCTTACTTTCAAATTCATTCTATCCCATGGATCCATTGTGAGTAGTCAACCCATCAAAGTACTGCTCATCAGAGGTATCTACTTTCATTTGAACTCTGAAATGCCATTCAGCCAAAACCTTAAATTTTTACATCCCAAATGCTATCATTAGCTGTCACCTTGACGTTACCTAGAGAACCCCCCTCTTTTGGAAAAGTGAATATGAAGTAGTGTACGAAAGGGCCCTTGTATTCCTCAAAAACTCTTAGAGTCATTCAAAACACAGGAAAAAAGTTCTCATTACTCTTTAGACTCCCTTGGTCTAACCCTAAACTCCTTCTCTCCAGCAAAGAAACTTATCCAGATGGTGAAAGGGAGGTAATTTATTGGCCATGACCAGCTCTAACCTTGTTCTCAGTGGTGAAGATTGTGCAACATCCCATCTTACAATGAGATCTTCTCTCCAGAGACCAAAATCCTGTCTGTCATCTTCACTCATTCAGCCAGCAGAGCCATCTGAATAATAAAAGAAAGGACAAAGATTTACCACAAATCTTTGCCAATAGATGACCATTTCAATTTCAGTCTGTGTGGGCTCCAGAGCAGAAAAATGACTTTTTATGACTTTTTCAGGCCTTAGATTCTCCAACTCCTAAAGTTTAAGAGCCAGAGGATCCAGGCTGACCTTATCTTCTGTTGTTGGGGGCAGGCATGTCACACATGCCGACTGAAGATCTCCTAGGTTTCTCTTTTATCTCTAGACATACTTGTTAGCATAGAAACACATAATCACCGGATGATTATATGCAGGTGCTTTTATTAGAAGAGCTCTGGGAATCGGGGTACAGATGAACCCAAATCTGACTCTGTCATGGATTAGAGACGGACACATTTTATACCCTTTCTTTACATAACTGTTGTATAATCATATGCTAATCATTAACTTGATATTGTTCTATTGAAGACTCCCTTCCCACAATTGTTTTTACCCAGCATGACTCTAAGCCCCCCTCGTTCCCACAGCATTTCTGATCTGATCTACAAGTGAGTACACAGGTAAAGGTTCACATGATTTAGCAGAAACAATACATAATATTTACTAAGCAATCACAGGTACAGATTCACATGATTCCCATCTCGGGAATCCAAGGCCCCTTTAGCTACCACGATCCCAAGGCCTACTTTAGCTACCACGATTTTAGAAGCATTTTAACCTTATGCTATCATACTGACTTTATAATGTTATTTTTTAAATACTTTAAAGCTACCCATCATTTACAGGCACATACTGGGTCATGGTGCCTACCCACTGGGCATTACGTGCATGTTGTACCTGCTTAGTATAGAGAGCCAAAATATGGGTTTTGTAAAAGTACTTTGGCAAAATTCTTGATGAAAGAGGCCCTTATTGTCCTGACATCTGTCATTGCAGAGACTTTCTTGCAGTCATGACTTACAGTAGATAAGACTGCTTAGATGTTGTTATATTGATCTGGTGTTCAGTAATAACTAAATTAATTACTTCCCAAGATCTTCATTCTTTATCCCAATGTCTCTGATCACTCCTCTTAGGTAACAATCTGTGTGAGAGAACAGGAAAAAGACAGATTGAAAGTCTGAATGTTAATGAGGAAGTTAGTGCAGAGGTAGTAAAAAGGACTCCTAAAATACAGCCCAGCAATCACCAGGAAGCAACTTTACTTCTTCTAATATATATTTTGCCTTCCACACAGTAGTGTTGAGGGTAAATTGATTGATGTTTAAAGTGTTTTCCATTTCTTTGATGGAAGTTGCTATGGAAATGGAAAGCATACTTATTAGATATTTGCCATCACTTTTTAAAAATTCTAACTTTTCTAGGTTCTCTTTGTCTGTGAGTCTTGCTGCACTTTTCAGCATCAGATGTCGTTAGCAGACCCACAACAGGAGATCGCCTATGCTGCTCTGTGTACTCACATACCATTCTGTATATTTTAGCTGGATTTCTTAACAGCAGAGCTATAAACTCCAGCCACTTTCAGCATTGGAGAAATCTCTGCCAGTCATGCGAGGGATTTTCATGATAATGCATTAAGCAGTTCAAACTTTGAAAAGACACTCTATCATGATTTTAAATATTTATAATATCTATTGCAGTATGTATAATAATATGTAAATGTAGTTAAACTATTAGCCTTTTGTAACAACTGCCATCAGATGTGCTGTGTCAAGGCATTTGGGGTGCTGCAGCCATGTGCATACAAATATACACATTATGCATTTCTAGCCCTTCAGGACTTTGTCGCTGCTGCTACCTCAGGACTGCCTTTCCCTTTCCAGAACTGAGACAGCTGTAGTTGACAGAAGAGAGGAAGGAATCAGTTTTTCTTTCTGACTCTACTTCTATTTGGGCTCTTTCCTTGTTATAATTTTAGTTAGAAGTTTTGAATTTTTTACTGATTCTTTTCTGTGTTTGAGAGAAGAAACCATGATTTAAACATACAGAAAGGTGAAAGGGTTTGTTTATGTTGTTTTTTTAATACTGTTTGTGTGTCTTAAAGGGAGAAATTTTTCCATGATGTCACCAAGAAAAGCAAAGAAGTAGGATTAAAAAAAAAAAATTCCAGCTCTTAAATAGGGCCTAACTTACACCTCTGAGGCACAAACACAAATAGCTTCTCAGCATACCTATGCACATGCATGGACAATAGACCTCCAGGAATGCATGAAAAAAGAAATGAAACGTCACTAGGAAAACACTTGTCAAAAAAAAAAAAGTGCCTACATTAAGCATGCACCCATATTCTTCCAGAAAGGAGGTGTTGGCTTTAACCTTAATAGCAAAATACGCAGGTGCAGCTGATACCCATTCAGACCTTTCTGGGGAGGTGTGGATGGTTCTGGAGCAAAGACAAGTAGGAGGTTCCTTTTCCCAGGGAGGGAACCTTTCTCCTTTGCAGTCATTCTGGTCTCTCAGCTCTTGGTTGCTTTCCTTTCATGTGAGTCTTTAAGAAACTGTTAGAGAATAAGTGAAGGTTGTGTTTTGGTATCACTTCCTAAATCCATCCTCTGGTGAATCAAGAGCCCCCTTCACTTCCTTGCCCATCTGTTAAAAATGTTACCGTATAGCAAGGGAAATACAAGTGTTTTACTATCTCTGCTGCTGAGACTGGCAGTTTCTTAGCAGTAAAAGCAGAAAGAAATAAACCCATTCACAATGGGGGGAGATGTAATAAAAAGTGACCTTCATCTATATTTCATTTTTTTTAAAGCTTCAAGAGAAAAATAAAAAGCTTGCAGCTGGGTTGTCACAAACAGCCTGTGGAATTGCTGAAAGAAACTTGCTTTCAGGGTATATTATTACTTCCAGGTTTCTAAATGCTTTTATGTTTTAAAAGGCATTCTACTCTCTTATGGATTTGCATGGAGACTGCTAGAGCTGGACTACATTTTTCCATCCAGACAAAAAAAAAGTAATTGCCTAATGTTTCTAAGGACTGAACAGTAATCCTGAAATAATTTCCAAAGCAGAAAAACAGCTATCCTGTGATTTTTGTTATAAATATTTTAACATTAAGAGTCATCTTGGAAGGAGCAAAGCCATTAACAGAAGGAAAAAAAGAAACCAACCACACCTTCTTAAAATTCAATGCAATTTCCATTAAAGTGTGAAATGCGTAAGTGCATCATGTATTCTGCAGGACTGATTGTGATCTGTAGCTAAGGGTCATCAGGGCAGTTCAGGTGGAGGCAGCAGTGGAGAAGAAAGGTTGTGAAAAGGTTACACAAAGTTGACTCAGTGCTTGTTTTGCCGTGTGCTGAGCAGCTATGAGATAATCCTTCCCCATGTCTCGAAGGTCTCCCTTTTTTCCTTTACAATGGATGAGAGAATAAAGAGGCTGAAGAAGTTGTACTCAGTACTTGGCAACCTCACTAATTCAGTCTGCATCTCAGTTCCTGCTGCTCCTTTTGTCCTATTTTTTTGGGTGGCTGGGTGGGTGGAGACATCACTCCTCCTTCAACCCTTTTTACACACAGTTATATTTCCTCTTTTGTAACATCTCTGATGAAAAAAAGAGCAGTGACTGGTCCTTCTGTTCTCTCATAATCTTTCCTTGAGCCCTATCGACATCCTTGAAAGGGAAATGCACCATTCTTTCTTACTGCATCTTCCACCCTAACAAAAGTTTGGAGATGGAGACCTGCACTGTCCCATGTTTCTTGCTGGGGCAGGGATTCCCTTGCAGCCTTATTAATATTTCATGTCTGCCTTTCTGCTGCTCTGGTTATTTCTGGTTTATTCCTAGTAGGTCAAATTCTAAATTTGATCGATTTCAGAATAATTGTTTTTAAGAGATATACACAAACCATTAAATTTGTAAATTTTGGGTTTGTTGTTAGTAAAAAAATAAAAAAGTGGAGGAAAAATCTCCTTTTTCCTGACATCACCAGGAAAACAAACAAATCTTCACAGCAAATGCTGTTAATAGAGAGGAAGGATACTATAACAAGAAGTAACAAATCTACTGTACATTTCAGTACCAAAGGATTATTAAAAGTCACCCAGATTTATTTCACCACTCTCATTTCAGCATCAGAATATGCTGACAAAAGTTTGGAAATTTAAGCACTGGCAGCTTTTTCAGATATAGCTAATTCATAAAAGATGATGGGAAAGTATATGACATTTATATGCTGAGGGTCAGTATGCCAGAGTATTGTAAAGATTTTCAATGTCACTTGACTTTCTCTGGTATTTTGCTCTATAACCTTTTATGTTTGGAGCTCTAGAGGCAAATACTTCAAGCAAATGGCCATAATTTCTTCTGTGAAGTTGTTGAAGTCTAATGAACAACTTGGTTGAAGGTATATCCTCACACTAATAAAATATGTGAGCTAGCAACACAAAATGTGAATGTATGGAGGAAGACCTTAAAAGTTGAGATAAAAAATGCAAGCATTAGTATTTTTTATTCTTTTCATGAGGCATGGCAGTAAGTTTTTAAACTAAAATAAGGTCTTTCAGGTGCAATAGAGAAATTTGAAGAGTCTAACATCAGTAGAGGAGATACTGGAGTGAAGTGCTAGATGAAGTGCTGCTGACAATGCCTACATATGTGTGTGCCTTTGTTTGCCTCAGTCCCTTCCCAGTAGTAATGGGAAAGTTCTTCAGTCAGTATCATTAAGCAGATCAATTAGTAATTTATGTAACTGGACTACAGCAAGAAGCTATCATTGATGCAGTTGAAAACCAATAGCTGAATGACTGACAAAATACTTTAGACTAGAAAACTCCTTGGTTGACGGAACATATGAAACAAACCAACCCACACTGCGATGTGCTGTAGCTGCATTTAACTTCAGAAGGGGATACTTAAGCCAGGAATTTGTCTTTGTTAGCATGCAACAGATGCAAACTACTTGTTAAAGTTCAATAGAGTAATGAGTAACTTTCCTGTGGCAGTAACCCAGCCTGCCTTCTCTATGAAAACTAACGAAATAACTTGGATAGATTTTTCCTCTCAGGATATCAAGTCTGAGAGAAATAGAGAAAGCCTGGCAGGGGAATCCTGGGATCCTCCTGTGTTTTAGCTTGTCAGTCAAAGTCTCCACCCCTTTCCCCTCAGAGTTCTTTTAATGTGCATAAAGTTATTTTAATATTCAGCAAGTGCTGGAAAGTTCTGTTGTTCTGTTATGTTGGTTGGTTAACTCAAATAAGTTCCTCCCCTGTTCAGAACTTATTGGATACCTGTCACTCCTCATCATCCTTTGATTTGTGGAACCCTGGACCCTTCCTTCTGCAACCTCCCCTTTCCATTCCCCTTAAAAACTCAGTGTAACCGCCCCACGAGGTCCTTTCTTGTAGTCCGCATCTCCTTGTCGTAAAATCTCTGGTGGTGCTATGGAATGGCCCGCTCCCGCTTCTTTGTTCTCACCTTCGCTCTAATATTGACCTCATCTGCCTCATCGGCTGCGGAGCTGACAGCTGGGTAAAAAGGATAGACAAAAACTGCATCTCTGCAGCAAGTCTGCCTGGCCAAGCGCAGTCCGTCACCCCGCCAGGCTACCGGGCAGCCTAGCAGTCAGTGTTACTTTCCCATATCAGTAGCATTCCCCTCAAACAGGTACTGCTTTTTGCTTCACCTCATACATTATTTATCATCCAGTGAATGGGAATATTGCAATGTTTGGTTCTGGTTTTGTCGATATAGCTGGTACTTGGGCCAGAAGAGCAGTAGAGGATTCCAGCAGCTGTGATTACTGAGCAGGTTTAGGATTGCTGTTGACATTTGACCTGGGAGAATACGGGTGAAAGCCTTTGGGGTGTCACTTTGGCAAAAAGGACTGTAGATATGCTACACGTCTCTATTATTTGTGGAGCTAAGTACACCCTTAAACAATGATGAGTTGAGGGCTAGTCTAAATGATTCAGAACCTTCTTGGTGCAAATGTAGGGTTTTTTCTATATGTGCCAAAGATCTTGTCCTAAGATGAGGAGTTCTTGGTATCCATTTGAACATCTGCATTGATTCACAAAGATTCTCTCTTCACTTCCATCTTCCCCAGTAATTGTTTCTTCATGGTAATTACAGAAAGTGCTTGAGGTATTTTATCTTTCAAGTAGTATGTGCAGGAGTTGCAGACCTATAAAATCATGGTCCTTCTGTCTCTACTTTGGTAAGAAATATCTCTGTGCCACTACTAACTGAAGGCTTTGTTTATCAAGTTTACAAAAGCTCTAGATCAGAAAAATGACTAACACAGGAAGTTCTTAAATCTAACATACCTTTTCTCAAAGTTTGTCCCTTTCTTTAAGGGAAAGACGTAACAGAGCTTGCCCCAGGCATGTACTTTGATGCAACCAGCCTATCTTAAAAATAATCAAGAAACTATTGTGAGTAAATAATTGTGAGTAAGTAGAGATCTACCTATTTCTGAATATTAAAAATCTGACAGGGACAGAGGGAAGAATTTTCCAGAGACCTTCTTCAATATTATTCACTGGGCAAAATCTCATCCTTAGCACTTGTCTAAGGTGGGTGCACTGCAGCACCACACCATCTGACTATGCATTCAGGTATGGCATGCAATTCCAAGGATACACAATTCATATTGTCATAATCAGAAATTCAGGCAGGACTGCATCTCACGCAGTATTTTCTTTTGTTTTCCTCAAACTTTTGCTCCAAAACATCACGTGTAAGATATATAGCTGTGTTTTCACAGTATATCTCCTCTTTCTGTTCCGTGCTTTACTCAGGTCTTAGATAAATCTTTTGTAATTTCACAGAGAAAAATAAATAACTGAAAAACTTCTGCTCATTATATCACAGCAAATTCAGGTTTTACTTGGATGAAAAACATGTTTTCCAACTCCACTATTGTATTCCTCATTTTTTTCTTTGAAGGTACATAATGTGGTTGAAAAAAACCAGTGCCCAATCTATCAGTGCGGTGTACAGGCAGTAGCTATACAAATAAATTTAGCTCTTTTTGAACATATATTCAGTATCATTTGCTTTGCTTCTACAAAAGTAAGAAAAAACATAGGGTTTTTTTTCTTTCTTCTTTTCTTTTTCTTTGATTTGCTTAATGTGTCTGGAGGGAACTAAAAATAGTTCATTGTGAAGGGAACTTAATGTAACAATGTAAGTCCTGATTTTTGCAATGAGCTCTGATGAGACTGTGTACCTACCAGCCAGTAACAAACTACTAATAGTCTTAGAGTGTGAGCTATTCTTAGTTATTGAAGAACAATGTCTATAATAAAAAAAATCTATTTTAACTGATTCCTAACAAGATGTTGTGGCAAACATAGATATTCAGAGATGTATTTTATGACTACTGACTGAAATTTAGGTATTGAAAGACAAGTATTTACTTTTTTAACTATTGCTATAAATATATGATTTATGCATGTTCACTTATGAAAAGCAAGAAATCCTCCCTGCCACTGACCAGTGAGGAGGGCCCAACTTGTGAGAGTCAAGTGGAAGACAAATGCACTGTTGAATGTTCTTCAACATGTAACACCATTAAAACAGGATTAAAACATGGCAGTTTTATTAAGCAACATTAAACTACTGTGTAATATGTGGGTTATACTCTGCTACACCAGCACGTTACTGTAGCAGATGTCCCTGGCTTTATAACATCTCAGACACCAGTCTGTGCTGGCAGGTTCTTAAACATCCTCAATCAAGTTGCATTTAATTTCTTGCTCTAGATTTAGTAGACAATGCTAAAATGTCCATGGAGGAGAAACTAATCAGGCAGGTAAAAAACCTCTTACAGTTTACATGAAAGCTTTGATTTATTCACTTTGCCGAAATCAGAATTTCTTCACTTGTTGTTGCTGTTGTTAATAAAATGAAAGGAAAAACTGAACAAAAATAGCAAGTCATGTACTTGTCATTCTGCATCCCAACATGCATTATCCTGTAGTTTGTTTTCCTGTTACTGTTTGCCTTCAGAAGCACACAGTAAAATACGCCTTATTCTTCATTTTTCCTCCAGATGAGGTAGAACAAATTAAAATATGAACAAAGAAGCATTGCACACTTGACAGCTGCTACTGGCTTTTATTAGTTAATTTTTGGGTATCAACACCTGCCTGTTTAAGAGACGAAATGTAATTTTACTCCAAGAATTTCAGTGCTGTGGTCTCTAATCTAATATACTCAGATCATCTTCATTCTCATGACCTTTAGCAATTACCCAGCTTTACCTATGGATTCTGAATGCATTTTGCATTAAAATATACCATACCACCCCCTCCATTATTTAATTATTCATAAATTGACCTGGGTACATATATGTGATTAAAAATTTTGATTGAAACCAAGTATTAGCAAAGTATTTTGAACAGCAGTAATGACTCATAACTCTTGAAGGTTGTCTAAAGATATTTTTATTGTAAATTAATTAGCAAAATTTTGCAGACTAAAACTGCAAAATACTTGTAGAAGAAGAAAAAATCCCCCATACTCCACTGAGCTTTTGAAAACAGGTAAAGATTAATCTAGTAAAAAAATCTTATCTGTCACTATGAAAAAATTTCTAAATTTTAGTTATTCTATTTTTTTTTCATTTTTAACATTTCTAATTTTTTCTCCTTTATTTTAAATGAAATCATATAATTGTGAACACAGTGATTCCAGAAGATTTTTTTTTTTAATTTTAGACTGTTAGGGATTTCAGATGTGGGTATAAATTTTCTCTTTTGACAGGTTCTACACTATCAGAACATTAGAAATAATGAGACGGAACATAGGGGTGTCCCCATCATCCTTGCACATCAGTGTTCACACAGCACTGTTCCGACAGAGACATTTCATTTACCCCTGCTCTCCATTTCAACAGTTAATATTTGGGTATACCTGAAATAAAGAGAAAGACATCTAAATGTGCATTAATCTGTACTGTAATGGCAATACATACATCTGTTGGTTCTGTTTGGGTTGGCATAAAATTTCTATGTTTATTCCTACATTTGGAATGTTTAGACCCCATATCTTTCAAATGGAAGGTGCTTCAATAGATGAAGATCCTTAAAACAAAATTTCCAGTCTAATTTTCCTTATACAGAAGAGTGAGTGAAACAGATTTCTTGTTGAGAGAAGATGATTTGTAAATACGTTCTGTTGATGGTAGAACCCAAAAATTCCATAGTAGGGATTCCACTTGTAGAATCCCTGTTGCTGCAGGATTTCAAGACCAAGTTGGTAGAACAGCTGTTAAGATGTGGTCTGAGGTTGATCTCCATAACTTCTGGAGATGCTTTCAAGCCCTGTCACTCTGCAACCCAGCTGCCCCAGGAATTTGCCAGCAGCCCAGTAATGCACAGCCAAGTCCTGACTGCTCAGCTCCGTCATGCACATCCAGCAGTCCTTGGGCTCTCAAACACCAAAATCCTTTGTCACAGCTACTGTCACAACAGTTTGTTATTTTTGTTATATCTCACCAGTTATTTTTGTCCCACAAAATAACCGGTGAGAGAGAAAACCCATTTCAAACAGCGAATCTATATCAATGACAAAAGTAGCAACACAGATTTGGAAGGCATGGTGGTAATTGATGGACAGAGACAGCTCCTGGAAGCAAACACTAAAGTTAGTGTAAAGGCAAGAGAGCAAATGCTGTACTGCCAGGAGTTAGAGCATGATTTGATTAGATGTGTTTTTCCAATAATTACACCTTGTCTGTACACCTCTATGGATCACAAGAACTGTTGGCCAAACTGCCTGTGGCTTGTTTTTGCTGTTGTTTACTAAGCTTAAATTAGTCTCCTGGCTCCTAGCATACTAAACTTGAAAACCAAATTTTTTCTTTATACCCATCCCTGTTTAGTTAGGATTAGTATAATTGTGAGTATAAATTAAGAAGAAAAATTAAAAAAGGATATTCCTGGAATGTATAGGCATTTCTCTCAATGTATTTTATTTAAATAATCATTGGAAAAAAATGCTGCCATAAATTATCCAAAATTCAGGTCCTAGAATCCATGCTGTTTCTTCTGAAATGATTTCTATGTTTATATTTTTCCTTTTTTTTTTTAATGGAAAGAGATTATCAATTTTCCTTCACATTGTCTCAGGAAAGGAGTTTTTGCCCCTGTTATGTATTGCCCCTTTCCCGGTGAGGTTTGGCTAAATAAAAGGTATCCCTATCCATATAACCATTTGCTTTGGTTTTTTACAGGCAGATGCCTGGAAGCGTACAGTTAGGGATTTGTTCATGAACTCATTTTTAAGGACAGAGAAAAAAAATTGATTCATTTTTATTAATTGAAGCCAGATTAAAAATTTGAGAAGGGAGGTGGATTTTAGTGCAAGTCTGTTCTTGCAGCAGCGAATTATCTTTTTTCCCGTCTTGGGCAGACCAATTCCAGACAAGTGTTTCAGGTATGATAAAAGCTTAATAAAGGTGAAAAATGAAGGGTCTCAGCATTTTGGTTTCAAGCAGTTTTGACCTTGTCACAAACATCTGATACTCCTTTTTTTTCTCAGGCATTGGAGTAGTGCTGCAGTCATGCTTTCTTTACGTGATGGAAATCTTGGCTGACACATTGCAGGAGCAAGTCACAGTGCTTTGGACAGGGACTAGTTAAAAACAAGTTGAGGGAAAATTAGTCATTCCTTTTGCACAGAAATTATTAATTCCACTGAACCAGTCCTTGAGTCCACTCCTAAATCCTCTCAAACAATTCCTGTGTCCCATGCCACGTAGCTAAGTAGGGAAATAGCAATATTTAATTAAAGCCAGTATTAAGAGGAGGAAATGAGGCTGCTGTTGTTAATGTTTCCTTAGAGGCCAGTAGTAAGTGTTTGTGTGAAGAAAAAAGAGCAGAAATTAAGATAATAATAATAAAACTTAGCCTTTGCCTCTCTCTGAAATGCTGATAAGTCTGAGAAATCATCATGCCATTGCTGTGAGTTACAGAAGCAATTGATAGCACAGTCTAGAGAAGGGGTAGGTTTTCTCTCCATGCTGACAAAAGACATGTCACGAGTGCATCTGAACCTCCAGCTCGTGTTGCTTTTGCTTCCAGTGTGCTGGAAAAAAGGCTGCTGAGAAGAGAACCTGCAAGAACTTCTTTCTTCTTTTTATGGCAGCATTCAGCACTAAAAGGACAAATATGCTTAACTGATACGTAAGTTCAAAAGCTGTATTCAAAAATTCAGAAGCCCCCTGCAAACAATGCCTTTTAATTTTTTATCTAGCACTAGGAATATTGACATGAAAATACTAAAATAGTTCTGCTTCTTAAGCATTTATCTAATCCTGCAGTGCTGTTACAGTTTTCAGCTGTTCATTTCAGAGCAAGGTTTCCCTTTTTCTTTTTGGAGAAAGGCAGTGTCAGGACTGCAGTGAGAGAAGTAGGAACTTTGTTCTTTAGACTGTGTGAATAGGTTTTGAGTGTTGCAGAATGAGTGGAAACAGCTAGTATGAGTTTTACTGAGTTTATTCTGTCTATTTTGGAAGAACTATACAAGCACAGCTTCTGTAGTTAGCAGCGCAACTTCACAGCTAATGGTGTTGGAGGTCAGCCTTCCCAGAAGGTCTCTGCTTTTCTCTGCAAATTCCAAAAGTCTGCATGACACCAGCTGGTACTGGACATCAACAGTGTCACTCCTCAAAGAAGGGAGGGAGCACCCTTCTCACTTGAGTTTGGTGTCTGCTGTGTAGGACGTACATATGAAGTAGAATCCATTCATGTGAGTGCTTTTCCTTCATTCAACCATTAAACTCATGTCTTTGATTTAGTTTCTGGAGCCATGCTAAATACAGACACTGAAGGATGACTTCAGCAGAGGACAGGCTTTTGGTTGGATAACTTGGAGATTTATGGGCACTAATGCTTTTGGGAGATAACCAGGTCTGCCCTTCGTGTATAGTCCAGAGTTTAACTAATGACTAGATTTAATTTTAGAAGAAATATTGTCTTGATAAGATTAGCAGAGATGCTTTTAAGGGAGGGTGTTTGTTTTGTTACAGTTTTCTACAGTAGAACACAGTACAATCTATCTGAAAATGATTTCTGGTGAATTCCCAGTATTGCATGCCCAAAAAAGGTGCTGATGATGCTCTACTGTCACACTGTCCTCATGGCTGCTGCTATTGTGCTTTATTATTGGCTTTATATTTCCTATAAACTGTTCTGAGATACAGCATGGAAGTTTGCTGGATGTTTCGGAGCTACCTCCACCTTTTCCCCCACTTTTCTGTGAAGTACAACTCTATACTTAAAAGCACAAGCAACAAACATAAAACCAGGATATCTTGAAGTTGTTTATATTGCATTTCTGTATTCTAAATCTCCAAGCAGATGGATATTCAAGTGTTTTAATTCTGTACCTTTCTGTTACTTACTTTTTTTTTTCCACTTCCTTCAGGCTTCTTTTCATATATGCTCACCATGTCTCCCAGTGTGGTGTCTATGATGTTGGTAGGAACATAAGAACTGTAGGAAAAAGGATTTTGGTGCGTGGGATGAAAGCTACAGCACAAAATCACTTTAGTAAACATGCCAATTCTGGTATTTTATTGCAGATCCTGGGGATTGTCCATACACTGCAACAAGCCAGTCTTTTTTTCTCCCTTTGTCTTGATTTCTTTGAGTGTGCAGAACATGGTAATAATTCCTTGGTGTAAAAAAAAAGTTTTCTCTCTCATAATTCAAGAAGAATTCTGCTGAACTTTAGCGGATATAGTATCTGAGACCTGTTTGTGTATGTGAACTGACTTTAAACAAACTGTGACTGGTACTGAGGATGACACACCTGCGACACCCTGGATGCAGACACCTAAATATAGAGATGGGCTCAGAGACAACATTATGTCTGGGAGAAAAAGAGAAATTAATATATGGAGACCTCAGATTTTCACACTGGATTACTGACCTATAAAATTGGCTTCTGCATACAAGTTTAGATGGATTTCAGCTTGCACTGAACTACACAGCTGTTCTGTTATGGACAAAAGAGCAAATCAATTTAAAGCTATTCAAGTCTGCAGAAGTGATATATGTGTGTTCTGTGTTGTATTGTGGATATTATGACTGTTGGCTACTGGAGTATTTTTGCTTTTTAAGAAAATGCATGCCCCCAGTGGGAAATAAACGGTACAAAGACTGAAGAACAGCAAATCAAGGTTGGATGGACAATGTTAAGGGAATGACCAAAAAGATATTGGTTTGTCAGAGCAAGAAGATGACTTTTCAGGCTAGAAACTTCATCAGGTTTTGAAGCTTGTGACTTAGAAATTACTCCTGAGAGATTTTCCAGTGGAAAAATTATACAGAAGGCCAGGTAGGACTTAATTTCAATTCTTTTTTTAAATCATTAGAATTAAAATCATTAGATTCCTCTAGTGTTTTGATATGAAGTGTCAAGGCATATAGACAGTGATTCAGATATAACTACGAATAAATTTCCTTCAGAAGTTTGGCATACAGAAATGAGTCAAATGGCAAGATACTTTTTATAACTAACTGACTATAAAGCTGTGTGTAGATTTTAGCCAGAAATTCAGAGGTCAAAGATTCTGTGTCTGTTCTGCCCACACCGTTACACACCTTGTAGTTTTTCTGTTTAATACTTGATTTGACCCTTGTACCAGAACTGATGGTGACTGGGTTTTTTCCCCTTTGGTATATAATTAGGAAGTCCAGAAATGAATGAAGACTTCTAAACCTGTAGTAGCTGCCTGTGCAGCACCAGAGCATGGAACATAGAGGCAATATTTTCTTTTGATTTACTATGAAATGGAGGATGTGAAAACAGCATGCAGTGATGAAGAGGAACATACATCCACTTTCTGGAGGGTACCCAGTGACAGGTAAGACCCAGCTTGGTGTGCTCTTTAAGCAAATAACCTGTGCTGTGCAGGGTGGGATGTACCAGCCAGGCTGGCATGTCACACTGCAGCAGCTGGTCTGCTCCCACTTGTTCTGGCACTGATCTCGTGCTGCTGCAATGAACTCTGGAAGCACACAGAGCATCAAGTTTCATCTCAAATTGTCTGATATCTCTTCTTCAGAAAAACATTTTGAGTGTCTTGTTATGTCTCAATACGATTATTTTAAGTGGATTTATGTGGTGATTTCCTCCTGCTTCTCCTATTGT
>VYZT01063239.1:0-11940 GCA_013400735.1 Pomatostomus ruficeps
TTTTTTTTCTCTCTTGTACCTATTTGCTTTATACAATACTTTACAAACTTTCTAAACTCTATTTTTTATGTAATTAATAAAGAAGCAAATTGAACCTGTATGTCTGGGACACAGGAGCTGAGAAGATGTTGACGAGGGTCTGCACGGAAAGTGTGAGGAAAGAGAAAGGCAATGATGGCCACTCCTGACTGGCTCAAACAAGCATAGTACCGACCACACGGTTTCAGGGTAAAAAGAAAAACCACAAATACCTTTCCTTGCTTCTGTGCTCAACAGTTCATCCACCAGAGAACGCATTCTCAGGTGTTGGCACAAATCAGGGCTTTAACACTGCACTTTCTGTGCACTAACCCACAGACCTTCCAATGAGGTTATTAATTCCCAAAAAGGTTGGTATCCAATCTCTCCCCAGCCCTGTCCTCCCTTGTCTGGGTTTCACCTTATGACTGACCCTCGTTCATAAAAGGGTACTGAAATTGATTCCACTTCGCGTCTCAGACTGGACAGGTTTGCCTTCCTGTGAAGCCAGTCTCCAGCAATCACCATCCACTCTATAAGCTCCTCTTCCTCCCTTGCTCGCTTGCACATGCCAGTTGACATATCTGACACCTTTCCCAACAGTTTCAAACTTGTGAATTATTGATCTGGCTTCAGCTGAGGCTTGTAATCCACCTTTCCAACAAAGTTTGTATTATCTCTGTGTCAGTGTGCACATTTTTTAGCAAACTCAAGCTGAAGTCCTGTCCCTAAATAATAGAGTCCTTTCTCACAAAAATTCCCTCAAGAAATTCTCTGATTCCCTGTCCCCACCAGCTCTCTGGCTTATTCCTTCAGCTGCAGTTTACTGTAGGAAGTATCATAGATCACCTCTAGGTCTGAAACTATAAATATAATATATATGTAAATATACATATGTCATACTGTATATAAATATATAAATATCCCAGTAATCAAATTAAGGAACACTGACAGTGGCTGAATCCATACAGTCCTTCAACTACACAGCAGCAACACCTCCTGTGCTGTTTTTCATGAAAGTACAGGGTCATAGCTTAACTAACAATTCACAATGATTCATCATATTTATCCCTTTCAGCAGTCAAGTGGGATATTGGTCATCCTGGTCACATTGTTTTGACTGTGATGAGGGAAGGGGGAAGACTAGTATTGTTCCACCATTTTTCTCAAAATGTCATGAAGCCTGTTTAATTATTACCTTTGGTTTTATAATTGTTTAAACATGGTCCAAAGAGGAAAAGACTCATTTCTGTTTTCTTATGTTCTTTTCACCCAAAGGTTTGAAACAATGTTGTTGTGAGGCACCCCTCCAGACCTAGCACTCTGGCTAGCACAGCAGAACACTGCTAATATCCCCCATTTATAAAGTGACATATCAGCTGTGCTGTCATGTAGCAGTGAACAGGAGATCTACCACTAGAAGAAGCACAATCCTTGAATGCCTCAGGGTCCAAAAAGTGTCCAATCACCATGACAGTTGATCAGATTTGTTTCATTAGAAATTATTTTGCTCTGTTGTGGTCTGTCATCAGGGAATGGCTTCCACAGATGCAGCTTGCATCAGGTACCGAGTGTAGAAGGCATGAATGATCTGTATTTTCATTCATGTTATCACTGTCATACAGAAGACACATTTTTCTCCATTAACACTGTTGTAACTTGCAAAACATCCAGGGCTACATTTTGATTCCTTTTCTCTGTGGATAAAATGCAAACCATTTTTCTTTCCTGTGTATGCACCATGGGTATTTATTAATTCTTCCTGTGCCCATCAGCAACAAAATTCTTGCTGTTTCATCAGTAAGAAAATCTAAAACAATTTATAGATCATAACTTCCTCTATGAGAAATGTGAATTATGTGGTCAATAGAGCCTTCAGCTACTTGCTTCAGTACGTTTTTCTCAACCAGTCTCTGAGATGGTTATCTACACTTTCATTACCCCAAGATGATATTAATGTCATTCAGTGCAGCCTGGTAAAGCTAAGCATAAACCCAGGCTGATGCAGAATGTGACTGACAGTTTTCATAAGAAAAGCAAAAGCCAGGAGCGCATATCACCTCCCTAGAAAGAGCTGCATTTGGCTGCCAGTTAAATATATGAATTTTAAATTGTTGTATTTGATACGCTATATTGAATTTTACATGATCTCATTATAGTCTGTACCACTTTCTCCTCATGTTCCTGAATGTCTGCGACAGTCATCTGTCAAATCACAGGACCTGATGTCCATTTGCAGAGTAAAACCTTGTATACTGGCAATGAGCAGGAAGCAACACTTCCAGGGACAGCACCTGCATAAGGAAGTTGAGGAAGCAGGGTAGGACAGAGAATCAAGAGCTTGCCTTAAATCTGGGATGCAGGGTAGTGCTGAAGAGCTGTTGTCCCACAACACGCCATGCCTCTTAAGATGCAGAATTCTGAGGCAAAAAATGCTTTTCCCTGTTGCACAGAGTGTGGCAAACACAAGTTTAAGCAGTGGATTTATTTGGGAAGTAAGAAGAATATGGAAAACTGAATATAATACTAATACAGTCACCTGTAGCTGGTAACATTTTGATTGATTTAGTTCTCATTACTTTAGTTTGTTTCTGCTTATTTTCAGATCTGTGAGTTGTGACACACAGATTTGTGTGTGGACAGACTCATTCACATCCTAGTCATTGCCATGAAAATTTAGCCTTCAGGGGCTAGGTACAGCTTGGGCTTTTGACACCAAATTTGGATAAGATTTTTCCAGTAAATGTTCAAGTAACCAAACACATTTTGAAGCCAGGTTATGATCCCAATCAGGAGAAACTGCTGGCTGGGACAACTAAAAGAGGCAAGATTTTCTGAAACAAGAAGAAAGCTGTTCATTGGTAAAAATGTTTTGCTTCAAAGTTGTCATAACTTTTTGACATTTTAAAATGTAAAATAGTGATTTCTTGAAATATCTTTGCTACTCTCTGTATTGACATACAGTTTTTGAAAAAAAAAAGTTTAGAAATATCAAAAATTATTCAAAAGGAAATGAAATATTTTCTGTTCAATTCCAAATACATTATATGAGCCATTTTTATTCTTTTATTTCCTTAAATTTCTAATAATCCTAAATGCCTTGCCATATTCTCTTACCCTCTTCTTCAGAGTCAGCAAATTTGTCATCGAGTTCATTTCTTGCCCAGCTCAACTTGACACTATAAAGACATTCAAGGTAATAGAAGGCTGGCCTAAACTTTTGGTGATAATAAAAGTGAAATGACTATGAAATGCTGGCATTATCTTCAATTTGCCACAGGAGATGAAGGGTCATTCACTCAGAACCACTCTTATAAGCTGTCTGCCAATTCAAGCTATTGTACTGTATGGTCTGTACACCTCTCCCATACAATTTGTTCACTTAATTTCAAATCCTGTGATACTTTGCAATTTCAGTTCTCCTTTCAATTACTTGACTTGTTCATTTTCCTGAGTAGCCAGCTGAAATTGCGCACAGACTGCCTGCATACATTTAAAACTTTTTTTCTTTTACTTCCTTTTTGTTTTTATGCAATCTTTGCTCTTGTTTGAAAACAAGTTTCATCTGAACTTATTTGTTTCCTTCCAGTGTTTCCTTTATTCTAACCTTTTCTTTTCTGGTTATCTATTTATTTACCAATTGTTTCGCTTCACATTATAATTCCCTGAACTGTCTTTCTTTGAAATAAAGAAAGAAGAAAAAAAAAAGGCTGGGGAAGAAAAAGGAAAAAGAAAAAAAGAAAAAAAGAAAAAGAAAAAGAAAAAGAAAAAGAAAAAGAAAAAGAAAAAGAAAAAGAAAAAGAAAAAAAAAAAGAAAAAGAAAAAGAAAAAGAAAAAGAAAAAGAAAAAAATAAAAACATTTGTTGGTCTTGGGCCCTGTTCCCTTTAATGGCAGACAATTCTCTTGCCTTCTTTGCACCATCTGTTGCTGCCTATTTCCAAGAAAAAATTGTAGTACATGTTGTCCTGAGTTTTGCAGTTTCTCAGTGTTTCTCTTTGCTGTGATACTTTCTCACACATTCTGCTGTAAACATGGCCATGGTTTCTTGACAACTATCTATGTTTTGTTAACTGTCTCTGTTGTTTATCATTCCACTATCCTGGGCAGAGAAATATGATAGATAGATGCTTTGACCAATGGAATTGAAAGGTAATGATTTCTACCTCCAATCCACGGTGATTTGTAAAAACATATAAATAAAGGTCAGAGGGTTCTGCCCTCTCTCTCTTTTTGCCCTCTCCTTTGCTCTCTCTGTGTGGTCTTTCATTTGGCTCTCCTTTTGGCTCCTCGGCCTACTCAGCCTGACCCATGCTACAAGTACACTGGCTGCATCATCATGAACAGATCACTGAAGACATCTGCTAAGTGAGCAGAGGTGGTCAGAAGAGCAAATGAGACATGAGACTGCAGTGGGGAGGGACTACAGAATAACACTGTCTCGATTTCTGGATGTGCTGAGAATTTTTTGATCACACTGAATTTTTTGATCACACTGGACTTGTCCATACAGAGAAGAGCTTTGGCATCTCTGGAAATCAGCCAGCTGCTGGAACACTCTCCAGTAGACTATGGGGTCCAGACATGCCCAGGTCTGCATAGGCAGACAGAGGACGCAGGCAGTCTCAGGAGGTAAGAAATGTCCTACCTTGAGTGTCCAGTCTCTGCATGTGCAGGCTGAGCACAGACTGCTTCAGGTGGCTCTTTTGGCAGCTGACACCTTTATAAGTAAAGCAGTGTACAGAGAAGTGTCCATAACAGGATGAGAAAAAAAGTCATTGTTCCCACAGCAGCTAAGTGGACACTGTGTGGCTAGGGAGTAAGAAGTTATTGCTGGCCTAGACCTTCTTTCTGGATAAACCCCAGCTCTGAACTGAGGTCTCCCACCATCATGAGAGCGGTCATTTTTCCCATGATGGGACTACGTATATTCTAGCTTCCTAGAAACAATTTTTCAGCCACTCATAGCTCAGTCATCTTCCAGGTTCAGTTCTCACATACTCCAGTTCTTCTCTCCTCCTGCCCAGAGTCAGGAAGCTTTCAATGCCTGCTATCAGCACATTTCAAGACTCACTAATTTAAAATGATACAAACTTCTCTTAGCATTTCATTCACCTGGCTGGCATGTGCCAAGTGAGACATGTCATGTTTACATATGGCTTTTTGTTATAAAGTATTGCCTGTCATGTGACATAGTCACAACTCACCTCCTAGTTTAAAAAGAGACTGAAGTGATGTAAAACCATTCTCTGTTTTCCAAAACAGCATGGTGACAATATTCCTACAATGCGAAAAGCAAGAAACTGGAGTTAAAAAAATATTGTTTTCATATATCATCCAACTTAATGGAAGCAGATATTCCATTGTTTAAGATAACAAATACAATAAACAAGATGTACTAACACCATACTACATTGGCCCGAAAAAGCCTTGCCAATCATACCAAAGACAAATTGGTTTGCTTAAATTTGCTCTGTAGGAGTTTTTTATCTTTGTAAGAACTGCAGTGATTTCAATATTGCAAATAACTTGTTACACAAACTACTTTCTTAAGTTTCTTATTTAAGTTGTTGGTAGAGGAACACAAGGTTTGAAGGTAATGCTTCTGGGGTTCTGGCAGGGCTATTTTGGTGCTGCAAAGCCTGCCGTTGTCCAGCGCCTTGGTGAGATAAGCTTCTCTGGCTGCCGCTATCAGCAGCCAAATTTTATCTCTCTTATCTCTGTACCTAGGTTGTGCCTTGCAGTGAGAACAGAGAACCCGATGTGGATTGAAGCATGTAGGAGTAAAGAATAGAGAACAGACCCTCGGTAGTTTACCCAGACTTTTAATGATGTTCTTTTTCTTCAGGATACATGCTACCAGAGAGCCCTCCATGGGGTCTTTACACAGAGTTTTATAGAGAAAGAAAAGGGGTGGTGATAAGGTGGGGTCCAGGGTCCTTAACAAATCACAAATTGACATGGGGTGACAGCTTTCCAATGAATCTTGGGCAAGGGCAGAATATATTTGCATTAACCTATGAGCTTTACAGGACAGCAGAAGTTTCTGGCAACTGTTGAATAGTAAAACAATAAAATGAATATTAAAATAACAGAGGTGGAACTGAATCTATGATTGACAGGGTTAGAATGTGGCAGCTAAGGGATTTCCCCCTATCCCACTGCCAAAGAAGGAACAGCAGTGGCTCTGGAAGGGAGGTGTTGCTTTGGGTGTCACTCTGCGCCAAGCCTCAATCACAAACATGCACATTCCCACACTCCCGAGCAGGCTGTTACTTCACTCTCTGCAGGCATGTCAGAGCTAATTGGCACTAACTACTAGGTTCCATCCTAGAGCAGATAGTGAGGTAGGGCCGAAGAAAGGGCAGGATGAGGGTTACAAGTCTCAGCCAGGAGTGAGCAAGCTGATGCTCATGATTTCAGCTAGCAGTTAATTACTGCCCACTTGTGGCAAAATGACAGGGACTTGGTTGGAAAAAACCCACAGAGAGACAGCAGATGCCCAGCTGCAACGGCACCAGGTCTCTACAATTTCATGGTGACATGATGGTTTCCCTTCTCTTCCTCTGTCAGTGAAGATGTCCTCTGCAAAGCAAGGAGAAAGGTGGTTAGCTGGAAGATACCATGCTATATAAAACATGCTTCTGCTGCAGAGATTGAAACAGTTAAATATTTTGTGCAGCACATAACAATGTAAATAAAACCTCACAAAATAGGGAAGCTTACAGCAAAGAATCTCCACAAAATATTACTGTGAAAATACCGATACAAACATGTATTTTTGTCTCTTACTTACAATGTAAAATTGAATACAGATCCTAAATTTAATAATCTGAATAATTATTTGTGTGGTAATAGATAATCTGCTAACAAATATTTTTTCACAAATGGTGGGTCTGTATTTCTTCCAGTCAGCACATAGGCATGAATGATCTATCTCTTAATATATGACTAAACCTAAAGCAATTTTATCAGCTTAATATTACACAATTGCTTTAGGATAGTAATACTAGCTTCTCCCTGCAAGTCAGGAACTTGAAAGCTCTAAAAGCAAGGCTTGTGAAATATAAAAAATTTTACAGCCTGAAATGTTTAACAGTTTTATGAAATGAGCAGCCATTGCAGACTGATCTGTTGTTTTAAAACCTGTTACATGAGATCCTGCTATTTGCAGCAGAGTACATCAAGGACCTTTCAATTCAGAGGCTTGAAGAGGCTAGAGCCTAGAGAAAATTCAAGGGCAAGGGCAAGATCAGTGAAGGGCGGGGTATGACATGATATCATTCCTAGGAATGTTGCATCTGTTATGTGTAGCTCAGCTCAGGAAGAGCATCTTTTCCAGAGTAGTTGCTCTGCCTTTACACAGAATCCGAGAATATCTTGAGTTGGAAGGGACCCACAAGTACCATCAAGTACAATTCCTGGCCTTGCCTAGCACCATCCCCAAGAGTCACACCATGGACCCGGGAATGTTGTCCAAACACGTCCTAAAGTCTGTCAGGCTTGGCCTGACACTTCTCTGGGGAGCCTGTTCCAGTGCTCTTTACAAACTGTGACTTAGACCTTGTTGTTTCCATCCTGATCTTACAATAGGGGAACTAGAGTACAAAACAATTGGGAAGCCTATTTTCAAAGGTGTTGAGCACACCTGCTCCAGGTAAAGTGTATGTGATCTCTGCAAACCAGACCATAAATGGTAAGTCTGAAGTCATAGCTGCCTGCTTTCTTGGCAACAGGAAGAGAATCCATATCTCCTGTCCCCCAATTTTTGCTTTAACCAGCAGTTCTCACCCTTGTAATGATAGTTCTTTTTATTTTCCTTGAAAAATGGAAACATTTGGCTTGTGAAACTATTTTAATAAAAGATGTGGGTCCTCTTTGATCACATCCCTAGCTCTCCTTTGGCAGAAAAAGGGAAACCTTCACAATAGTACTTCAATAAGATGGGCTGGTGGAGCACACATGTATTAGGGACAATTCCTAAAATCGTTAGCTGGATAACATTACATTGTGCCCCCATTATATCTGCCTCATCTACTTTTTTGTCTTGTCTTTCAGCAATTAACAGCTAAGTCAAGTGTATTTTCTCCAATTTAATTGCAAGTAAAATAGGTCCTTAAAAATCCACAGAGGGAGCATGCAAGGTGTTCATGTACTACAGTGATAAGTGTAGTGCAAATTAACTGAAAGACTGCTTTCCAGCTGTGGGGACAGTCCTACCCCCTACCACTGATATGGACTCTGCCTTCTGAGAAGTTTGACCAGAAAAAGTGAGGATTTGCAAAGTCTCTGTGGGATGAGCTACCCTTGCAGAACTTCTATTGATTTTTATGTGCCAGAACAGAAAGGGAGAGCTAGCTTCAGGGGTGTAAAGCAAAAGTCAGTGACAAAGAACTGTTGTTTAAGGAAAATATAAATGAAAGAACCCTAAGTAAAAATAATGATGAAAAATATTGGAATAGAATATTGGATAGTCAATATTCTCTAGGAATCACTGGAGCGGGAGCATTCACATGACCTAACATTTTATAATAACACAAAGTAAAATATCTGAAAATAATGAGCCATAATAATTGATCCCAGCTGTAATGAAAATATCACTTGCTATCCTATTCCAGTCCTATTTGACATTGGCCTGGATTTGGGAGTGATAAAAAGAAGACGTGACATTAAATAGAAATTGTTGGACAAATGATGATCTATAGGCAATGCAGCATACATGGTTTCGGAATTGGAATTTGGTCTGATCGTGCTTTCGAAGCTCATTGCTGTAGAAGGGATCATGTTCAGTGAGTCCATGAGACTGAAACTTGAGGACTTGAATCTGGACTTGACGATGAAATTAATCCCAGTGGGAAAGGGAAAGAATCCAGTTCTTGCCAATGAGAAAAGCTATTGCCACATTTCAGCTGGAAAAGAAGAATGATGACGCCAGAATGAGGATGATGCAGAGCCACAACTAATCTTCAGTGGAATATTTCTGATCTGCTAAAAGAAAGTTAAGGACTCTAGTACAGACTTCACAGGATTGAACGGCTTTGTGGATGAAAATCTCTGCAATAAAATTTAAGCAATAAAATATCAAGCTTCTCTTTTTCTTTTCCGGGAGGATCTAACTTTCCAGGTGTAGAGACAGAAATTCTAGTAATTTGGGTGCAAATTTGCCTGGAGATAATAACATGAGGTATTTTTTCTATGAGGTAGTAGCTGAAAATAAAAAATTAGTTATGTAAAGTAATGAGGACACTGTAGGAAAAAAAGCTGTAGAAAATTAACTCAAGCAGAGTGATATGTAAGTAACTTGATCTAAAGAAAATGAAACAATAAAGGTAAATCTGTAATTGATTTCTTTAGGGCAAAAGAGGAAACTTTGATTAAAGAAGAGGAATGTAAAGTTAACTGTATCAAGAACTATTGAGAGGGCACTTGGAATTTTATTAGGATAGATACTTTTTTAAAAAACTATCCAAAATCTGAATCTGGAACAAGAAAAAAATGAGAGAACAGTTCCAGGCTTGCAGACACCAAAAGAGAGTCAATAAGAGCACAAAGTATAAACCTGCATTAAGAAAAAAATCTCATTAAACAAAGCTAAATTAACTAAGTATTGGAAAATGGTAAACAGGAAGACTCTACTTAGAAAAGCTATTTCTAGTAGATGTATGTGTGTGATTGAAATATTTTATTAGGTATTGATAAAGCCTTAACCAGAATTTTGCACAAATCCACAGTTCCTAGCACAAACCAGTTTCTAACCAGGTAAGTAAAAATAAAGTTGGTGGATGATCTTTTGAGGAGAGGCTAGGAAAGCTCAACTTCTTTAGTAAACCAAAGACTGAGTGAGGATCCAAGAGCATCTTGCAAAATTTTCTGAAGAACAAACCAGAATTTTAAAAAAAAAAGACTTGTCAAAGGGAAAAACATTGTCCATAAATAAATTTACATTGAAAATGTGAAGCCAGTTTCTACTTAGAAACAAAAAGTGAGAATAGCTTCCCTGTGGGAGTTCAGAGGCATAAAAGCTGATGTTTATGACAGTGATTATATGATTTTTAATATCAAAAGATTGAAATCATTCTTTAAGATGAAGAAATGTCCTCTAGCTCTCTAGCTTGTCTGTTCCTGAATTTCCTGATGTTCCTGATACTGTATAGTTTTTTTGGTGACTCTACTTTTCACCATTCTTTATCACTTACCCATTCAGCATGAGACAAACTGAGAAAAAGACCTGCCATTTTAACATACTGCATAAGTAGCCTATAAACATATTTCTTTGGCATAGTAAGGCCAAGAATTTCTCAAGGGTCAGAACATTAGGCATTTATGAAGATAATGAGCACAGTCAGTGCTGCTGTAGAGAAACAAAGTA
The DNA here is from genome assembly GCA_013400735.1 of Pomatostomus ruficeps. Taxonomy (NCBI): domain Eukaryota; kingdom Metazoa; phylum Chordata; class Aves; order Passeriformes; family Timaliidae; genus Pomatostomus; species Pomatostomus ruficeps. Next base: position 10,386 of record VYZT01063239.1, read on the forward strand.
GGGGGAAAGCAATCTGAGAAAAAGATGTTGAAAAAAACAAGATGATTGAATACCAACCCTTCTTCTTAAGTTCATAAGCCAGCTCCTAATTGGTTATAATGACAAGTTAGTTCATCGTTATCTAGTGTTTCCTACATCTCCTTCAGAAGCACCTAGCCTTACTCAGTTTCTAGCAAAAGGGTACAAGTTTTAGTAAGTTTGAAGTAACTTGTTAGAGCACATTTTATAGCTCCAGCAGTTGATACTGAAGACAACGGAGAAATAGTGACAAACAAATCAGGCTGAAGCCTGCTTTTTCTGGGGATTTGTTGTCGTGTATTTGGTTTTAATTTTTTTTTCATCATTTGTACATCACTCTCTTGCTTTGATGTAAAAAGATTAAGTTCCCGTGGTGCACAGGTGTAATTATTAGTAGCTGTGCAAAATGTTAAGCAGTGGAGAATGAGAGTGAAATATACAAAAAAAAAAAAAAAGAGAGAGAGAGAGAGAGAGAGATAAAATAAGACAAATCAACAATTAACATTACTTCCCCTCCACATGCTTCTGGAATTGCAGCAGGAGTATGAGACAAAGTCAATTACTCACTGAACTAAACAATAAAAGGGTGACCTTAACTCAACACCCAAGAATAAGATGTTCATAAATAATGGACAAAGTAATTCAGAACAGTGGGAGTATGAAAAAAGTTGAAATTATTTTAGCATATGTAGCTTCTGAAATAGTCAATACTTCTTTGTATTTTAACATCTTGGAGTTCCAAATGGGTTTTTGCCTTAGTTTTGATGTATTTTTCTCCATTTAAATTCAAGGCACAAGTTTCACCTTGATGATATACTCAAGAAAGATATCACATGCTTAACTGAGACACTAAGAGCCTACATTTCTTCTTAAAAATAAAGCACAAATCTCAGAATTTAAATACCAATTTTCCAGAAGCAGTTCATTTAGACCAGATTGAAAAAGAAACCAAAACAAAAAACAAGCAAACAGAAAAAAACCCCAAAACCCTACCAACCAAATAAACAAAGAAAACCAAAACCACTGACAACATGGTCTAAGACAGTTTTCAAAGGAAATACTCTATGATGAAAAACACTAAAAAGAAGTTAGAAGTAGAAATGACTGCAGTAAGATATGGGCTCATTTTCTGCCCAGTAAAAAATAGATAAAGCACAGTCTGGAAATTATAACTAACTCTAATTAATGTCCTTTTTATGTGTGCATTGAAACAATTCATTATTCATATAAAATGATGGGAGAAAAACCTGTCACTCATGTTGCCTGTGTGACAGCAAAATATCTTCTCACAAATAATAGGAGGCATTATGATTAACAATTCACACAGAAACTTAGAGAAATCCAAATCTGAGCATGATTTCAAAGGCCTTTATTTTTGGCACACCAAGGTATGCTGGAAGATACTCAGATGGATAAATGTATTTCTATTTGGATTGCAAAAATGTTAAGTAGTTCCAAAAGGGGTTTTGGTTTCTTTTTTTTCTTTTTTTTTTTCTTTATTTTTTCTTATTTTTTGTTGTTGTTGTTGTTGTTGTTG
>VYZT01063239.1:11995-43124 GCA_013400735.1 Pomatostomus ruficeps
TTTTTTTTTTTTATGGGGGAACTGTCTTATGCCTCACCCTCCCCAGCGTTTATCATAGGTTAGATTAATCTGTGACTCAAGAAAATGCTTTAATGTATTTTAGTTGTCTTTAATGAGACAGGAATTCTTGGTGGCATTTTTTTCTCTTTCTATAAATATCTGCATCCCTTTTTTCAAAACTTACTAAGCCAGGAAAAAGTTAGGATACCAGTTCTATTCAGCCTCTTCTTCCCTTTAACTGATATGTTGCTGATGGTTCACGCATCCTCAGCCCCATTGTCGTGGTTTTGATCCTGGCTAAGTCCCAGGCACCAACAGCAGCCACTCACTCGTTCCCTCCCCTGCCACAGCTGGGCAGAGGAGGGAAGGAGAGGGGGAAAAAAAACCCGAGGGAATTAACTCAGAGGTCTATGAGTTGAGATAAGGAACCGGGAGAAAATGCTCCAAGGACAAACCAGGCTTAGCTTAAAGTTGCAAAGAGAAATTTATTACTACTTGAGTTAGAAGGAGGATATGAGAAATAAACTAAACCTTTAAAAGACACCGTTCTTTTCACTCCCCACCCCTCCCTCCCTCCCACCAACAGTGCAAGGGGGGCAGGGTGTGGGGGTTCAGGTCAGTCCATTTCCAAGATCTTCTTTCCCTACTAAGGGAGAGGAGTTTTTTTTCCTCTGCTTTTGCCGTGGGGTCTTTCCCACGAAAGACAGTTCTCTGTGAACCTCTGTGGCGTGGTTTTTCTTGTCCANGGGTGGCTCTGCATCCCTCATGGACCCCATGGACTGCAGGGGGGACACCCCGCCTCACCATGGGCTCACCACCGCCTGCAGAGGAATCTCAGCTCCAGAGCCTGGGGCACCTCCTCTCCCTCTTTCTCCACTGACCTTGGTGTCTCCATGTTGTTTTCCCTCGCATGTTCTCACATCCTCCTCCTTCTCTAACGAAAAGCAGCTGCCTGCGCATTTTGTTTTGATTTTTCCTTAAATATGTCATCACAGAGGCGTAACCAACCTTTCTAAGTGGCCCAAACATGGCCAGTGGCATGTCCATCATCTTCAGAGCCATCAGAGATTGGCTCTGCTGGAAATGGTGAAGAATTCCAGAAACTTCTCACAGGAGCCATCTTTATGGCCCCCTCCCCTCTACTAAAACCACAACACCCATTGATGACCCTTGTCTTGAAGAAGATACCCAGTTGCTTCTTTCTTCCCTGAGATAAGAGTGCCACATTTTGAAATATAAAACAGAAGGGAATCATGGTGACTGTTGTAGACTATGAAAACTATGCTACAAAGACTGCTTCCGAGAGCGGCTTGAGAGCTTTTGTCTTAAATTATTACTTTTACACACTAATGACAATAATGTTTCTGTTGAAAGAAACTTCAAAGGTTTGAGTTGTTCTGAACAGAAAAAAAAATGTGCACCTAAAAATACTACAATAAAATGCCTTGGCTTATTTAGGAATGGTATTATTTGAGGGACACATTTTTCTGTACACTTTGGCAAAAGAAAAGATGCAAACTCACAACAGATTTGACTTTTGTTTATGTCAAGAAGAATTTCTCCCAAAAATTTCTTAAGCTGATAGCTATTGCAAGGAGAATTAAAGATCCAGGGAGTGGGTTTCAGGCTGACAGGAGCAATTGGCTAGAGCAAGAAGAAATGTAACTATATCTATTTGATAAAAATTAGAGAGTGTTGATGAAATTATTGTTAAAATGAATGAGATGAATTGTGATGATAATTTTATATTTTGAGGATAAAATGCAAGTCAGCAAGAACCTAAAAAAACAAAGCTTAACCAAGAGAAGGTAACATATAAATTTCCCATGGATATAACACAGTCTCTATGGGATTCCACTGGCAGTTAAACATGGTAAAGCAAAGGTTACAATTATAACTCAAATGGCAGCTTCCACTGATTAAAGAGGAAGGGCTTGGCCGGTGTTCAATAACCTAGACAAAGACATTTCAAAAGAGGTTGACCGTGCTGAATTTTTGGTCTATTTTCCTGTGAAGAATTTACGTGGTTGGCACTGCACCAGAAAATGAAGCTGCACTGAGGCAAGGGACCCTCAGCAGCGGCCAGGGTCAGTGCAGTGATGTCCCTGAATCACACACACGCGCTAAAAATGAATGGCATCCTAACTCCAACCCCAGCTCTAGGCTGAGCCCTCCTACACAAGGCCCCCAAGCCTTTGTACAGCCTAAACATTCCACAATAGTTCTCACTTGCAGCTTATACTTTGCTCCAGCAGCCACTTTCCACCCCATTCCATATGCAGCCCTCGGCTCCCTTTTGTAGCAGCTGAAATGAAAACTGCCATTAGTAGTGGGAATAGACCCCAGGACTGATGTTGACTTGTCTTGAGTTGGGTTTAGCTTGTTTAAACTGTGATAGCAATTGTCTGGTAACTAAGTAACTGTTCCCTAAAGTGATTTTAGATTTCATTTAATTTTGTGCAACGATGTGATTAATGGTTATTGTTAATAACAATACCAGTAGTTGTGTTCTGTGGCATAAATTCTTGAATAAAATGTGTTGTGGAAGGACACCAACACTGGTAGACATCAGAGGTGCCCTACAGCAAACACAAATCACAGTGGCAGCCACAGGTCACAGCTCTGCAAATCAGGGGCAAGAAAGAAACTGAAACTGAAATGACAAGCAATGGAAGGGAAGAGCATATACATACATATATGTCATGTCAGGAACAAGAGATTAATAACCCCCTGAAGACTGCTGCAGCAAGAAAGAAGGTGTCACTGGGACCAGTATCAAACCCCTTCTGGGCAAGTCATCCAGGGCACCGATGACTCTCGATATCCTCAGCCATTCTGGAAGGACTCTAGAGTTGTGACATGGTGACTCAGAGAGTGAGTGACCATAAAATCAGTGAAACAACCAGGTAGTTAAGAGGAAATTTGTCCTTTGCAGGTTTGGGGGGTTTTTAAATGTATATTTTAACCGTGTTGTTAATAAGGTAGGTTTCTTTGGGTTTTTTTTCCCCTATGTGCCTTTGGATTATGACTGTTCTTATGATTATTGTGTCTGGGCTAATAACAACTATTTGTTTTATGTGTCGAGAATTTAATGAGACTAACAATAAATTATTCTGTCTACATGTCAGCTGTGTTCCCTGTTTGCCCATAACAAGGTTTTGAGAGCAGTATGAATAGGTGTATAGATCAGTTTTGTGATACAAAGAAATCTTACTGTGGAATTAATCTTTTTTAACCAGCAACCTAGGGACCTGCAACAAGGCTGATGTCCTTAGAGTAATGGAGTTCAGAACATGATTCATTCAGAAAACGCAGACATTGACTTTAGGATAAGATGGATTGCATTAGCTACATTACTGACTAAATAAACTAGATAAACTCCACGGAGTTTTAAGTGGTAAGACTAGCTCTAAGTCCTGTACTGGAGATGCTCACATTTAGTCAGAAGGACAGGCCCCCTGAGACCCCTTGATCCATGTCCACGAACAGGCAAATTCATACTTTCATGGGGCATTTCATCTGGCTGATGGAGACAAAATTCAGCAGTAGCTGCATGCAGGAGATAAAGCAATGAGTGGTGAAGTTTGCCTGAAGACTTCTGCTCTTGGGGTGTGCCCGGATTGCCCCTGTAGCAATAGGTTGAGGTGCTGTTAATCCCTACATTAGTTACCATTGGATGAAGACACAACACTTTCCCATAGGCCACATGTATCTATGGCAAATTATAAACTCAGCCATTCCTCTCTTCTGAGAAAAACAGAATTCAAGAGTGAAGTCTGGAAATTTTAAGAGGTAGAAAATATACATCATGTTTGAACACTAACTTTTTGGTCAGCCCTCCTGAAGACTGTAGGAGAACTTCTTTGGCATTGGTTTATGAAAACAAAACATTTTGTTCATAGGCATCAGTAGAAATACATGTGGAATAACAAACCATTCAACTCTTCGTTCATTAAAATTCTGGACACTACCCACAAGAGGAAAGTGAACCCTGCTATGATTAAAGACTTGAGACTGTGTGTGGATTGCTAATAAAGTATCTGAGTTGGTGTTTCTCCCAGTAGCCAGGCCCCCAACAGACTCCTCACAGAAAATCACTAATTGTATTAAAGAAGGGGCAGGACATCTTTCTGAGAATGGTAAGAGGGATGAGGGCTTTTTTCAAATTCACATTCACAGTATGTGATACTGCATGCTCCTGAATCCTGCCAGTATGATAAGAGGTAGGTACCTGTCTCAGCATTACATCTATTTTCTCCCTTGGAGAAAGAGGTCTCTGGACACGAATTTTATCAAATGGGAAACAGACTCTGAAACCACACATAAGACGAACTGGAGTCTATCATTCTGGTTTTTAAGCTTATATTTCCTGTCCATAGGACCATGCCGAACTAACTGACTCCATTTCACAAAGTGCAATATCAAATTTTATCAGCATTGTCCTGCCACTCTTTCTCATCTCACTACTATTCCATAGATGAGTTGGCAGCATTCATTTATGGAGTTGTTTTTTTTTAAAAAAAAGACAAGTTTAAAAAGTTCTAAGTTGTATAGCTTTCGTTTTCTTTCTTTTTTGGGAGGCATGGAGGAGGGAATATGTGAAGGAGGGCTTTATGCCTTCCTGCATTGTTTCATACTTCATTCGGGGATGAAGTATGCATACTGCATTCATTTACTGCAGCCAAGAAAACACTTCTCCTTTTTTCCCCTCTAGGTTCATTTTACCCTGAGTACTTGACTGCAAATATTTGATAGTACTTTACATAGTTAATAATCCACGAGTTGTTTTTTTGGCTTTTTTTTTCACTTCTGATACCTAGATTCCACTGTAATGAACACAGGGGATATCTATCATCCTGCTTATCTCTGCTTTGAATACCTCTCACTCCTGTGCTGCATGTTTCCTCAACAGTCCTTGATTCTAATCAGTTTTCAGCAACTCATTTGTCTTTCTCTCAACGATTTCAGTGATCAGGTCCCAGCTCTTCCCTGCTGCCACTTTCTGAACACATCTTCATGGGTATTTTCTTCAGTAAGGACTGTGATGGACTAGTTTTTATTCATTTACTAGGACGCCTTCTGCTACCTTTGTGCGTAAGCAAAGATAAATATAAGTCACACACAATAGCACAGTCAGTGAAAACACAAGAAAGAATTCAATAGAACAAAATGTTAAATAAGGAATCATTAAAAAGATGGGGTTTGTAACAACAGTTTTCATACCCAGGTAAGATTATGAAAACAACAGTTATTCAAGATGTTGACTGAATGGACAAGAAAGATTTTTCTGTCAGAAAATGGACCAGAAAAGTACAAAACACAAGAAATCAAAATTATTTCAGTCAACTTTTCCTTCACAAACTGATTTTTTAACAAATCAAATACTAGAAAATTGTCATCTTCTTCCTTGCCCCAAAGTTACTAATTGTAAATTTCCTATTATTGACCTATGAAATTTCCATTTCAGGGGTTTTGGTATTGTTTCAGAAGAACTTTTTTTATCTTCAAAAAAGAATAAATAAATGGAAAATATTTTCATCTTTTAGAGCGTTCTCCCCCTTTTTTCCATTTCCAGTCCAACAAACTCTGATAACATTCTCCTGGATGAAACCGTGGTTCCAAAGAAAGGTTTTTCATGACTAATAAAGGAAACATTCTAGTGAAGGGAAATTAAGTTGGAAACAAACTAAATCTTAACCATTTATTATTCTGTACATATTTTTACCTTCATGGTGGTATCCAAGTGGACACAAGGAACCATGTGTGCAATACCAGTCTCTACACTTAGTTTTTTTGTCTATCCTGTCTAGCCTTATGAAAATTAGCCTGTTGCTTTGTGAGAAGGAGTTCAAAGGCAAATACCCAACTCTTCAAGTTAGAGATGAGTCTTTTCTTCTTTTCATTTTTCCAGTGACACAGGGTTGTCTTGAGTGGTTACACGCTCAAATATTCCTCTAGCCAGCTGACTAAAGGCTTCCAGGGGCAGTAGTCCTTCTGCAGAATACCAGCACCAACAGATAGGACTTGTCACACCATGATGCAGTCCTCAAAGCCACAAACCTTTCCTCTGCTTTGAACATAAGACAATTGCCTAGTAGCAAGACCTTATCAGCAGTGAATCAGCAGGAGAGTGTCAGTTTTGTTAAATTACTGTTATAGAGTAAAACCTAAGATTGCTGTTACCATCCTATGTTTTTAGAGTAAGTGACAGTTCTGTTCAGAGTTTTTTTCTGAAAGTCTGTCTCAAGGGAGAGAGCATTTCTTTTAAACCAGAAAAGGCATAAGATATAAAACATCCATTAAAATATTTCAGCTTTGATGTTATTTTTCTTTTTCTTCGTTTTCTTTCTTTTGATTAAAAGTTTCAGTGTTTTCAAAAAAAACCAATAAAGTTTCCTGTTTTCACTACAAATAAGACTTTAAAAACTGAAATGAGGCGGAAAAGGATATTACTTCTAAGAAAAGGTGTTTCTCTAGCAGAGTCCTAAAAGGGGCTGTTCATTTTGCAGAGAAGCACATACGGTGCCTGCCCTTACCAGAATGGTGTCTCATTTTCCCTCAGAGAATTGCATTATGTTGAGTTCCCAGTCTGTACTCAATGGTGGCCCCATGCAGCAGCCAGACATCACTGCACTCAAAGTGAGAAAATGAAGGTCATATTCACTATTATTCTTTCCACCTTGAGGATTTCTCTACAATGGAAGCAGTCCACTGTAGCTAACCCACTGCAAATTAGCTTTTAAAAATTAGAGTTTAATTAAAGCATTTATGAGAACTACCTGTGTTAACATCTAAATATAGAGTCAAAACCTTGAAATAGCATTACTCAGTCCTTAACCGAGGTCACTTTCATCACAGAAGGCAAAATAACTAGAAATACACTAGTGAGGTGCTAAGTACTTCCTTCAAAATGGATCTTGAAAGTACTCAGCCAGTACCAGGTGTGAGCCTTTCCCAGTGACATATACTTTTACACAAGCAGCCTGTATATTGTGGTGATTGGTTTGATAATGGCTGCAGAAAGGAAACACAGGTAATTCAACTTGCAAATTCGGAGGTTAGTCAGGACTGGTTTAAGACACAGAGCCATAGGCCCCTGTTTTGAAAATAATCCTATAAGTGGTCCAGCATTTGAGATACCAGTCACAATCTCCACATGTCAGGCAGTAACTCTGCATCTGGATAATTATTCCCGGGATCCAGGTATGCAGAGATGCCCACAATAGCCTGGAGCCAACCCTGCTGTATCTGCATACTGTGTTCTGCCTAGTCCAGAACTCATGGAACTCAATAAACCCTAAGAGAGTACATCTGCTTTTTCAGTTCATTATTTCTTCAGAGGTCCCTATTCCTGTAAAAGTATTAATTAGCTGCTGAAACTGGCAGAGACAGCCAAGGAAATGCTTTGCAGGTTGTGACTGACTTACAACCAGATGGGCTCCCCTACTCACTCTCCATCCCTTCACATGGCTTCCTGTGGGCACAAGCTCCAGAGCAAGATGCAGCATAAGACTTTTGAAATAAGTCTAAGTCTGTCTATAGTGATTAGATAGTAAAGAATGGGCTCTGAATTTCCAGTGGGGCACTTCTGTGGTGCTAGTTATCTTTATGCATAATTTTCTATAACTATGTTTAGTCTCAGTGAGAGTAAACTTCCAAATGATGTTTTACATCACAAACAACAGACATAATCTAATTTCTGATTGTGGAATAAGCAGTAGAAAATAAATTAATTGTGAGGATAGACAATAAACATTTTCTAACAAATAGGCATTGCAATAACATTTGGAATTCACAGACCTTTCCAGGAAGAACCAGAGACTGTCAGCATTTTTTTTTTTTTTGTGCAATCATGAGCTTGATTACATGTCAGAGCAAACTATTAACTCTTTTGGGTTTTAATTAATTTTGATTTTATTTATTGCCATTTACTGCAATTAATGATCAGAGCTGAAGAGAGGTAATATTTGAGAACAAAAGAAAGCTCTTCTTACAGGCCAGTTGATTAAAATCAGCAATTAAACCAACAAAAGATCAACAGAGTTGTGACAGAGACCTTTAAAAGTCATTGTAATTCACTTCAGTGCCTCCAAGAGGGCTGTAATTTTTAATCTTACAAATGTAACTTTTCACCCTAAAGCTTGAGACACTCATCTAACATGTCAAAAAGGATTTCTCATCTTTCTCAGAATCCTAAGTTCAGTGCAGACACTCACTTGTTATGGAATGAACAATTGCAGTCTCACAAGCATGCTTTCAGACACACCCTCTTGTCATTCCTGTGCTCTGCCACTGCCCTGTCACTCCTGCATATAATGAGTTTAGGATTCTGTCAGATTCAAAACTTGCAGGCTGTTCACTTCCTTTCTTATTTGTTAATTGTGTCTCTTCTGATGACAATACTGCAGGCTGTTTTCTGGTATTTCATAATGTCTGGAACAGAAGCACTGTATGTACATTACAAAGAGAAATAACACCTCATTAAACTGATAAGGAAATCATCTTGTGAATTATTATTAAAGCACCAGTAGCAGTACCAGATGATAACATAATTTTGTCCCATGAGGCTTATTACTTGAAGGTACAACTGGAAAAGAGATATTACCTGTACAGAGGCACAGGGTCACCATCGTTGCTAGTTTGTCCTAGTCTTACACATGTACTCCCAAGCGCTGATCCTCTGTGTCTTCAATGCCAGCCTGAGCAAAGCGGTGTTCTGCAGCTCACACAGTGCCTCCCTCCTGAGGCACCAGCTGGAGACCATCACTGGTGGAAAACACAGCATGAAAACTTTGATTTTTCTACCGCTCTTGTTCAAACTAAGGTCAAATGGGAGTTGACACGATTTTTCCGTGAAGAAAGCATTTTCCAGGAAGAATGAACTTTCCCAAGGGACTGAAAGGACTTACAAGTTCTGCTCAAATTTAGTCTGTAGCCCCATAACAATGAGAGGCGGAAAAATGGAAATATTCAAGTGTTTGGATTCCTGTTGCTGTTGCTTTTAAGATCCCAATATTTAAATGTGTTAACTAACACAAACATACATAAAAACTGAGGTAAAATGTACTCTAGATAACACTTATTTTAGTTTCCCTCCAAGTCCTATTTTTTCTAGTGGAATATTAAAAAAAGAGTTAAAATTTTGTTCCTAATGGTATGGATAAAAAATATTTTAATAGGCAATTCACTAATCATATGATCATGAGCTGTTTCAAGGCATCCAGTGATCTGTGTGAAATGCCAGAGAAATGTGACAACCTGTGTTAGATATGAACCAAGTGAAAAAATACCATGCTAAGTTTGTAGCAGTGTTCTGGCAGTGTACTTTTAAGGTGCCAAATAGGAAAAAGGGCAATGTGACAGAGTGAGTCAGCTGGAAGAGATACAGTGTTGCATTCTGGAATCACACAGATAAAAACACAGTCCTCCGAGACTCCAGTCACCTCTTACAAAGGGTGGCACTTCTGCCTGACCTGAGCCCCCGTTTAGCTCAAGGACTCTTTTCAAACAGCCAGCACATCATTGCAACAAATCATCAGTGCCCATGCTCCTCCCTGTGTCTGCTTGGACCTGGACAAGCGGAGCTCTCCCTGCAGCTCCTTGCAGTGCTGGCATTGCCAGGGGCTCTTTATCCTCCTGCTGCTGAAAGTCTCAGCCAAAGTATTTCACTGCCTATGCCCCCAAACCCTCAGAGAGGAGGACATTTCCTGTTTCTAGTATTGCTATGAGAACGAGAAACACGAGTATTTTATCAATGAGTCATGAATATTCTCATTCTGTCCATCATTCTTCTGAAAAGCACATTTGCACAGCCTGATGCAGAGTTAAAAGGATGTGCACACTTGCTTAGGGGTAACTTGCATTCAATGAATTATATTGAAATGCTATATTAATTTATATGGCATTTAAATACTAACATAAACACTGCAGCCGTATATCAATAAGGACTCAACTTTGTAATCATACAAAGCATACATAGTTGCTGAAACCAGATGATAACTTGGAGATGGGAGCCACAAAAAGTCAGGAACTAATGGTGTGTAGTTGAATGTGGTGTTGTGTAGGGAGGAGATGAGTGAAAGAACCTAAGTGTTTACAGAAGAGGAGATATTATCCTTTGTGTAGGACTCAGACTAGTGAGAATGTCCGGAGTTATAGCTATACAAACAAACAATCAAACCTGTATTAAAAAAAGATATCTAGAGTCCAGGAGAAGGTTTCATAATGAGTGAAGGATAAAGAAAAAGAATAAGGAAGAAACTGATGGGACAATGGATGTCAAAATAGTAGGTCCATCTATATTATAAAAATGCAAATAAAAATCCTTTTCTTCTATTAAGATTAATTTAATTTATGGATAGAAATTATTGCTTACAAGCTATTAATAATATTTAAATCAATTTTTCTCTGTCCACAAAACTCCTACAGATTCTCTATGCAAGACAGACTTTAGATCACTATGACATACAAAATTTTTTAATCCCAACGACCTGTTGTGTAAATGTGTTTATTAGAGCTTCATTATATGAAATGCTACAACCCCAGTATTGGTGGAATCAGAATTCACTCTTGACAAGAGTCTCACTGAAGGTGGTAGGATTATGTACATGACTAAGTACATCACACTTCTGTGTTCTGCACTGTGATAAACTAAAAACCTGTCCACAGCTAATCCTGGATTTTTTGTTGTCTTATACAACTGATTTTTCAGTGCAAAACTGGATTGCTTTCTTTTTGTCTAGTCACATGATTCATGATTACATTTTGAAGCTGAACTCGTTTTCATACAGTCATATAAAATGATAATCACAAAAGGCCCACTTTGGGGCTCCTGTACCAATGTTTATACCAACATTTTCAATTGCAATGGAACCTAAGATTAAACTTTGCAAGTTTTCAGCTCCCTTATGAAGTTGATAATAAATAATAATTTTAAATGACTATGCTGCTTAAAAAAATTATTTAAAAGGTGTGTGTGAAAGACTTCAACTAAATGTATACAACGGTCAGATATGTAGGAAGACAGGTGCCATTCACTACCTATGAGATTGATTGATGGGAAAAGAAATTATATTACTTTTTTCTCTTTTTTTTTTTCACACAGAGAATCATAGCAATTTAACTCCTAACCCTTCAATCTGTGTTGAAAAAGAGAGCAGTCTGATAATTGCTTAACAGAAATGAGAAGCTGATCTGGCAAAATCTGCCATCTGGATACCAGAGTACAGCCAAGTCAGGCAGCTAAGCTCTGCCCCTGTTGCAGCAAGGATGCACTTGAGCTGGATGGGTCTGCCTGCCTTCCTGCACACCCTGAGCCTTCCTGGTGCTCTGTACACCATAGGCTGCTTTGCCCTGGGTGATGCAGGCAGGAGGAAGAGGTGACCTGCAGCTCACACCGGGCCCAAAGCGCATCTGAGATGAGGTGATGAGAATGAGGAAGCCATATCATCTACAAATACACACAGACACCAAAAAAAAAAAAAAGAGTACAAAAACGTGGTGAAAGCATGTGAGAGGAGACCGTCATTTATATGTCATCTTCAGAATATCACTGTTGACTTTCAGAAGGCTGAATAGCATATTAGAAAAGGTAAAGTTTATGAGTGTTGGAGGATTGGGAAAAATACTGCTTGTGTTAACTGTGTAACTGATACGATTCAGTTCAGTGAGGGTTTATCAGCAGTTTGTGGTGCAAACTGAGAGAGTAGAGTAATTAGTTTGTCCTGGTAACTCAGCCTAAGAAGTGATTTATATATTTTAAATCAGAGGGGATTTAGCAGAGCCATTAGATGTTATGTTGCTATAATTAAGGGAAGTTTCTCCTATAGGCCTAATATTTTTTAAAAATGAAAATTTTCCAATCTCTATTCCCCACACAGAGTAAAAATATCTTTCTTGTATTAAAGTTCCATGACTCCAAACTGAATTTCAGTACATTTGATAACCTCACTAGTGTTCTATATTTTAGTGGCAACATATTTAATGCATCCCTTGCCCTCATGAAGATGTAAATCCAGGTTGAAGGTTATCGTTTTAAATGACAATATAGAGTCTCTTTATTAAAAAGGTATTTTTTCCATGATGACACATGCACATAATTCGGAGGTTCTTTCTTTCCTGCCCACCTCCCATCAAGGATTCATAAGTATGTCTGTTCTACAAATGGTAGATCAGTCTCCAAGAAAGGGGGAAAAGAGCAGCAGGCAAGGACCACTATTTTTCCTCTTACAGCAACCAATGGAGAGAACTGTATATCCCAACGTTAACATTCACAGAAAGGGAGTGTGCCAGCAAAAATTAATAACCAATTCATTTCCTTATAATGTGTGAAAGGAATTAGGTAAATTTCTGACACATCATTTTATTAGAAGGCTTCTTGCATGAAAAATATTTACATCTCTGATATTTTGCCCTGCAGGTAAGTAACTTCTAAAAGATTAGGTTTATCATTGATGGGTTTTTGGTTTTTTTTTTTTTTTTATATCAGGATGGAGGAATGTGTTTCTCCAGTTCTAGCAGAATGTATCAGATTGTTATTGTGCAGAGGAAAATTATGGTTTTGTGAAACACATAGATATAAAGGAGCTATGATGCTAACACACTGGATAGGGAGCTGTCTGCTCTTCCAGAATTAAGGCTTTTTGTTGTGGATGTGTTGGGGGTTTTTTTGTTTAAATATCATTTCTCATTAAGAATATATGCCATTTTGGGGTAGGGTGTGTATTGAGGCAGGTACTGGTTCATCTCTGAAAGATTGAAACCAGTTGGGCCACTGGGATTTGTGAGGATGAGGACAACTAATAAGTGATGAGGAGCTGATGAAAGGGGCCCATATAGCTCTGTACATGCTAAAACCTGTAGGCTGGGACAGAAGAAAAATGAGGCCCAGCAGAAAACCTGGCTTCAGACTGGAACATCAAATGAGCTTCTTGCTGCATGGCAGACTGAACCAAAGCCCACACAGCCATGGAAAAACATTTCCACATTTTCTTGTTCAGTCTACTGAGAATAATGAGCAGGGAGGGACTTGGTTTCCTGTAGACCAGTCTAGGACTACCATACGGCAGCATTATCATCACCTAAAGATTTTTCACTAACAGTACAATAAACAAATTTCGGAGCTTAGACTTATTATGGCCAATATTTTGTCTCACTATTTTCCTGTTAATGCCGAAAACTGCTTCAGCAGATCAAACCCCATCATGTTGGTTGTTAAAATAAGAACTGCAATTTACCACTTACTATTGAATTCTTAATTTGGCAGTTTATGAAATTTAAGAACACATGAAAGCACATCACAGATTAAAGGATGTGTGTTTAATTGCTTAACAGATTTGCTGCTGTGCAAAGACTGCACGCCTGCTGTCCAAGAGTGATCCCTTGGGCTTCTTCCTTCTTGCTTTCAGAAGTGAGAGCTATTGTTACAACAGAGCACTCTCCTTCCAAGAGTTTTCCAGACTGGTTTTGGTAAGTGTGGAAATTCATACTTATGAGGTAGATCTAAGAACAAATCAAAGTACACTTTGAGAGTCTGGCGTTCCTGGCTGTGAAATGAATGGCTAATCTTCCACTGACTTTAAAGTCAGCAGGAGCAGCTTCAAAAACAAGACAAAAATGCAAGACTTTAATTCTTCAGGTGTGATATTTGTTACTGCCAGTAGTACCTATGCATCACATGAGCTCACCACGTGATGCTTAACCTGACCTCAGAGATACACAGGCTGTCAGCTGGCAGTTTATATGAGAAAATATCACATACGTTTGTGAAAAGCCACACTGAAGACCGAAGGCTAACCCTTCTTCTGTTTTCATAAGCACAGTCTAATTGGATATGATAAATAGCATAAATGTAACTGCCTTCATATTTCTGCAGATAATAAAGTGAAATTCTCATTTGGTATTGTCCTACTTCTAAAATTTTAATGAAGCATTATGATAAGAACCAATTTTCTCTGTTTAATCTAATCTGAACATAACAGGCTCAGAACAGCACAATTACTGTGCTACGGCATATATAGAATATTACTCATTATTACTGAGCTCCAAAGTAGAGAAAGAGAAGATTTCCAAAGGCACAAAATGTCTAAGGTTATAATTTCTGTTAGCACTAATAAGAAACTCTCATAGTACCATTAACAAAGTAATCAGCTTTTCAATATTTTAAGGTGACAAAAAGAAAATCATAGAAATAAGCAAATAATTTTACATTATATTTTATTTTTTTGCTGTTTACTCATTCTTATTTCCAGATTCATATATTTATATTTGAGACTTCATACTTAAGATCAAGGACTGCATCTATCTTGTAAAGTGACTTTAGTCTGAGAAACAGCGATAGCAAAGCATATATATTCACATACTGAAGTTATTGATGGATTTCTGCCCTTTGTCAAATTAATTACCAAGCAGTATTTGATCTTATGTGAGTTGATAAATATACTGAATCAAACATTTATAGACTAAAAGATTCAAGATGAAATGTCAGATATCATGGCTAAGAGTTTTGCTGCACACCTCAATGCCTCATCCCGCAGGCATGGTATACTGCCCAGGTCTCAACCTAAAGTTAATGATCCCACTGTCTTTTCTGCTCCATCATGTTTGATCCTCAGTGACATCTATTTTTATTATAAGTATGATTGTGATTAACCCAGGTTTCTGGCACATCACTGTTTATTTCAAAGAGGTCTTAAGGCAAGGAAAAAGGAGAAAAAAGAGACCAGCACAGAAAACAAACAGCATCCTCACTGGAAAGGAGGGCCTGCAGAGCACATTGCTAGATCTGATCACAAGCTCAGTGAGACACGCTGCCAGCAGCTCATATGCTGTGATAATGACTTCTCCACTACCAGGCAATCTCAACCTCATGACTCTGCTTAATTCCTCCATGAATCGTGTCAAGGAGTCAGTACCCCCTCCAGCAGGGAACAAAAACCTGCTATCCACATATTCCTACATTTAAACTCTCTCAAGAATAAAGATCCCCCTTTTCACACTGCACATTGTTGCTGTAGGTTCTCTCTCTAGTGCTTTGTGTCCAAGTTACAAGATCTTAAAATAATGAGAAGAAACATAGAATAAACCATAAATCTTCACAAATACAAATCTTTGCTTGTAAACACTGAAATAAAGGCAAATAGAACAGAGGCTTTACAAGCATGCCATCTGAAAGCTTGGCATTTTTCAGCCTCTCAAGATCATGAGAGAACAAAGAAAGCTTCAGTCTCTGTTGAGAGAGGTGAGATTATGTTTTGGATATATCCCCACAGGTAAGAGTTGTAGGGAAAACATGATTAATGGTTACTATGCAGTCTTGCAAATAAAACCATATTTTCCAAGGGGATATAAAACAGTTTTCCTTCTGCTCACAGTGAAAAAATGCTCTAGTAAGCTTAAACATCCTTAAACACCTAGCTGCCTTCTTAATTTGCTCCTGGTGTGGTCTCTGTTGTGGATAATATAGATAGCCAATACACACATGGCTACAGGATTTTATGCCTCTGAGAGATTGATTCTGGCACCAGCAGCATCCTCTCTCGCTCTCTCAAGCATGTAACACAAGGGATATTGCACCAGGGATAACGGTGAGGGAGGAGGCAATGAGAACAGCTGAAGGATGTAGCAACAAAGTGAACACTAAGAAAGAAAACAGGAGGAACAAGGGAGAAAAATCAGCTTCTGGAACATTGTTCCTCCATTTCAGTGTCTTTGCAGTGGGGATAATTCTATATTGGCCAGAGGAGATGTTCAAATTAATTCTTCCTTTCATGCTACCTCTTCCTACAATCATCTGACACTTGCAATCAAACCCTGGGCTGCAGCTGAACAGCCAGGAGTATCTACTCTGGGTTCTAAGGAGCAAGGGCAGAGCTACAAGCAGCAGTCACACACATCACAGCCCCCAGAACTCCAGGACAACAACAAAGGCAGCAGAGCTGTGGTACTGCAGGTTAATAAATGTGGGGGGAAAGCCACCTCTCCTCACCCCCTCAACTGTCACGCAAGCCGGTGTTTTCTTGATTGTGGAAAAACAGACATATAGTTGACACGGAAGTCCTGTGGTATCACTGACACTTTTTCCTGGCCAAGGGCAGTGGAACCAGTGTCCTGTCCTGTGACAGTGCACGTCCAGCTGGCTGTTCTCAGATGCACTGAGACTTCAGTATCTGTAGTTGTGTAGCTTCATAACCACAAGCTGCAGTTATGAAAGGTTTTCCCTATATATTACACCTACATGTAGAGAAAACCTTTCATAACTGCAGCTTGTGTGCCCTTAGCATCTCACTTAACTTTTGGGGCCTGGCTGCCCAACCTTTGGTTTGCCATTCTGGGCACAGTCAGGAGCAGATTCCTTGGAAAACTTTACACATGGAGATGCAGTTATCTGTGAAATTAAGGAGCACCTAAAGCAAGTAGCAAGTACTGAGCCACTGTGGGAACAGGCAGACAGTAGGTACACAGTTCAGAAATGTGACTGCTAAGAAGGTTCCTATGTGGCCTCTGAGATCACCTTGTTTGGATTCCACATGGGACTATGTCAATGAGTTGCAAACAATCAAGGAGAATATATATATGGGGCAGAATTTTCATTCAGCTCTCCATCTTGAAATTCAGTGGTTATCTTTACTATGACAATATCCCATGGAAGCTTTAAATATGCTAGTCATCTAAAAATTTTACAGAAAGGGGAGAATCATTCATACTCTGGAATGTCCACCATTTTCTCAGCTCGTTTTCCCACTTCCTTTCCTTCTAACATTTGCTCATATAGAAAATCATGCTCTTCTCACAAGAAAATCCACTGCTTCTTTATTCTTCCCATTCCTCAAAGGCTTCTGGTTCTGTTGCAGTGTTTGGAATAAACAAAAACCTCATGGAGGTGTGCCATGTAGTCTTGTTACTATATTTCAACAGATGGTAAGCAGTATTGTTCTGAATGCCTGCACAACAAGAAGCTGTGTCTATATCCTTGCAGGGTTTTTTCCTGAGGAGCTGGGAGCTTCAGCAAAGCAGCACTTGATGTAATTTTCTTATATTGTTCCTAGTTCTGCCATACACATGTAAAACTAAACAAACAAGATTCTCATTTTGAATGTGCTAATCACATCCACAGTTTGAGAACAGTGAAGAATTAGATTAACTTGTATTTGTAGGTGTGCACATTAATCTGCATAAGACACACATACACACTTTGCAAAGATATGGGAAAGTCAGGTACCCTTTCTTTCTCTCACTGTATGTTGTGACTATCTCCAGTGGAAGTTGGTGTAATGAGGGTCCCATATCATGATTGTCAGATACAACACAGTAGCAATTACTCAGGTGAGCAGCAATTGTGACCACTTTCTGTTCAAGGGAACATTTTATAGAAATGGCTCATGAACTGACAAGATTAAGAGTGCCCAAAGCTGATGACTAAAATTTTTGACTAACTGCTACCAGCAGTGTTATAAAACTGTAAAGCTGGGGACGGAGATGCCTGCAATTGAACATTCAGGCTAAAATGCAGAGCCCTTTTCAGTTTACCTGCGTCACAGAACCAGGCATCATTTTCAGTGAACACTGGTCTGCAGAACACTTCTGTAGTCAAAGGTAATTGGGGAAATGAAATCTGTTATAAAACCCTACCCAGACACAGAAGTGTTTGTTTGGGAAATGGTCAGTAGTTTCTTTCAAAGTGCTTGGATGGTCTATGAGCCATCTAGTCAGGGGACGGCAGCAACAACAAAATACCTATTATACATCATATATATGCATATGTGTGTGTGTGTCACTGTACATAATTCATGATTAACAAACTACAGATTAACAAGAATAATAAGTATGATATGAAAATTTCTCCATCTCAAATATGCCAGCAGCACTGAATGACTTTGAACAAAGTATTTTAGGAACATGAATCAACTGAAGGACAGTTCTTAAACAAGGAAAGCAACTAAAATGATTTTGATATTCTTTGCTGTATAGAAATAATAAAATTCTTCTTCCAAAGGACATAGAAAGCCCTGTAGGTCATTAGGGCCAGATAAGATGTTGAGGAATACACTCAGTGCAAGCAGCACAGTTGTGCAAGCTGCAGATTCAGCTCTGGGTGCCAGGAGCCCCAGGCAAGAGGCCATGAACTGGACCCTTTGCACAAAAAAGGACACAGGGACCTGTGGCCCAGCCAGGTGACTGGACAGAGAGAGAGAGAGCGGGAGCTGAGGACTCTGCAGGAAAAGCCCAGTGCAAAGACTGTGAGGGTATAAAACCCAGGGGTTACTTTATTTGGGGTCCCTTCCAGAAGGCACTCAGCTTGAGCTGTTCCTGTGTTACTGCATCATGAATAAATTGCTTTAAGGATGCAAGAGAAACTCAGGGTTGAGCCAATAAGGAAACCTGATCAGACTCTGTGAGTGTGGTGGGTGTGTGCAGGGAGCCAAGCAGGCACCCGGGGCTCACCAGATCCACCTGCTGAGATGGGGCTTCAGTCCCAGCAGAGACATCTCTGGCAGTGGGAGTGTGACTACCAGAGTGCCCCACAAACAGTCAGTCAGACAGGAAAGCTTCCTCAACATGAGACATTGTAAGAAAAGACAGTATAAGCGGTGTACCACACAGCCTTGAAAAGTGCCAAGGGTCACATGGGCTAACCCAAGCAATCCGTCCTGCCCTTAAAATCTGTGACACTGTGCTAGTTTGGTGCACCTTTTATCTCAGAATGGCTTAAAAGGAAAAGCACATCACCAAGATGCAGGAAGTAGAATTTGGAAGGAGACAAGAATGAAGGTTCTGTCTTTCTCCATGTATTTTTTATTCTAAGGGTGGTATGAGACCTGATTGAATTCTTATCTGGATGTGTATCTTAGTTAATGTGTCAACAGGCATTTGGAATAGCAACTCTCTCCATTCAACCTGCTCTATCTGACTGAAAGAATTCAGTGTGCTTTGAATAAAAGCAAGACTGCCTATAACCAAATGATCAGAAAGATGGAAGGAGTGGAAGAGGGGTTTGAGTAACTAAGTCCAATTTCAGTCATTGATGCTGACATTATTGCATGATGAATGTTAAAACTAGACTACTTTTTTTTTCTTGCCTTACTATTCCTTCTAGAATATGGCTCCACACTCTCCACCTTCAGGAATATTTCCATTTTGCAGCTGCAACTGATTTATGGCCGATTCATCCCCAAATAGTTTTATCATAAACACATCATTTGGGTTAATGAGTTCTCCATAATTTCCAGAAGTGTCATCTGGGACATGCCTATAGGAGAGAACCACCCTCTCCAGCCCCATTAGAAACATCATTTTACTTTACTAACTAAGCCAACTTTTCTTGACTTATTGAAGTTAAAGATGTTTTCCCAAATGTCCTTTCCCATCATATAGATCCTACCACAGACTCATGTCATTAGCCCCAAGACATGTCCTTAGCCTGTATCCTGCTGTACCTGTTTCTACCCTTGTTGTCCTCAAGATCACATCATGTCAGTATACAAGATTTTGATACTGCCATACTCCACAGATCCCTCCTATATGTGTCGATCAATTTAATTTTCATGCTCCTGTCTTTTATGTCAAGCTCTTTATTGGAAATAGTAAATACACTTTGTCCAGAGAGTCCTTGAGAAAATTGTCTAGTAACCTCTTTCAGCTTGATCATTTGCCTCACAGCATGACTCATTGTCATCTCTCATTTAGAGAGCTCCTTACCACCTCTCAGTTCCTGTAATAATCTCAATCTTCACCATTTTAGCTGATAATTTCCCATGTGACACTGCATCAGATGCTTTGCTCAAGGTCAGATAGATTTGATCTATTGCTTTTGTCTACAGAATCATCATGGGGTTTTTTCTAGACACATGAATGAAGATTCTTATCAATCTTTGATTAGACAGGCATCAGGATAGCCTGACACAATGTGCCTCTGACCAAGCCTTACTCCATTTTATCCCCCTTTCCATTTATCTGCAGAGTTTTAATTAGTGTCCCTTTCAAAGTTTCCTACATAATCCTGCACACAAGTGAGGTCAGTGAAGCTCATAAGCCATAAGGAGATATTTTAAATCCCCAGAAGATAATGTGATAATTAAGACAAAGTGATAATATGTGCTTGATGCAGCTGTGGATGGCAGAGGGAGGCAGAAGAACCAAGTAACTTAACCTCTAACCTTTAACAAAAGTTATGTATATTCTCCCCATCTTTTCTCTACAAAATCACAGAATGGAATTATCCAGTACAAAGTGGAAAAGAAAGAACAAATTGAATTAAATTCATGAGATATACCTGTACCAGTTCAAATCAGCAGTCCCTCTCCTGCAGGGCTGTCTCCATCAGGGCCCCATAGCAGGTCCCTAGGGAAGAGGACAGAAGCAAGAAAAGCCTACTGTGCTGCTTTCCCACTAGTTACTCCCAGCTCCACAGGTTTGTGGTTAATGGATCCTTGAGAAAAAGGCAGTATCTGTCTGTTAAATACTCCTTACTGTACTGGACTGTTTTCCACAAATCAATGTAAGCTTCTAGCGTCCACAATGTCTGTGAAAATCTTGTTTATTTTGAGCTCATTACCAGCTGCTTCTCCTCAATGCCCTTTAGTCCTTTCATGAGGAGAAACACTGAACCATCACTTTCTCCTCTCCACAATGCAATTCCTGTTTTGCCCCTTAGCTCTGTTTTCTGGAGCTGAGCAGCCATACCCATGGAGATATAAGCCACTGAACACCTTTGCTCCCCTCCTCTAGGCTTTCTCTTGCCTTTTCTTTGCCTGCTCAATGTCCATCCCACTTCTGCCCAATGGAGTTGGACCATCCCCCAGAAGGGGAAGAAAGTTTAAAAAAGCAGGATGGAGCCAAGTCCATACAGAGATTATTCTGTGAGGTATTGAAAAATATCTGAAATACAATGCAGTCAACTGGTCACAGCCAGCATGTCCCGCTCTGCTCTGCACTGGGGCAACTCATCTCGAGTGCTGGGGGCAGTTTTGGGCACCACAACATAAGAAAGATATACAGCTATTTGAGAGTGTCCAAAGCAGGGCTGTGAAGATGACGAAGGGCCTCAAAGGGAAGCTGTATGAGGAGTGGCTGAGGTCACTTGGTCTGTTCAGCCTGAAGATGAGGCGGCTGAGGGGAGACCTCATTGTAGACAACAACATCTTCATGAGGGGGAGAGGAGGGGCAGGTACTGATCTCTTTCTGGTTACCAGTGACAGGACCTGAGGGAAAGACCTGAAGCTGTGCCAGGGGAGGTTTAGGTTGGATATCAGGAAAAAGTTCTTTCCCCAGAGGGTGATTGGGCACTGGAACAGGCTCCCCAGGGAAGTGGTCACAGCACCAGCCTGACAGAGTTCAAGAATTTGAGTTTGGAAAATGCTCTCAGGCATGTGGTGTGACTCTTGGGGTGTCCTGCACAGGGCCAGGAGTCTGACTTGATGAACCTTGTGTGTCCCTTCCAACTCAGCTTATTCTGTGATTCTGAGAATTTCCACACTCCTGTTCCAGCCCCTTCAGAAAAATCTAGCCCTTTAAAACTTTTGAGCCCCATTTTTAGGTGCCTGCTTCTGACTTAACAGATAAGGAACACAGAAACCAGCATGTTAGCACTTGATACTATCACGTTTAAATCCTGTTTAAGAGATATCGCCCTCACACCTGCCTGAGGCCATTCATAATATCTTTATGATTTACCTTTAATTTCTGCACAAGATGTTTGTTCATTTATCAGATCAAATTACCCAGGTACAGACAAGTTGCCCCTCACATCCTGCGTAAAAAAAGGCCAAATAGACATTAACAGCCCAGACAGTGGTGCTGTACTAGAGTGGGGCTGCCCAGAAGAGCTGCCCATTGCCTGAGGCCTCAGCTCTGCCTAAGCACATGCACCTTCCCAGGGCTCCAATATGCTCCAGCACGGCCCTGATCAGGCAGCCAGTAGTGCTGTCTTATTTTATTTGGAGGAAAGGGAGAAAAATACTGTATCACATCAGGTTCCTTAATTTTGAAGCTAATAGGCCACTGTAGAAATGGCAGAAGGGAAAAGGGGGCATGTTTGGTTTAATATTTTTATTAAAAAACGTATAGCATCACTGACTCTTTAACTTTTAATTCAATGTCACTTATGCTTATTAATTTATTCGAAACTTAATTTTTACCAAGCCACTACACAAGCAATTGTTTTCCATTTCAGCTGAAGAAAGACTTGTGATTTTTTTGTGAACTCAAAGAAGAAAGTGAACATAGGTTTGTTATACCAAGTTCACCCAGAGCATAGATGTGATTGAGATTTTCAGCTTTCCCTGACACTGCGTGTCTGCTGACATTGAACATATGATCCAATCTAAAAATTGATTTTAAAAAGCATTCTGTATAACCAGTACCTGTATGTCTTGCAAAGCTTCGAAAACTATAGTCTATCTTAGCACACTATGCCATAAACTTTCACAGATTTTCAAAACTGTGGTCTTTTATAAAAAGAGTTTTTGCCAGTGATGCAGATTTTTTTCAGGCTTGTGGTTTTGTACCACAACCGATATAACAAGAGAACATTGCCCTCTGGTGTCACAAGCTTTGTACTTTGGAGGGCTCCCCACCGGCACCTCTTACCCCTTTCCTTCCTTCTCTTTATTCACTGCACTGAGAGCCAAGCTGTGGTTCACAGGCATAAATCAGCAGTAGATATGGAAAGGGATGTTTCCTTTACAGTGGGGAATTTTTTGCAATCATGTAATAATTTCCATGGGTGTGAAAATAATCTTTCTAAAGTACTGAAAGCCAGAATTAGATCCATTCAGGTTGGCTAATGCTGTTAAATCTTAGCTGATTCTTTTTTCTTACTAAATCATCAACTCATTTATTTATCCTCTTGAACAGGTTTTTGGGGGGATTTTAAAGTGACTATTAGAATTAAGCTAGCAGGAGACTGGACCTAACATGCTACCAAATTCCTTACTGTTACCAGAGTTTTCTGCTCATAACTAAGTTCATCAGCTTGTACTTGGAGACATCTATGAGTTCTGCCTAATTACTCACAGGTTTGCCCCCACGCACACACCAGCATATTAGGAGAAAGGAGTGGCAGAAAATAGCCAAATCAAATGCAAAGAAGCCAAATGATTACTTGGTGTTGGATGGCAGTACCAAAGGAGAGAGCAAATATCATTGTTTAAGTAGCTGGGGAAGGGACAAGAGAGGGTGCAGTGGGAGTAGCACAAAGCTTCTTAGATTTACCTGCCTAGCCTTGTAGACTCTGCTTTCAGGTGGTTTGCACAAAGCGGAACAACAAGGTAAAGTGCCAGATTCTTTTTACCTTAACTCTTAAAGCCAAAGATCATTTTTCCACTCAAATATTCCAGGTGTTTAGTAAATGCCATTTCCGAAGGGATAGTTGCCACAATGAATAGATCTTATTGCAAGCTAATTAGTCCATGCAAAACATATAGACAGGCATCTTTTCTAAGCAGTGAGTGACGGTTCCAACAGATGATCCACTAATTCAGTGACTCGCAGCCACTCTGAAAACCACAAGGTGCAATAGCTGCACAGCCTTAAAACATAAGCTAGAGACTGACTGCAGAAGTGGCCAGATGGTGCTGCTTGTAGTTGGCTGGCTTTAGACAACTCCCTGGATGTTGTCTAATCACTTACCTTTTGCTCAGTGGGATCCTACATCTGGCTTTAGCCTGGAAATAGTTGATGGTCTAGGCTCAACTCTATGTAGGATCCCTCACAGACCATGGAAATATATCCAGGGATTATTTTTTCTCCTCTTACCCTAGACATTGGAGGGACATGCTCCTCTTAGCCCATTAACCAGAGATGATTAGTTGAGAACAGGCACACTCAGTTGTATATGTGGCTTTCTATCTGTCCTGTGGACTTTTCCCCAGATGCACCAGGCCAGTTGTTGACCCAGGCTCTCCACTAGCTTCCAACCACTGAATTAAAGCCTTGCTGATAAATTGAACACAGAGATTTTCTTCCCAGTCATTTACGGGACTGTTCACTTTTAATTATTAACCAAAAAAACCTCTCATTTTTCTGCTCTTACAAGAAAATATAAATTGCCCTCTTGAAGAATTGAGGACTGACATTATTTTTGTGCATCTCCTTGTTTGTAAATGGCTTTTACAGAGGCCTTTGCTATCAAAAGGATGAAAAGAGGGAAAGTAGGAGGCTGAAGTCAGACATGAGGTTTAATTTAGGGATTAGAGAAAAGAAAACCACTGCAAAACTGAAAGTTGAAAGGAACTTTAAGCTAGACCTCACAAAAAAAAAAAATTACAGGGAAAAAACCCCAAAAAAGCATTTTCTCTCATCAAAAGAAAATTACATGTAGATAAACAAGTTCTGAAAAATCTCTTGAGGCATTGAAGAGGAAAGTAGGGAGATAACTGTATAAGAAAAATTGGTGGTGAAACCAGAATGCAGTCTGCAAGCACTGCTCTATGAAGCTATTTTTAAAAACAGAGTAATAAACATGTGGTAAATATGTATTTTGTTGTGCTTTTAATGTCCTTGACAATGTCTGTTTACACTTCCCTTATTTAGAGCCAGCATACTCTTTTAGTGGATCTATACCAGACCAAATCAAGGCTTTGATCAGGCTGAATTTTACTTTTGCTTGCTATGTTACATCTTGACTTGTTCTTCCTATATTACTTCTTGGCTTCTTGACAGTTTGGAGGATTTGGCAGCAATGAAGCTAAAACTTGTGTCAGGCTACAGTGCTTCAATCCGGGTATGAAATTCAATGACCGTTTGAAATTCAGATTTTGCAGAGTCATAACAGAAACAAATGTAGCATTGAAAGACATTCTCCATAGGAAGTTGTTGAGCAGATGGAGAGCAGATTGAAAAAGGTGGAGTGACCTCACCAAAATCAATTACTACATTTCCACACCAGGGGCCAGGCATTCCTTTTGCCCTTAAGATTTATTTGCAGTAAATCATTACATGCATGCTCTCTGTGACTGGTAGATACCATTTCCCTATTTTTCCAAAACAAATATTTCAATGAAAAATCTACACATTATCTGCCAGGTGCGGTAGCCAACGAGCTGAAATGTATTTATTTGTCCTATATGTCAGAGAGCCAATATTTTCCTATGCTTCAGTTTGTCTTGCCACCTACCTCATTAGTTTTACTTATTTTTTAGGATTTCCAGTAAATCCATGGAGATTTTTACTTGCCACTCCCAAAAATCTGCTGAACTGCCTTTTTGATTTTGCTGCCATGAGGTCAGGCTTATTGCTGCACCTCTGTTGGTGGAGTAGTGGTCTTCAGCAAGTGATTTAAATTCTTGCCATATTGCTTTCCAAGGATGTTGTTAGAAAACACGATTGAGATCACACTGACTGGAAAGGTTCTTCCTTAACTCCTGCATAACTGTCTCCAGAGGCTGGTTAGTCAGTCTTTTTGCAAATTACTGAATTTGCAAGTTACTGTTGGCTGAAGATGGCACTGGAGCCACTGTAAACTGAGGCAAATTGCAGAAAAGCTGACTTTCCCTTCCCTCTCTTTACTTACTTACCAGATTAGAAATTTGCATACAGACATGCCTGGGAGTAGGCACACATGGGAGGAAGGTCTGCAGAAGAGAGCAGTATGCTTCAGGGACAGTAGCACAGTGAGGCTGATCCAGACCCCTGGAGGCTCTGGAGGTGAAACAGAGGATCAGTTCCCCAGATATCTGTCTCAGCTGTCTGTCTTTGTATCCAGTGTGAGCACCCATCTGCATTTGAACTTCATGCACAGCTGTGGCAAAGATCTTACAGGCACACACTGTCTCTTACACATTACTGTAGCACCTGGCACAGAGGAGTGTGATCATTTTAAGGCTTCAAGCAGCACTGCAGCAATGATTGGTAGAGAGAGGTAGTAATTAATTACTTTCCAGAAAAACTTACTCCCTAGTATAGTGTTCAATATAAGTATTGACTGGATTAATTTAATTTCAGAGTTGCAGGAGCAGCTTTATGGTTATTTTTTATTTTAGAGTTGATTTTGTGTCTATCAAGGCTTTGTTTATGCTAGACTAGGACTGTCTCTGGGATGTTCAGAATTGACCTTTAACCATTTATTTGCATCCAGACTCAGTACAGCCACCCTAATCCAATCCAGCCATGCTCTCTGGGTCTTGGGAGGTTGTGGCTGTTTGCCCTGGGTGTCACAGCTAGTGCTGTGACTGCTGCTGTTGGAGCTTCTTCTGCACACAGTTGTACAGAGCAGATAAACTCTGTCACTACCCATGTATATCCCATTTCCTGAGACCTCTCCTTCCTCTTTGTCAGTTGCTGAAAGGAGAAAAGAGGACTCCCAAGCCCACTTTAAGTTCTCACTGGTCTATTGAAAGTAGTAGATGCAAATCTCATCATAAACTGATACAAATCCATTATTTTCAGTGGACTTATGCCTGTGTACACAAGATTCAGATACAACTGCTTTCCAAAAATATTGAGACCACTACCCTTAGGCTGTGTCTCTTTAATGGTTTCTGTTGTTAGCTACTTTTACCAACACACAGATTATTCAGCCTAAAGCTCCTTACTGAACTGGGGCAGCCCCCTACACCCTTAAACAGGACAGTGTAAGTCTATAAACAGAAATGCAGGAACTGACAGCAGCCTGCCTTTTAGGAAAATCTGTTTTTTGTCTCCTGCCTTTAGAACAATCACTCATTTTTAATGAGTTTGGATTTTTTAGAAATGTTGCAGTATTATTTAAGGCTATTATTTTACTGGGAAAAAACCCCAACATGTATTGAAACAATAGATATATTCATCTTAATATTCAATGCCTATTCCAATGATAATTTGGTCTCCTGGTAACATTACTAATGACTTGTCATCACAAAACACAGAAAGAGTGAAGCTATTTCACTGGATTCTGAAACAGCATGAAATCAAGTGAGGGTTACACCGATTTTGCAAAAACACACTGCTGGTAGCAATTCTCCCTGTGTTCAGCAAACCATGAAATAACACTATATCAAATTTCTGGCACTTGAAAACAGGGAAGCAATCCAAAGACAGTGGCCTTTTGGCAATGTCTAGCAGAAAGGTGGAAGTGCTGAAACATAGAACTTCCTTTCTTCCCCCTCTCCCCATGCCCAGATGTTCACAAAGAGTCACTGTAACAATCCTCCAGAGCCTAGCTCAATGGAAACATGGAAATTAATTGTTGCAGTCACCTCATTACTCGACTGTCAGTGTTAATAGATGTTTAGCACTGCAATAAGAGCACCGACGGTGTATGATTTCATCACTGCAGATAAGTGCTTTTAAAGTAACAGCTCAGCACGAGCAGCTGAGCCAGGTACTGGGCACTGGCAGTACAGCTCGGGATGTCCCTGCCCTGCGGCTGGGAAGAGAGGGAGGGAGTGGAGCTGCACAGCTCCCTGCTGCTGGCTCATGTGAGCAGCTTACTCATGGCAGACTTGTCACACATGAACAGAGCAGGGCACTCACAGAGAGCAATAAGGTCTGTATGCTACAGCCTAAAAGCAATACAACATTTAGAATGATCTGTGATTTGCAATTTCTTCTAAATTTCCAGAGGACTATTACAAATGTAGTACCATCACCACTCTGTGGCATCAGCAAACACAAAGATAGCTCTGCACCTGCAGAGCTGTTCGGAGGCTGTGCTTCTGAGGAGCCGGTCAGCTGGGCTAGAAACACCCACCTCACCACTCTTCTTTTCAAAGGCCCAGCATCAATCATTGAAGTACAGAAACTGTTTATTTATGTATCACAGTGAAGCAAGAAACATCCTTTCAAAACATTGGTAGTTTCATCCTCAGACTTCTCAGCTGTGCCTGTTTTGGAAATAGACTAAGCTAAAAAACTCAGAAAGTCTCTGTGAATCCAATCCTCAACAGAGTATCTGTCTTGATGAGGTTGAGGATATGGCCATGGCTGATCAGAGGCCAGATGTCCTGGAAATACATTTCAGTGAAAGCTGGGAGAGGATTCCTCAGAGCCCTTTCTTCATGTGGAAATATATCCCTGGGGAATAAAGACTGATGTGCTCAGAAAATTGCATCTAATTCCATCCTAATTAAGCAACATAGTTCAAACCCTGACAAGACAAAAGACTAGGCTGTTATTTTTATTATTCTTTATATTTCTGTGGAAGAAGGTGCATAGTAAAAACATTCTCACAAGACAAGACATTGCATTTGCTGCTCATCCTTTTCATTTTCCAAAATTTGAGTAATGCTTCAGAAGCAGAGGCCAGGTTTAGCCAACAAACAGTAAGTAATTGTTATAAACTCACAGTTGTCAGAGCTTGTCTATACCAGATTAAATATTTTACTGACCTTTGTTAAAGTGACATTTGTTTAATGTCTGTTAAATTGTCATCCACACACAAAAAGTCTTTGATTTAGGCTTTCCAGTGCTGAAGCTCTGTTTGCCCAAGCTAGTTTCTTTGGTCTGTTTCTATAGATTTTGTTCTGCAGATTTCACTTTCTCCCTCTCCTTCTGTGCTTATAATGCTCAAAACATCGGCTGAAAAGGAATTTTGAGTGTCTGTAATTCACTACAGAAATTTTTCAGGCTGCAGAGGAGATAGATGAGATACTAACACTGACAGTATCAACAAAATAAATCCTGCAGCAACAATAAATTGTATCAGTGCTAGTTTATTGAGTTTGGGGTTTTCTTCACCTGTCCAAACTGATGGAAACTCATCAAGACAATGCTACACAGGTTTGAGAGTGTACTTACTAGCTGACAAATTTGTAAGCCACACAAATCTTGAAGCTTGTATAAGAAAGTAACCAACGCATTGTCTCTTTCTTCCCTATGTCAGTGTGGAAGCCCAGAAGATAAGGGGCTAATATGTGTGTGTCCCAAACACTGACAGCTGGATGGCTGTGGAGCCAGCCAAGGGTTGTTGATAATAACCGACAAGGAATGTTGCTAGTAGCAAGTGGTAGGGAATAATGAGATGTGGCTGGAAAAGGTAGGGCGGCACTTTTCTGGTACAAACTTCCTTGTTCTAGTTCATGGAGACGAGCACAACACAGTACAGCACAAGAGCAGGAATGAGACTGAGAAGTGGGCATGGACTGTAGGGGTGGATCAAGACCATCCAAGACCCCCAAAACCCTCCTACTCAGTTCCAGAAAGGTCTGAAAAAACAGACTATGTATGGTCACTAATTTGCATAGAAAGATTAACCCATCTTCGGGGGGGAGGGGGGGGCAAAACCTGTCTATAAAATGGTACCCCAACCAAGCCTGGTGAGCACCCCCAAGACCCGGGACATCCAATCAACTGGATTAGTGCTGGAACCAGGACTGTCAGCTTGCTTGCTTGCTTGTTTGCTTCCTTCCTTCATTCTTTCTTTCTTTTTCTTTCTCTTTTTTTTCTCTTTCTCTCTCTTCTCTTTAATTAATCTGCTTTTCTCTGCCATGTGCTTATGTAGTAGGTCAGTGACTAACATACCACTTTCAATGCCAAGCAATTTACTAACAAAATTTCATGAGCTTTTGTGAACCCTCTGACTTTTGTCATTCTTTTTGACTGCGGGCATTTATGAACCTTGGATGCTCTTTTTCCACACAACAGGAACAGACACCCTTTGCTCTTGAATTGCATGCCCCATTTCCAGTGCTCTCAGAGCAGTGCCTATGCACTTACACATTCCTCAGTTATGGTCTGTGCTCTTCATCCCAGTTACCACCCCAGCAGGTAAAGAAGGCCTTTAAAAGGGCAACACAATCCTTTCAAAGCTATTGTGATCAGAGAGGCTACAAAGAGTTTGCAGAGACGTAGATGGGACCTTGGGCCGATATGCTTGTAGTAACTAAAAATTCCAGAAATATTCACATAGGAGGAGGAAGAAGATATGATTGTTACTACAACCTTCTGTGTGCTACCTAGACTATTTCCCTCACCCTGAACCAGGCTTGTTCCTGCTCAGAAAAGTCCTCTTGAACAAAGAATACCCTTTCTCTTGGACTGTATGGAGTGTCTTCAGCCTGGATATTAGGTAAGTTTTTGGTGAAGATGGTAAGACTGAAGCACAAATTCATTACTTTATTGTTGAGCCTCACATCTTGAAAGCGGATTCAGAAAACTGTTGGAGTTTTATTTCTCTGTGGGGAAGAGAGATGGCACGATGCCTGTAGCCTTTGATGAAAGTCAGCAATGCAAAATCCTTTAGTACCTCATGTCTTTAGAAGCTCCATTTGCAGATTTTCATGCTTTGGCTAAATGCAGCCAGGGTTCTGCTATAGCTAAACTTTCACATGACTCTGCTCTGCCTCCTGTGGTTAAACATCCTCTGACTGTCAGCAGTTCAACTGTTGGACAAGAGTGAAAGAAAGACAGAAAATGCTCTTGGTGCTAGGGGATGTGACAGCATAATCTTCTGAAAATCTTGCTTTTCTGCCGAGGTCTTGGGCATTGAAATTTGTCACTAGTGTCAAATATGCCATATCATTCAACATGGAAAAATGCTACATTAGAAATCACTGGTTAAAGATTGGTAAAAATTAAATACAACCACATGCTGCCATGTGAACAGTCAGCAGAGACTGCTGACTTTTGCCATGTCAGAGCCCATGCAGTAGATTGTGTCTTTCAGAGAAGGGAAGGTGCAGGACAACAAGGATGACAAACTGATAAGCAACTGGGACAAATTTGCTCATTCCCCAACATCAGCTCATAGAAAGGAGTAATTTATTCTATGCTTACCACAAAATATGAGTGCTATGGGGAGCAGAGCTCATGTTAAAGTATTACCTCAGAAACTGGCTCCCCACAGTGCATTGGTCCTTTAATATGAGCAGTCCCTACAGCCTATGCCCTCAATCAGCAAACTGAAAAGTAAAATTCTCTGAATCACAAGCTGCAGAAGTGGAGCAAAGAAATTAAGGCATAACAGCAGTGAATTTGGAGTGGTAGAAAGGGATCTGACTCATCAATCGCCTTTCTGGCTGCTATTAGTTTATACAACATGATATCATGTCAATCATATGTCAAGGATCCCTGCAATGAACAGAGAGTTTCCTCTTCAGCATCTCTTTAAGTGCAAATAAAAAATAAAGATTACAGCAGTGACAGTTTGGGAAGATAGACTTTCCGGAACCTCTTTTAAAATTCAGAGTTGCTCTTCAGTTCTCCCCCTCCCCCCCCC
>VYZT01063239.1:43169-60100 GCA_013400735.1 Pomatostomus ruficeps
TTTATTCTTTGGTTTTATTTTTACATCCTTACAGCGAAATGCACTTTTTCTGATTTACTAGATTCATTGATATTTTTCATAATCTCTTGTAAAGAACTCCATTTTAAAGACAATATTTTGGTTTGTGGGGTTTTTTTGTTTGTTGATTTGGGGGGGAGGGGGCTTATGCTATTAGTGACCTTTTAGACATTTTGACACTTTTACTGTCCTTGAAGAGAAATTCTCCTTCTGAGTATTTCTAAATAGAGTGTATTCCATTTTTTGTTACATAAAAATTGGTGGTTATTAGCATTCCAGAGGCAACATGTCTACCAAGCTGACTGCAACAAAGATAAATTATCTGGTTTATGCTGCATGAATTCTCTTCTAACTTCATCATCCTAGCATCAGATAGCTACATAATCAACTTATTTAAATTAAAAATTCATTTAAAAAAGTAGCTTTTATTTCATTAACTGTATCCTGTCTGAATAAAAATAATTACTAAAAATTTCTGTATACAAATTTTCCTAGGTGGTAATTTCCAGTGAACTACACAGTAACATTTCCATTTCATTTCAAAAGTGAACAGTTTTGATGAATACTGTGAGTTTTGTAAATGTAAACCAGACACAAATAACACGGGCGTAATAGGCAAAAAAATGAACCCCTAAGGATAGGCAGCTTCAGGCAAAATTATGAAATTACATTACCAGTGACGTTATGGTAAACACTTGCTAACTCACCTCAATGTTTGTATTTCAGCGAAACCATTACATTTAACAAAAATCCTAGCCCTGCTTTGTGTGGCTCAGCGAGGCTGAGGATGAGGATGGTAACTGTCAGCGTTGCACTCCATCTCTCCCTGGGCTGGCAGCAGGCACAGCAGCTCTCCCGATGCCACAGCTGCAGGGGCTGCAGGCTGAGGGGCTCGCAGCAGGGGGGGCCTTGCTGGGCACACTGCCCAGAGCAGCGACACTCGCTGCATGGGAAAGAGAGACAAGAAACTACTGAAAGCACAGAAGTATGAGTTTCCCAGATGGACAATGTGCAGACTTGTACTCTGCACCTGCACCAAGTTTCTTAACATGCTGTCTT
The DNA here is from genome assembly GCA_013400735.1 of Pomatostomus ruficeps. Taxonomy (NCBI): domain Eukaryota; kingdom Metazoa; phylum Chordata; class Aves; order Passeriformes; family Timaliidae; genus Pomatostomus; species Pomatostomus ruficeps. The sequence goes on from VYZT01063239.1 coordinate 44,247, forward strand.
AAAGATGTCACGTGTGTGACTCCCATCACTGAGGTGTGGTAATTAATCAATTAGCTGAAATTAGTCTTGTTCATGGAATTTACTTTTTTTTTTCCCACCAGTTCTGGAATGTTGCTGTGTGTAACACAGAGCTATCTGTTACACACATACACATAGCATGCAAATATCTCCATATACTGCATCCACGTAGCTTTGTCCATATTCCTATTGTTTCTGTACCTTTGGTCTCCAGCTACCTGAGGTTTTGACATGGCTGGACCTGGATATACTCTGCATTTCTGAACAGAAACCAAGAAATCAGAAGTCATTACAAGCATAATTCCTGTTTGTGCTCTAGAGGAGGCAAGGAATAAAGGAAATAGTTTAGGTTATCATTTGATGATCCCACAAGGACAAAGCATAGACAAGGGTTTCTAATCACTCAAAAATACATTTCTGGATGCAATGTCAATAAAAATAATGAGAACAAACAACACAACTTCCTAAACAAACAGAAGATAATATGAGTTCTCTGACATTTCTGGCAGAATTTTGCAATGTGGTAAACCATGATAGAATTGAGCTGAACTTCATGATACAGATCTATTCTAGTCCTAGGAGTGAGGTTCCAACATGCCAGCATTAAAACAGAGATACAAATTTGTGTCAGGAAGGACAGGCAGAGACAGCTATCTGCACACACAAAAGGAAACGTCACTTTTATAGATCCACTCCACTGTAAAAAGGGTTATGTTGATATTTATTAAAATGTTTTCCTCATGAGACCTATTTGGTCTCTTCTTGATTGCACTATTATGCTTATTTAAATATTATTTAAATTTACATCTCGCCATCCAAACATAACAAAGCCTACAAGGGAATTTAAGATGATATAGAGCAAGCTAAAGTGATCTTCAATTTTTAATCCCTGTCTTCCCATACTAAACAAAAAGGATGAACGTATCTTCAGCAAGTGAAATATTGCTGTGGCATTATAAATTTCCAGATGGTGCTAGCAATAACTGAATGAGTTCATATCTCTGATGTAACTCCCATCAAATTAATGGCACTATACCAGGAATTAATTTGCCCTAGATCTGTACAAGTCAAACAGAGAACTGTAGTAATATCAGTTTTCTGCATTCTATTCATTAAAAATACAAAACACAGAAATTTGTTAATTTACACAAATTCTTTTTGTAAATCAATTCATCAGCATATAATAAATTTCAGTTACGTGTTTTATAGAATTTAACAACAGCATATAATTATATAAAATAATTTCACTGGAACACAGCATATGATCTTACTTATTATCATCTGAATTAAGCTATGTAGTATTTCCACTTATAATATAAAAAATTAGTTACTCTGGATATTAAGGGATCTGTGCGGGGCTCTTTTTAGTGACTGATTATTTACAAAGGAATAGCTTTAGAAGTAGAAAAATAACTTAGAGCTTAGTTAAAATATCTAAATCATAGAGCCATAGAATGTTTTGGGTTGGAAGGGACTTTAAAGATCATTCAGTTCCATAGGCAGGGACACTTTCCACTAGACCATATTGCTCAAAACCCTTCCAACCTGGCATTTAACACTTCCAGGGATGGGGCATCCACAGCTTCTGTGGGCAACCTGTTCTAGTGCCTCATCACCCTCACAGTAAAGGATTTCTTTCTCATATCTAATCTAAACCTGCTCTCTGTCAGTTTAGAGCCATTTCCCTTTGTCCTGTCTGTACATGCCCTAGTAAAAATTTCCTCTCCAGCTTGCTTGTGGCCCCCTTTCAGGTACAAGGGTCACCTTCTCTTCTCTGAATTTCTTAGCAATGACAAAAACTGTAAAATAAACTGTAAAAATAAGAAGTAACAGGATTGCAATATAAACCAGAAATTATGACCACAATTAGACCCAGGTTGCAAGAAAAAGGAGCAACAGCATGGAAATTGCACCCTAAAAACACTAGCAAAGACAATACCTTTGGTAATAGTTGGCAAATAACAAGTCACTCTTCTAGGTAATGCTTCCAAGACTGTTTTTTCTGACAATTCAGTGCAGTGTATCTTTAGGCTTGCTGTCAACATCTAACAACGCTGTAGAAAGCCTAAGCCTGTGTTTGGTACAACATGTTTTATTTTCCCACCTCTAGAAAATCCCATTACTCAGAATTTACAGGAGATTTTGGAAGCCAGAAGCAAGCAGATGAGTTTGAAAAACCACTTCTGCAGTCTCCAAAAAAACCCCAGCAGATGTTTTCAGCAAAGTTCAGTCCTGGTCTAACCCTGTTTTCACATAATCATTGAAAAATTCACATCTTTGTTGAAACTTTTTGAAACTCATTGCTGGAGTTTTTGTAAGGAGCTATTTAGGAAAGGCAAGAGAGACTTTCCCTGTAAGATTCAAGATTTCTAGTCTGCTTTCTGGCTGATGCTACCTCTAAAAGCACGATCAAGGATAATGCATTTCCGTACTAAAGATAATACAGGAGGTGTTCATTGGACGTACCAGCCACCTGAAAGCTGGGCTTCCAGTCTAAGCTCAGCGTCAGCAGGATGACCATGCAGACTCAATATGGAGAAACTGAGGCTTCCATTACGGATACTTGGAAGAAAGACGTGTTTTCAGAAGCAATTCATTTCAACCTGTCTAAGGTACATGGATTATTCTCTAAAGTTTCTCCTCCGTCTCAACTTTTCTCAACTGTACAGGGAGTCTCAGTGACTTTCTCAGACCAGACACGTATTACAGAGTTTAAACTGTGCAAGAGGGATTGCACCTTATCTAGTAAGATAGTACCAGTAGACGGAGGGTTTCCAGTGACGGAAAGCTTTTGCACAGAACTATGATATTCTCACCTCAAATGTAGTTTTAATTAGGATAATACTTGCAAATACAACTTTGAAGCATCTCCAGTTTTCAGACCTGGCATGTTTTGGGGTTTTAAGCCCTTTTGCATTTGAGATTTCACAATACAGGTGTTGTTGCTTGCCTTCACAGGGTACCTAGAGGAAAGATCCACAATGTGCCTGGCTCAATTCACATATGTTAACAAATTCCTTATTCTCAAGACTTTGAATGAAATGTACAGTAACAAGCAACAAGTGAAGGTAAACACCAAACAGCAAAAATGCAAGGAATACAAAATACTTGTATAGAATACAAATTCTATTTGTTATAATAACACCTTAGCCATCATTGGATCTGGAGAAGCACCATGCACTTTTTTTTTTTTTTTTAATCAGTCCTGCAGATTCCCCCAGATGTAGACACTGGCAGAAAACACCAGGGAACTCAAAGGAAAGCAGCTATTGCAGATGACTTATTTGTCTTCACAGGGCAAATGTGGGGGTTTTATTCATTCTGACATCAGTTCAGTGTAGTTAGGAGAACAAAAGAATCAGACCTGTTCCCCATCCTCCTGAATAATAGCACTTCTTACAGGACAGAAAAAAAATCCCACACATAGATTATTATCAAGTTTTCCATTATCATTCAGTTTGTTGTGGTTTGGGGGTTTTTTTAGTTTTCAAGGTTACCTAAGTCTTGAAGATACAATATTAAAATAGTGTGAGATAGATTGACATGGATGGATGGATGGATGGATGGATGGATGGATGGATGGATGGATGGATGGATGGATGGATGGACATAGATGCACACAATCTGTCTGGAAAGAAAGAAAACTGGGACATATTGTCAATATCTATTTTAGAGTAGGTTGTAGGCATTTTTATGCAGTTCTGAGTCCCTAACAAACTTGACCTCTAAATCTTTCTAGGTATGGCCAGTACCAAGATTTAGAAAGCTGGCAGTCAAACACTGTCTGTTATAATACATGTTTTTCAGTCACAGTTGAAGGCATTTTGTACTAAACCTAAATATACAGCTCTCAGGATTACAAGTGAGGGACTTATTAAAATTAATGGAATTGATATTTGTACACTGGAAAAAATAATTGCTTACTTCATGAAGTGCTGCAAATGATGAGTGACCTGAATATTATGTTAGTGAACATTTATAACACAGTGGATAATTTTGCAATTACAGATTCTTATGACATTATTAAAGCTAGGTCACTTGTTGCACTAATCTCTTCTCTTATGTCTCCTGGTATAATTACAATAGTTATTAAGTACAGTGCTTTTTAAAGAAATGTACTGCCCGACTTTAAATATTTCAACCTTACCTATAATGAGATCATAATTTACAAACTACTATTAGTAGTGTAGGAAGATTTGATCAACAATGAATTACAGCATTGAAGACATAAGTTACAATTTCAATTTCTTCTTAAGCATTCTTTGTTTTTATCTTGTGAAGGTTAACAAAATACTAATTTTAAAAAAAAATCTGTTTTTCAAGGTAGATGCAACTATACACATGCAAAAATAGGTATCAGGGAAGAGCAATGAATCAACTCATTCTTCTTGTATGTGAGGCAATTTGCACCAGTCTCAGCACATTTCTTTACAAGCAGGAATATTGTTGTGGGTAAAAGAGTCAGTGAACATAATGTGCTATATTTGAAAGTTCAAATATAAGGTATAGAAAAAAGCCCTTGCAAGATATTTTTAAGAAAAAATTAATACACAAGGAGAAAGGTTCAATCAGATATCAAAATGATATAAATCAACAGAAAAATAGAGACCCAAGAATCATATACCCTTTGCAACAGCATGAAGTGGTTGCTGCATTTCTTTAGGGATATATGAATTGTAGATTGTAAAGTAGAAATTCTAGGCAGAAGCAGACACCAAGGAATTAAAAACCCACAAAGAAATAAGAGAGGGAAATATCACTATTAAAGTTAATAAAAACTCATGCAGGCTAATGATTCACTCCAGATGTATTAAATGAAATTGAGACACTGGGCTGTATCACTGCAAAATGACTGTTAATGACAATAAGGACATCATTTGAAGGAATCTGTGTTTCTCAAGTTTTATGAACTCTAGGCTAGCAAGTTCCCTTTAAAGGGAAAGATCAATGAGTTTGTCTACCTGGGTTATATCAGGAATTAAAGAAAATTGCATAGATTCATTCAAGTGGGAAGAAGAAGGGTAAATTATTGTAAGGGTTGCAAGCCCTGTATATTAACTATTCCTAGATATAAATTAAAGGTTTTCAAGAACTTTTCTAGGATTTTCAAAGATTTTCAACATCATAAAGTTAAGCTTGAGGCTTTGCAGGATAGACTATGAAAACAGATATTGATGTAGCCTTTGGGAACCCTTGTTGGACCAATAGAAAACTCAAAATTGTCATTTGAGTATTTCTCACACATATTTTAGTCAAAGATTCCTAAAGTAGCCTTCGTTTGTTAAACGAATGTGTGGACCTATTTCCTACAGATGCAGATTTCTACTGTGAGAGGCAGAGTTAAATTCTCTGTGGCTTAACATCCACCTTCTCCTGGTACATGCTGACAGATTTCCATGGGGTCTTCATTTTAAATGCATATGAAAATCTACAGACTGTGGAGAACTGTGAGCCCTTGGCACTTCCTTGGCAAGGAGAGGCTTGATAAGAAACCTTCCCAACCCTTTGAAATACCACCAGCATGCCTTGCACCTTTATGGTAATACCTTGTGTTCAGTTGGCTAGTTGGTTCCCACCTCACCCCTATCTTTCCCCATAAAAGCCACTGCCTTTGCCCAGGGAAGCAGGGAGTTCCTGTCCCTGGTGTCCCCTTAGCAGAGGCTGCTTGAAAATAAAGCTACCTCCGTGGAACAGCCAAATAGGTCTCCTCGTCTCTCTCTGTCCCCGAGTTGGCCTTGGGTGATTCGCAAAGAGCTGAAATCGCAAGACCTGAATCACTAAGAGTTGACCCAGAAGACCTGATACTGCTCACTGCGATCACCCATTGCCTGGGGAGACAGCCATAGCCCCTGGAAGAGTCGCTCTCTGCAGGATGCTCTCTAGGGCTGCGGTGTGCCGGTGCTGACCAGCATCGACCCCCCTCGGCAACAGAGGTATATGCTGCTATGTGAGGGGGAGGTCACTGAAGTCACATAGGGAAAAAATGATATTGTGGACTATAAAGTAAAGCCTGACAATCTGTCCAAAGCAAGGAAGTAATGGTTTCATTCAAAGCCAGAAAATTTAGGATAAATAATATAAAAATGCTGTTACTCCGAAAAGGTCAGCTCCTCCAAGGTAAAAAAATCAAGAGTCTATGTTTATTAAGAAATGCATTGCCATGACGAGACCAAATATAGAAATTAAACCAACATTTTGTACTGTATTTAAGGAGAAACTGTAGAACATAAGTGAAAACAGTCTTTGTCCTTTCCCTAAAAACAAGAAGAACAAAAAAAAAAAAAAAGCAAAGTATTAAAAAGAATCCTAAATTCAGTCACACAGAAAACCACAGGCACTGTTCTAAAAATCTCTGAAATTTGCTGTCCGCCTTTTAAAAGACACTAACGTGATGTACAATACCAAAATGCATTAGATGTAACTATTTCCCACTATTTTCTCCTATGTTTACAGAGTGGAGAGGCATTTGAATTGATTCTCTTCTTAAAACCTCAGGAGATAGAAAAGCTTTTAAAGGAGGCTTTTTGCACACTTTCTAATATTTGTTTTCATGTGTCCCTGTGCACCAGCTACTGTATATCTGCATTACTTTTTTAGCAGGCTTTTTCCTGACAGCCACCTCAAGACTACTTAGATAATAAAGTGAAGAAAAATGGTTACAAGTATCTAACTTCACACTTGCTTTTCCATCTATTTTCATGTATGTCCGATGCCTTTTCACATGCGTTTGATATTGAGGTAAATACAAATTTTGTATTTGTATCCTAAGACCTTTTCTAATCCCTCTATATGGATGGTAAGCCCTTCAAAGAAAGAAGGCCTAAAAAAATGTAGAGTTATTTATTTTAATCCTTGGCATCCCATACCAGGAAACCTTAATACCAGTAGATTTACTGCAGCCCACAATGATCAATGATTCTGCAATTTAGGGACTGCTGTTATTATTATTTGTTTGTCTTGTACTTTCATTACAGATAGCTTTGGCAGTTATATTTAGGTGCCGCTATTATTTGTCTTAGCACACTGAACATAAGAGATCAAGATCATTTCCACCAATTTGTGTTTACTCACTGCATATATCCAGGCATCTAGCCAAAGTCACATGTACTGTCAGAATTGAAGACTCACACCAAATTGCTTCTGAACTATCAATGCATCAAGAAAATTGATGCTGTTTTCATAGCATTGACCTTCCCATGGTGTAAATTTTTTTCCTGCTTAAAGCAGCACTTTCCAAGGAAGTAATTTTCATAATTTATTAGGAAAATATTTGGGAATAGTTTTAAGCATCTTCAATGAATTTGATATAGCCTGCCAAGTGAAAAGTGTAATAATACACATCCATATTGATTACTACTCTACAGTCCTGCCTGCTTTTTCCTGGTCTTCAGAGTAAAGATCAATTGCCACTGTTTTAGTCAAGTACAGAGACAAAGGATGTTCAGGGAGGTAGTCCCAATTAATAGCTTATTCCTGGCATAAAACCATACATTCATTCCTTACAAGGCCAGAAGAGATTCCAGTGATTTTGCAGTCTGACTCCTGTACAACAGTCTAATTGCTGAAGTAGTTACTGTCTGAGGCAGAACACATCATGTAAAAAAGTACTGAATCTATATTCATATACTTATGGTAAATATATCTGTCAGCCCATGGTATTTGCAGTGGGGTAAGAAGAGCCCTTCCTGCATGGTGACATTTCATGTCACACCGAAGCAGTGCTGGAGGTACAGTGAGAGGCTTGATTCTTGCAGGCTAAGGTATGATTCGATTCCTGCTAGTGGGAACACGGGATCAAAGCTTTGCACCTCTCTTATCCCATTTCCCACCAGATAGCTACTCTTTTCTAGGTGGCTTAGAGACAAGCAGTTTGGTTGTGAACTGGGTTTGGTACTAGCCATGGGCCAAGGCATGTTATCAGCAGGCAGAACATCTGTACTCTGAATCACTGAGCCTGGGCAGGGAGGGAATTAGTTATGTAAAGAACGCAATATTTAGACACTACTTAAACAATGACAGTTGATGGACTTGCAAAGCCTGACTTCTAAATTTTAATTTAGAGTTATGGTTTTTGGTAAATTAATGTAAAAAAAAAGGATTTGTAATACTGATATAGTTACGGGAAAGCCTTAACATTAAAGATGTTGTCTGCTGAATTCCTCCAAGCAATTGATAAGAATTACCCATTGACTCTGGAGGAACCACAATTTGGCTCAGCACACAGTAACAAGTTTCAACATTTTGTATTAATACACATTTTTAGAAATGTAATCCACACTTGCTTCTGCTAACACTTGAGCCTAATGTATTGAAGCAGATTTTAAAATGCCATGAATGTAACACTGAGTTCCTGAAGACATTAGTATGTACTGACAGTACATACTGTCAGCAGGACTTTGCAATTGATATTTTAACAGAGACATGTCATCTTGCAAGAAAATTCCACCCTTTTCTGAACTCAACCTAGGTAAGCACACAAAGGTAAAGTAAGTCAGACGAGGAATATTCCTCTTCTAGGAATGTGGTTTTACATGAACAATTTATTGCCTTTATGTTCCTAATTTGGGATTCAGTCTGCCACTGTTTTTAGAGTTGGCTCAGTCCTACAATTCGCTCACATCTTGTAAGGATGCTTTGGGATGGAAATACAGCTTTGCTGTCAGTAAAGCAAGGATGTTGGCTTCTAATAGTCTTCAATATAAATGCATACAAAATATTTGAAGAAGTGGGAACTCTAGCTCTGGAGTGCTCAGGACCTTGGTAGGCATAAAACGAGACAACTACAGAAAAGAGAAGCAAAAAAAATGGAATTCTTTGTCCCTTAAGTGCTGACAATGCCTCTCTCTCCTATCTAGAAGTACATTTCCTCACTGTGCAAACCCACCACCCTAAAATATTGCATTCTATGTTTTAAAATAAGATCATTTTCCACACTGATATTTGTTCCTCTGTCATTTAGCAAGTACCAAGACACAAAAGCCAAATAATCTTTCAGATAAGCTATCAGCAATTTAATTTTCTGGCAAAATTTGTTTATTCAGTTGGCAGTCTAGGCTAGACATCCTCTGCCAATTGGTATGAAGGTACAACCTTCAGATTTGTCTGACACGTAAGCAGAGTTTCTGGCAGACTAAAGCAAACTTTGTACTATTTCTTTATATATCCTATAACTAATTCAGCAAAAGTTGTTATGAAATAAAAAGCTCTGAAAGCCATTTACCATATCAGCCTTTGGGCACTGTATAATGGTTTTCCATTATGAGCTGCAATTAAGCATTTATAAAGAAGCAGTAATTTCATAGTTAGTCACCCAGAAATTTGGCCATGTTAAAACAGCATTTTAGAAAATTACAGGTAATATTATTCTTGAATGCAAATTAATATCACTTCTGTTCACCTCTTGGGATAGGAAAGCTCAAAGAATTTTACAGGAGTCAATAGTCACAAAGAGCCATCATGATCAGTCTGAATCTCAGAAATTGTGAGATGAGATAAAAGTATGTGTAGTTCAATACAGGAACATATGCATGGATAAATAAGAAATAAGTGGTTGTTGTGGCATTCCAGTATGACTCTATGGCCTGAGGAATGAGAAGAGAAAATACATGGTTTTATACAGTACACAAAACCTATCCAAAGAGCACTGAAGCCTCAAGGGTCTTCTGAAAGTCATGTCCCAGAAATGAATCCACAATAAATAATGCAACACTCACACACTCTTTTTATTTTATTCATTTACCTATGATGGCTTAAATTTAATACACTCACTGATTTTAATGGAATTTGATTTGATCCACTTTTGTACCTGAAGTGACCAAGGGATAAGAAGGAGCCAGTGACTTGGAAAGAGTTGCACAGCCGAGTAGAGAAGGTGCATGTTCTATGTCCTCTCCTCAAAACAATCATACTCATAGCAACAACACTCTTCCTACACAAAAAACTCTAATCATCCAACCAATAAAGATTAATCAACATCAGCAACAACAAAACCAAATTACTCACATTTTTAGAATAAATCTCTAATGTCCATGACCTCAAGAGCTTTACTCTTGAAAGGACAAAGTTAAATGTGACCCGGAGCCTTCAGGCCTGCCACCAGTTGCGTAGAGAAGGTGAGCAGGTACTGCAATAGTGAACACTGGCACAAAATCACAAGGTGTTCCCTTTGATGATTAATTCACAATATCAACCTTCTCTCAGCCACCTATTAGCAAAGTATTTTGCATGAACTGACTTTCAAGTACATGTTTACAACACAGTGAAGTCAATCTGAAAACAAATGTGAAATCCTTTCAGAATTTAAGCCATGAGTTCTGTATATATCAAACAAGCAAAAATATTTTAAAAGAAAAATTTTAAATGTAATTGTTAATTTTTATATCCAATATATGAGTAGTTACTGAAATTTTCTGTCTTTCTAAAATATTTAGAAGCCTTAATTAAGCAATTAAGTAGCACACTTAGAATAAAAGTATTGGTTAAGCTGAAATAGTGTTACCCTCTGTGGTTATAAACATGATCACAGTTTAATATGTAATGATAAATTGATTTTATTTATGAGTTGCTATATTTTGAAAACAATAGTTTTGAAATAGTGTTCATTTTTACCTTTTTCAGACCCTTTTTCATTTGAATTTAGAAGGTTATAAAGACTTAGAGCTTATACAGTGTATTACCTGACTGGGAAATACACTTGTTTTCAGCTTTTGTTTCTGACAGTTTTATTCCATTCCACATTTTCAAAGGATTTTGCATCTTACAAACTCTAGATTCATTTCTTGCCAGTGCAGTGCATTTCAATTAGTATCTTTAACTAACTGTTTAGTATTGACCTGTCCACTACCGATTCTCTGGAACAGCCATTCTGGATTTTTCTGGCTCACCAGTCAGGTCAAAAAACACAGCCTTATAACAATACAGAGCCTTGGTGATAAAGCAGCATAAACCTTTAAAATATCAACATTTAGAGCCTTGTAGGTTGCCAGGTATCCACAATAAACCTTAAAGGCTCTTGTATCCACTTACAGCCACAGTGCTCGTCTGGAGAGGAAGTAGAAAATTAAGACAGACTTTTAAGTGAGATGTTTTGACTGCAAGGGAGAAGATGAAAAATTAATTCAGAATATTTCTGTTTCTTTTTTCTTTTCTTTGAACAAAATTTGGTGCTCTTTTATATCACTTTGGAAAATAAAATATTCACTTTTTAATGAACTGTAAAGGTGTATTCAAAAGTAAAACAGCAAAAGGTGAGAAACTTTAAAATATTTTTGTCTTCTGGAATGACATGTAGAAATACAGTGCTTCAGCTTTATTAGTGCACCTTTTAAAGATACTTTGGGAAATTTATAGTACACAGTGTAATATCTTTTGTTACAAACACCTCTTTATCAGATGGTATTATTTTTTCAGATTTCATAGCAGTAATTAATGAGAACATTATAAAAAGATAACAGAGGAGCAAAACATCATAGTATGCAAAACATCAAGTAAAGTAAGAAAAAATGAAGGGCTGACAAAGAATGAAGAAAAAAAACACTGATCAGCAAAGACGGCACTAAGATTACACAGGCAATAATATAAAAGGACACAAAATTTAGACTGACATACACATTATAAATTACATTTTAAAAATATATAAATAAAAGACTTTTCAGCCATACAGAAAAAAAGGAGGGAGGGGAAGAGGAAGAAAAAGCTTGGCAGGTGTGGAGCAAAGATATGGAGAAACCAAAATCAATATAACACAGAAAGACTGCCTAGCACTAATGACAAAATAAAAAGAGATTTCTGCATCCAAGATGGAAGGAAAACTCGGAGGCTAAGGCTTTCATATGGAGGAGTTTCATCATTATGAGAGTTCTGAAAAGAATAACAGATGAAACGATCATTTGCCTAATTTGGCATGTGATGTATACAAAAAGCTGGCATCAGTAATGGAGAGACATCACATAAAAATCCCTACAGTTACAGGGGAAAATTAAAAAATACAGAACTAGAGATTTGTTATGCTTACTTCAGTGGTGTAGAAAAGCAGCAATACAGATTTCTGAGGGAAGATTTACTTTTAAAAAAAAGCAGAAAATCAAAATTCAAAAGGCAAAATGTTATGTAGATTTACCAAAAAGATGTGGTAAGATTATCCTGACACTTTCACTTAATAAAATAACTGCCTTTCTAGACAAGGGGAAGGAAGATTGTCAATCTGTTTGGTTTAGAACAAAGTACAGCACCGCATGGGAAATTATCAGTTATATGGGAGAAAATGTAGCTCTTGTACAAAAACTGTAATACTGTTATAAGGAACATATTAAGAAAAGAAAAAAAACCCTACAAAACAGACCATGTGCTCAATCTAGATGTATTTTAAGATAGCTGAGTTTCTTGATGGTTTTTCTTGGTTTGATCTTATTTAATATTTTCATTAGTCATCTCAGTGTAAAAGCAGAGAGTGTGCTAATGCAGTTTCCAGTCACAAAATTGGGAGACATAAAAGGATCTGAATATAATTCAGTAAGTTAATGATATTAAGAAATTAATTAGAATAAGGGCAATAAGTGAATAAAAGGGATCAGATGAAGACGCCTGACACTAAGAGGAAGGATATGCTTTTAGGAACAGAAAAAAGATGTTACTATTATTTGGCCAGCAATAGCTATCTGAAACCCACGTCTATCCCACATCTCCCAAATCTATTCAGATCTACCCTATCTAAATTATTCCTGACAACTATTTTAAAAAATTCATTTGCAATTTCCTACCATCAAGATGGCATATTCTCCTTCAATAATGCATTATAGAACTTTATTTTTTTCTATTGCCAAATAAAAGAGATTTACACTGAAGCATACTTTATATATAACAAAAAAAAAAAAAAAAAAGGACTAAACCAACTGTAAATGTAAGTAAGGCTGGTAAAAAAGGGAGATTTTTATCCATGAGAGGTACTTGCTGCAAGTAGCAGCATCAGAGACAAAAAAAATCCTGGTTTTAAGTAATTTTTAAGATCATTAATAATGGTTTGTTAAGAAAATTTTATGAAGGAGTTACCTGAAATAACTGGAGCAAAAATCAACAATACAAGAGGACATTTCCTGTTGCGGTGTGCTGTTGGCCAGGTTTTGGTTTTTCCTCATGGCCAGGCACTGCTGTCTGCCCCATCCCCCCCTCCGTATCTAGTTTCCCCCCCAGAGGGCTCTGTATTTTGCAATCCTATACAAAGCCCACCAAATTCAAACCCTGCACCCCTATCTCATAGGATGATCTCTAGTTTTCAAGTTCTTCTTCAAAGGCCAGGTGAACTAGAGCAACTCAAGGAAAAAGACACGAGAGGTTTTTTTAACATGAGCAAAATAGTACAGCTTTCCTACTTTTGCTCTTGTATACAGCTTGAAAATTTCCCCTGAAGTTTTTCAAGAAAGTTCCAGCTTGAAACAGACACAGTGCATCGAAAGTTATAGCATGAGGGGCATGAGCCTAAAAACACATACACAACTATACAGAGGCCTTTCTATGCCTTGTGTAGTCAGATGAGGTATGCGCTGGGGAAGAACAGTGACAAGTGTCACTGCCATCTTGCCTGGGATGTCAAAAATGCAGTCCCTAGGACAATAATCTTGCAGTATTAACAGATGGTGAAAAAAAATTGAAATGGCTGCAACTAATGCGATTTTGAGTAGGCACAGGAGATACCAGATAATGTTGAATGCATTGTATTTAAAGTAAATAAAGAGGAGTCCAAATGGGCATTTAGTTCCTTGATAATTAGCAAGCCAGCAGGTATCAAACCAGGCATGGCGCAGATAAGCCTTTCCTGATCACATCTGACCCTGTGGGAATTTTTAAGTTCTGAATGCAAAACACTATACAGAAGTGTATGGTGGTTAAAGACTTTGCTGCTTTTTCCTTGGGAAGATAAGATTCTAAAGAATAGGCCTAGCACTGATGTGGAGCTACAAATGCAGGAATCTGACCCACAAGCGTTTGCTTTTTGGGGATGTTGCCAATTCTTCCCTGGGCAAGTTTTACGTTAAGCACTCTTTTGTTGTGGTTGTGGAGGAAAATTAGTTGTTCGGTTATTCACAGTGCTAACACAATGCTCTTGTCACGGTTCTCAGCAGTTTGGCTGTAGCTCCCTAGATTAGCTCAGTGGTATTAGCTTAGTCTCCATCCTACCAGGGTCACAATCTATCAACTTCAGATGCTTCATGCTCAGTCTGTCATGTAAGAGCTGAGGGGAGCACATAAATAAAGTCAGGGCTTTACCTCTGACTTTCAAAGTGAAAAGCTCTCAGCTAATGACATTTTCTCAGTAGTGTTAAGAGGCTAAGAGTGCTCCACATCTTTTTGAGACAAGTGATAATTTGTTGGCTAGCCCTTCTATTGAAGTAAAGCTTTAGATTACTCAAGGCTTTAAAGTGATTAAACCATATTTTTGTGATATGGAGAAACTTATCAGTAATCATAAGGTCAGATTGTATATTCAGACATGGAATTTTCTTTTCTTCTCATTGAGTTTCAATGCAGAATATTCTGTAGTCTAATCTGCATATGTTAAATAGTGTAATTATAAACCAGTCCTTTATCCAGTGAGTTTAAATGCAAATATTGGCTCTTTCCTCAGTGCAGGAATTGGTTTGTGCAAGTGAATTGCAGTTTAACTGAAGCTACTATGCCCTTTCTATTTTACTTAAATTAATGTAATTATTATGTGGTTAATTATCTTGTTGTATGACTTGTTCTGTGATTCATTAACTGTGAAATTTCTTTCTGAATATAGAAGAATATCTGAACATCCACCTATTTGTATCACAAAATACCGATTAGAAACAGATCATGTTATCCAGTGAGATAGTAATGATTTCTTTTAGAAATGTCTTTTATAAGAAAACTCTTGAATCAGTAGAAATGAGTCTATTGTAAGGCCTGTGAATTACTTGTCACCCTTGGAAAAGGCAGTTAGTTTTATAGTAGGAGCAGAAGACAGATACAAGGGAGCCCTCACAGTTGGTATCTGATGCTGTCCCCTTTCCATAAACCTGCCTCACTTTCTAGCACAGCCCTCAGTTTTACAGCCTCTAATGGTGTTACATATTCAAGCAAGGAAGCAGTGTGGGAAGAATATTTTCACAGTTACCAAGCACATTCCCAAGCACTGATATAAAATCAATTCCCAGCATGAAATTACACAAATAAGTCAATAAACTTCAAATCATCTTGTGCAGAAGCGATAGTGAGAAGAAAGTCCAGTGCATTCTCATTGCAGCACAGAAGCAGAATTGCGGTGACTGTTTTATAAGGGCTATAGCTAATTGAGGAGATATAAAAAAACACGCACAGAGTTACTTTTGTTTTCCAAAGCTTTTGCCATTCCTATTATGTTTTGCTATAAATTAAACCTTTGTTGCTTCAAAGTCTCAGTATAAATAAGCATGCAGGAAAACCTGATAAATCCTCAACAATCTGTGCAGAGGTAAAGAAAACCTAACATTTTTCACTGCCTGTAAACAAAATNTGTTCACTGCCTGTAAACAAAATCATTTTTATGTAAGAGCATTTTTTATCTCTTTGTAATCATGAGTTCCGATTTGATAACCATACAGACTTCTGTGCACAGAACAACCCTCATCAATTCTGAGTTCAATACTAATCCTGACATGAATATCCAAGAAATAGATTGTATTTCTAACAGGAATGCTAAGCTCCCAAAACACCACTAAATGATGCAAAGCTTCCTTGAATCCTATCTTTTTTTCCCATTTGCACTTAGATCCTCTAGACCTTGCTAAAGCTTCCCAAGAAGTTGGATTTAGAGTTCAAAGACATCATCTACACACTAT
>VYZT01063247.1:0-51276 GCA_013400735.1 Pomatostomus ruficeps
AGGGGTATAAAATGGGGAGCACACGCTCAGGAGCTGCTTTTGGCGTCTGTTAGGACTGGCTGAGGTATAGCGTGGTGCTGGTGATAGGCCGGTTTGCCAACTAATGCTGCTTGAGGATAACCAAGCGGGGCCCAGCACTGTCAGGGGTTTTGTGTTGGGGTTTTTGCTGTTCTCAACCTCACGTGTCTCTTATCACTGTGGACCCAGATTTTTTACATTTTTTTAATTTATTACCCCATTTTGTTATTAATAAGCCTAAGTTTCTTTTCAATTAATTTCAAGAGTTGCCTCGTTTTTCACACCCAGGTAGCCAAGAAGGCCAATGGCATCCTGGCCTGTATCAGTAATAGTGTGATCAGCAGGACCAGGGCAGGGATTGTTCCCCTGTAATCGGTACTGGTGAGGCCACACCTCAAATATTGTGTCCAGTTTTGGGCCCATCACTTCAAGAAAGGCATTGAGGTCCTGGAGAGTGTCCAGAGAAAGACAACCGGGATGGGGACGGGTCTGGAACACAAGTCGGATGAGGAGCAGCTGAGGGAATTGTAGTTGTTCAGGCTGGAGAAAAAGGTTCATGGGAGGCCCTACTGCTCTCTACAAGTTGCCGAATAGAGCTGGGTAGGTGTCAAGTCATTTCTCCCAAGTAACAAGCAATAGAAAAGAAATGGCCTCAAATTGAACCAGAGGAGGTTTATATTTCATATTTGGAAAAATTTCATCACCAAAAGGGTTGTCAAGCTTTGAACTAACGGCCCAGGGAAGTGGCTGTGTCACCATCCCTGGAGATATTTAAAGATGGGTAGATGTGGCACTTACGGACATGGTTTAGTGGTGGCCTTGGCAGTGAGGGGTTAATGGTTGGACTCAATCTTAGAGGTCCTTTCCAGTCTAAATGAGTCATTGAAGGACTTTGTTTCAGTTGCTGTGATCTCACTTGGAATAAGTTTGGGAAATTCAGGTATGTCCCTTTGTCAGAAAAAGCTAAACATTGGATATCACTAAGTTATATCGCTCTGAGGTTTTTTATATAACCCAGCCTCTTGCAGTGGTGTCAGGAAGCTAAACATCAGATGACTACTTTCAAATGCAGATCCTTGTATGCCCTTGAAAATTAAAGGCTGAGTTTATGAATTTGAGGCAAGTCACCTGCTACTCTGCCTGATTCTACAGAAATGAACCCGAGCCAGGTGAAACTGCTTGTATTTCCCCCAAATGTCGTATTTCCCCCAAATGTCGTATTTCCCTCTCCCCACTGGGAGCCCAGTCTGATGTGCCCTACTTCTGTGACCTGTTCTTAGAGAGGCTGAATCTAGGCCAGATCCTCAAACTTTGAAATTGTTCAATAGCATTATTTACTGAAAAGCCAGTGTTCTACAACAGCAAGTAAAATTAAAAGTTTGCATTGCAATTAGCAACAATAAGCTAATGAGAAGGTAGGCTTATAGTATTCTTAAAAGTCTTTAAGGGGCTATAGGTTTTACAGTCCTAAATATGCGTTGTTGTGTGGAAGTTCTGGAAATTAACAGAAGTAATCTAAGACCCTCTATCTTTTATGTGGCTTGTATGTGTTGGACCAGGGTATACAGATGGGAGTTACCACTCCAAGGAAATGCCCTGCAGTCATCTGCAATAAATTGAAAGTATAGAAGAGAAAACAGGCTGATGACATTTAATAACTTTATTTAATTTGATGTAGATAGACTACAAATACCTGTAAAATCACCATTTATGCATATATACATTTGTTTCCCTGTCTAAATGTGAACTATGGGTCAAAATTTTCTGCCATCAAGTATCCACCCTTGAGTTTGCAAATTTGTTTATGAACCCTGGGGCATGAGCTTGAAAAGTTTTAGCTCACAATGACAACTCTGAATGAATGGTTAATATTACCAATAATATTGAGCTGTGTTTGAGTTGGAACTCGAAATCTGAACCAAGAACTAGAAACGAGTAAAATGAATAGCCATTAAAAATCACTGATTATCACCTATATTGTGAGACTATCCCATTTCAGAAAACAAGAATCAATAATATTTTAGAAAAAATAATGCTCAGCTGCCAGGTAGTTGCTTTGGTGAGAATTAATATTTTGCTCTTTTGAAGGAGGATGTAGACATTAAGATTTCTTCAGTTGAGGAGCAATAACACAAACAGGGGAGCCTTCCTGCCGTCTCTGAGTAGGGATGGATATTGTGGCAAAGATATATACCAATAGCACAGTGAAGTTGTGGGTGAAGTGAGGAAATAAGCTTGAGATTGGTGATAAAATTAACAAATGTAGGATGGAGATGTCAAGTCTGGAGTCATTGTACTTCTCTGTAAATAATTTAGTCCTGAAGTAATGTCTTCTGTCTGAAAATAACTCTTTGGCCATTTTATAGCAGTAGACTAAAATTCTCAGAAATAGGGAAGTTTGAAGGTTTTTTGCTTTGTAGTAGGTGATTCTATGCTCCTTATGAATACATGTCTGTATCCTGAAATTAGAGTATCTAGACTCCTAATGAAATGTATCTTGAATAATTTTCCACCTTTTAACTTTCTCTAGAAGGAGTTTGAAAACATAAGATGGAAGAGTTGCCAACGTAAGTGATAGATGAAATTTTAGTTATGTAAAACTGACTCAAGTTACGAGCTCTTATGCTGAGGGAGAAATCAGTGCAGTGCAGGCTGGGGACCCCTTGTAGTTTATTGGTACTCAGTAGTTCACACACACCCCCCCCCACACCCCCACACCCATATGAGGACATTCAGACAGTTGAAAAAAGTCATACCAGGAGTCTTATTTTGGTTTTTGTTTATAACCAGAGATACTAACAGAATAAAGCCTTTGCTGTTGAAGGACTGTTTTATTTCTGGTTTATTTTCTTCAGTGTAGTTTGATTCTGTTCTCATTTTATTTCAGTGGCTTTAGATCAGGCCCTATTGCTAATTTCAGTTTCATTCGGTTTCCCTGGTAACGTTTTATTTTTAGCATCATTATGCTTCAGAGATCTGTCATGGAGGGTTCATTTTAATTTTATTTTATGTGTTTCATTTCATGGCAAAAATGGTAAAAACCCCAAACTGTAATTTGTTCCAAAAAAATCTACAAATATCTAAAAAAATGCGACCATCTTACATGGTTAAAATTTTTATTACTTTGCTGCTACCTCCCCCCATGGATTCAGCGGAAGATTTTTGGAATACAGGTTGTTAGACATTCATGCATTTTCAAATCTTTTGAAAATCATTATCCCTGTGTGCACTAGAGATGCGTTATTCTGATTTTTCAGATCTACTACCACAGCAGGCCCCAAACTCTCAGCAGCACAGTGATTATAAATTAATTGGTCTGGCAGAAAAGGAGGAATATTTCTCTCATTCCTCTTCAGCAACAGTCACCTTCCCTGCAAATTGTCTGGACAGAAGAAGCTGTGGAGGTTGTATCTGTTTCCATTTCTAGGTTCTGTTTAATGATGTGTACTTGTACAGTCACCTGAGTGCCTTGCCAAGAATTTTCTTCAATCTTTGTTAGGAACGTGGCTAGCTGACATTCTTGGTTTGGAGTCTCCAGCAATGATTGCATAATGGGATTATAGTTGGAGGTTGCAGGGGTTTTTTTTTCCCTTTTTCCTTCAATATTACCTGGTTGTCCTTTTTACACAAAATGACTCTGACTTAAAGAACAAATGTAGAAGTTGGTAAGAAATTTTGTATATTCATTTAAGTATCTAATGTTTATTAATTTTAACCCTATCTGAGACTTTGGCCAACCACCCTGACAAAAAGCACTGCTTGAGAACTTAGGCTGAATTTAGTGGGAATGTAAATAACTCTGCTAAAAATTAATTGAGTGAAAAATTATAAAAACGATACAAACAGACTACAACATCCCCAGTACAATATCAATATGATGCATAGAGTTCAGTGATACTTCTTCACTGAAGAAAGGTGTGATAAATACATATTATAATACTGGCTTTTGCAAATAAAGTAGGTGCTATATGTATAATCTTAATTTTTACTAAAGTAGCTTTGTTATAAGAATATAGGTTTTCTTTTGTAATAATAACTAAGGCTTTTATTTCTGTTACCAACTAAACTTGGACATAGTAGTGGGATAGCTGATAGAGTTATGCCTGTGGTAACTGAACTGTCTGCTTGGTTGGATAACATCCAACGAATGTCTGATGAAGACTCCTGCTGCTGACATGTCAACTATCAGCAACTCCTGTCTGCAGGAACCAAGGACCAAAGCCCAAGCTAGAGGCGATAATAAAAACGGACCAAAAACCACAGCCAAGAAATGCACATGCTCTAAAAAGGTGGACCAAAGGAGGAGCCATGCTAAACAGTTCCTGGAACATGGACATTACTCGTGGGGGTGTGTGTGTGTGTGTGTGTGTGTTGAATATGCATAATTGCTAATGAATATGCACCAGGCTGATGCAATAGGAAAGGTATGTAAAGGATGTCTCAGCAATAGCAGGTGTGCTCTTGGCTGAGTGCCAAGCACCCAGTGCTGTTACTTTTGCTTTATTGTCTTTGTCCCCTATTGTCTTTTATTAAAACTTTTAAATCCTAACAGGAGAGTGAACTGCGTTTTTCACAAAAGGAAAATTGTAAAATAACATTTTAAAGCTTTCAGTGTTTTTCAAGGTAGTTTGGATTTAGACTGCTATTAGCCCATTAACAGATCAAGGACTTTCTGATTATGTCTTTCACTCAAGCTGCATAGGAAAGATGATCTGTCAGAATTTATCAGCAGATGAATAATTATTTATCCTCTTATAAGAGGCTCCCATTTACAGTATTTGTCAAGCAAGTTCTCTCCTAGGGATGGATTATAATATGAGCACTCCATGATGTGATGAAAGCCTTCCCATACCTCTGGCTTTGTAATTTCCTTTTATCTGAAATAATTGCCATAATAAGACATAAGGACTAAAAAGTTCTTAGGGTTTTAACTGAAGGTCCTGTATTATTCAGAAGATATCTTGGTTACAAGCAGATGCTTCTATTTTCTGTCAATCCTGGAATCAGGGCTCTTCTATAAATGAAAAAAACCCAAAATTTTCACGGTTGCTAGGGAGAAAGGGAGAGAGAAATAATCCTTCCTCTTCCTTGAAGAAGTGACCAATTCCTGTCATGAAGTGTGTCATTCTCAGTATTTTTTGGCTTTGTATCTTCATGTGTCCAGTCTCGACTTTAGCTGATCTAAAATAGTCTGGTGGGATTTAGATGCTAATTGAGCCAATAAGATCTCATCACTATCTCTTAAGAGATGCAGTAAAACAATGAGAAGGTTGTCAGTTATGGCCCTTGGCCCATCCCAGCTGCCATACCCAAGAGCAGTGCTAATGGGAGTTGATGGCTTCCTTTCTGCCAATTTTTTGCCAAAATTTGCTTGTTTTCTTCACACACATTTTTTCACCTCTTGCAGTGAGCAGGAATGAAAGGCTTTTAAAAGAAGGAATTACTGGAGCTTACATAGTACAAAGGCTCATACAAATTGCCTGTCAGTCAATTGGATTTGATAGGCAGGAAAGACAGATTGGTGAGAGATGGGGTTAGGACATTTGTGATGTTCCAGCTAGAACACTTCTCATTTCACAGTTTTGAATTTTTACACTAAGGGGAGAGCTGAAATGCTGCTGCTTTTATTTATTGGTGTGGGTTAATAATTAGCCACTGCTTGATTTGATGGTTTTGTTAGTGCTGATTATTTGATCTGTTTTGGAAGACACTCCTGTTTTGAAAGCTAAATGTGAAGGTACTGCACTTTATTTGCACTTTACTCCTGTAGAATCTTTTTGCTCTTTCTTAGAAGGAAGAGAAGGAATGAAAACCAATAAAAATAGGTACCTTAAAGAAGTATCAGCCTTCTAGAAGCGTGTGTCAGTCAGCTTTTGTTTCTGTAGACAAAGGGACACAGCGCTGCCAGTGATTCATCCTGCCAATGCAGTAGGACCCGAGGGTGTCAGCGTGGGCTGTGGTGTGGTGGTTTGTGTTGGGTGGTGCAGCAGCCTCCCGGGAGCCCTGGCTGCCAGCACACCAGCGTCTGGCAGGATTAGCCTCTGGGGTACCTTGTGAACAGATACATTTTGGCCATCTATACATCTGACTATCATAGTCTTTCTTTCTGTGTAATGGCAAGCACAGAAAGAGATCGTATTTCCCCGAACAGACGCAACCTAAAGAAAAAGAAAAGTAATGACGTGGTAAAAAGGAAGAAGTGGGTAAACACAACCTATAGTATGGAGTTGTGGTTTTTGTGAAAAAAGAAGGCAGGGTACTAGGACACGGCATTAATACTACAGTGAGGAGAAATAAATGGTATAAAATCTAAAAATACTTGGATTTCCACTTTTCTGAGAGCATTAAAGGAGAATGGAGGAAACTGGAGATATCAAAGATTTACACACCTCATTGTCTTCCCCTCTTGTCTATATTCTGTCCATATTCTTGTCCATGCTGGTGAATCACTGACCCTGCTACTACTACTCCAGGTTTATCGTTTCCCAGGCTCTCACTGCCAACAATTTTCAAAGCCCAAAGCCTCACACACGTTACATATGCTGGACCAAGGACAGCCACGGCTGCACTCAGCCTGTTTGAATCCACAGTCTGCATGGTCATACTAAGGATAGTGCAATGGGTTTCTTACTGGCAGTTATCAAGTAATTCTGGCAATTTCAAGGGAATGCTTCTTTCTGTTTTTTAAAATAGTTTAGAAAATAATTTAATCCACCCATCAATCATATATGTGTGCCATATTTTGATATTATGATTGCTTGCCTGGGCAGAGCTGTAAGCTGTAGCAACAGCTAGAAGATTTCCTGCTAGTTTTCAAACATACAAGGTTATTTAATCTTGACAGTATACATTTCCCCAAGATTGATTTGGTTCCAGTGGACTTCAGATCCTGGAAAGGCTGAGTGATTATGTAAGCTAACATACAGAGTTGCAGAAAGTTTAAACTTTCACTATGATAGCTAAAGGATCTTGCTTATTGTAACTGACTCTTCACCAAGAACCACTAGGTTTTAAAATTTTTTAAAGTGATGTAGATCACAGTTCGAAAAGAAACAGCATACAATATACAAGTCTTCTGTCCTTTTGTCTCACTTTCTTAGTAAGCACTCATTACTCTGATATATACCAAGGACATTCAATGAGTAAAAACAAAGCCAACCTGAATGGAAGTGTTTATTTAAGACTCCTTTCAGGCACTTGGGAGTAGAAGAGGTAGATTTGAACTTTATGTTCCGTGAAGAGACAATATAATCAACTAGACACTCAGCAAAACATCTAAAAATATGTATTTGAAAAGTATATGCTAAAAAGACATAAAGTACTTGCAACACTTTTATGCTTAAGTGATAGATCTGTGATGTTCATAACCAGAAGCTTCTGCTTGCATTGGTTGTTCTATGGTCTTGGTACCAGAGACGTGTAAATATTGCAAATATCTGAACTTCTGGATTCATAGCATCTTAATTCAATCGAATTTCCTCTTCTAGAAAGATGAAAGATCTTTTCATTAATGCAGGAAACAATTACTGTAGTTTACATAAGGTCAATTCATGCTTTTTGGTAGAAAGCAGCATTACTGTGCAAGCTGCTGCCACAGAGTACCATTATGCAGTGAAAACCATGTAGGAGTGCATTTAAATGGAGCACTTTATTTTTGTCTCACAGAAGAGAGAAAAACTGAATAATTTTCAAACATACAATTTTTTTCCTATTTAAGTGATAACATCAGAATTCTACCAGGAACTGGCAGCACTCAGTAAAGATTAATACAGTTGCAGGAGATTATAGCATCTACCAAATGTCATCCTTGTGCCCTAAGTATAATACACTTAACAGATATTGCATCCCTGTCTTTGTTTTATGTAGTCCAATCTTTTAAGAAGTGAGAATCAAGTGGGCTCAGAATTCAGTATATCAGCTATATATCAGTGCTAAACTCTCCCTGGATAAGCCAAAGCTCTATGTTGCCATAATTTAAAAGCAGAAATATGTTTGCACTTTACTAGAGAATTATGAATAATGAGATAATGACTACAGAGAAATAACATTTCAGCCTTGAACTGTTGTCATTATAATTTTTTCTAAAGGTAAACTTTACAGTCTTGTTTCTGCAGTGATTTAGACAGTGGCTTATCTTTATTTGTTAAAAATGTTCATTGGTTCCATATAAAGCAGTTGCACTGTAGGTGAAACAGACTGGTGAGTCTCTACAAGGCTGGAACAAGACTGGGTGTAATAGAAGATGAAATGGGCACTGTTGTAGTGTATGGTTCTGGCAGTTGGATTCCATATGTACAAGAAAGTACCATCAACTGGAATAGGAGAAATGGCCTTGCATTAGAAATACGGAATTTCAACTTAATTTCCTAGAAAATAGGAACAAAACCTGCAAAAGTAAAGCACTCCTTAACTGCTGCAGGAGTAATGTCTGGGTAAGAAATGAATGATCAGGCACTATAGACTTTTTCATTTTTCTGAGAATAGAGAGCACTCTGAACATCAGATTAAAGCTTCTGAATGATACCTAATCCTTAATTTTTTAGTTTTTCATCTCCAGCTTTCCTCTAGTTATTAAATCCTGTTAGAAAGTATGCTAAGCCTGTGCAGCTACATTATATTATAAATAATAACTAAACATCATTCATCTGTTTCAGATTTTAAATCCTGATTGAACAAAGCAAGTTAGATGCAGTCTGTGGTATACTGCTGATCCATGTTTTTTCCTCAGTGTAGCAATGATGCAGCAGATCTAGCAGCTACATCTGTTTCTATGGCAGCAGATCTCTTGCTCTGTCTCTCTACATGTTTTCCTTTATAACAACAGACTGTTTGTACAGTCTGACATGGCTTAGTGGCATACAACTGATACTGTCCAACTCACCACCCTCGCTACAAATCCACTCCGTGAGCTTGACTGGTAACATATTCCTTCACAGGTTCTGAAATATTTTTGTTATGTTAGCTGCATGTCCAGTGCTAGATTAGCTACTCTTGTTGTAATTATCAAAAATTTTGATCTTGAATATCATAAAATATCCATGTAGTTTCTGTATCACTTCACAGATTAAGATGTACTCTCACCAGCTCCCTTCGTTGCTCTCCTGACCTGCTCAATGACAAGAGCGCAGGGCTTTGTAAACTAGGCACATTTTGTATCTTAAGTATGCAGGAAATTAATTGTTTTACAGTGACCTAGGCTTCATTTATTTGATGAATAACTGAAGAGGAATTAAGAAAGCACTGATTGTACTAATTAGCTGCCTACTCTGCTTGATAAAAATCACATGCTAATTTAAAAATTATGATTTTGTTCTTTCAGTGCTGCTTAATCTTCCATTTTGTAAAGCACCTTCAACTTTCTCCTGACTCCTTTTCTTGGGTAAGGTATAAGTTTTGGGGCTTTTTAACTTATATCTGAATTCTTCCACTTGTATCATAGAAGAAGTTAGTGAATGGAGAACTCTTTCATAAATCTCATTAAAAATGAAAGCGTTTTAAGAAACTTCTTTCCACGGTCTGCCTTGGTTTAGCAGGTTAGACGAGTCTGCAATCTGTTAGGCATACAGAGCTCACAGCACATTTGTTTTGTGGTAGCAAGCAGAATGTGCTATATGAAGCTGTCCTGAACATTTAAACTGCATGCTTCTCTTCAGTTTTTCTGCCCATTCTCTGTTAGTAAACGGAGGGATTACTTTGTCATCATACCCATAGTAGTTCTCAGGAAACTAAAACCTAGAAGTGGCTAAAGCCTGCAACTATTCTTTGCCAGGATGGTGCGTAAACAGTGTTGGGAGATAAAGGATGTCGGAATCACTTCCGTGGAAACTCTCCTCTCTTATAAGAGCAAAGATAATTGTATCAAATGCTACATGAAGACAAGAAGTATCAGAGGAGACTGCAGCTGCTACCATCCACAAGTTTTCAGCCCCTGCTAATGCTCTATGAAAAAAAGTGCACACGTGGACTCTGGTAAGTATCCACACCTGTCCTTGACTAAAGCGAAAAAATTTCAGGGTGATTGGCACACAGGATGAGTTATGTAGCTCAGGCAAAGGATATCACATCAATATGTACGTGGAAGAACACAAAAAAATGCATAATGAGAACTTTGATAAACCTAGCCTGTACTAACGGAAAACATTATAGCTAGTTTTAGAGAAAATTCAAATATGAGTATTTTTACAAAGCATAGTCATATAGTTTACAGGTGAAAATGAGCAAAATTATTGCTCCCAGTTGTGTGATGTTATTCACTCAGCAGAGTTAGTCTTCTGGCCCCGGCACAGGGTAGGAACAGACATTGTAATCCACAAACTCAGTTTGAAGCAGGAGCAGAAACAGGATCACCTTGCACTCAGATATGCTCCAATCTCCTCTGAATGATTTGGTGAGAGAGCAGAGCTTTACCTTATGCATCATTTAGTAGCTGCAGATACTTGACAGATCCACAAATCCCCATGACTCCCAGATCTTCCTGAGAAGCAATGGAAAAGTAATAGAGTAGGAAAAAGCTGAATGACACCTGGCCTTTGAAGGTAGGGAGAGGTTTGGAGTAGGGATAAGTTTTTGTCCTTTTTTCCCTCAAACATGAGAAATGTTTTCTAGGACTGAGCAGGCTTGCTTTAGTTCTGGATAAGTTCTTAGTTTTTTGGTTTTGTTTTTTGTTTTTGTTTTTTTTTTTTGGTTTTTTTTTTTTTTTTTTTTTGTTTTTTTTTTTGTTTTTTTTTTTTGTTTTTTTTTTTTTTTTTTTTTTTTGTTTGGTTTGGTTTGGTTTTTTTGGTTTTTGTGGTTTTTTGTTTGTTTGTTTGTTTTTGGGTTTTTTGGTTGTTTTTTGTTTTTTGTTTTTATTTTAAAGCAGGATTGTGCTGATAAAGCCAGTGAATGTGAAGATTCATATTATCCTTTATAGCAAAATCACAGATTTTATATATGGGAGGTATGATTAAATGATGCCTTTATGCATATTTGGAATGCCTAAAGAGATTACTGCAGGCAAAGCAGAAAAATTTGAGAGAGAGTATTTACAGCCTTGCCACAACTTGTTCCTTGATTTAAATTGTAGGTTTAGCTTTCTCCTTCTAAACCTTGGCTTGAATATGTTAACTTTGTGTTGTGTGTGTTTGTATGCACATGTATGCAGCTGGAGTTCCCTCACTTTCATTTTGAATATGGAGTATGGAGACACTCGGAAGTTTTATCCCAGGTTTGATAAATTGTGAGCTGTAAGGTTTGTGAAAAGATTTTATTCATGACTTTATGAACAAGGGTTCTAATGTATTTAAAATGTTTCTGCCAAATTAGGTGTGCACTGATCTGTCACACAAAAGCTCTTCATAAATCTATACCAAACTGATTCTGGTACAGCCTTGTCTTGTGTGACTTCTTACATCAAGGCCTCTGAAGCTCTTATAAAATCCAGCACAAAACATATTTAAGTTTCAGTTTAATCAATCATACCTGTGAAAACCCCTTTGCATGATCACATTCAGTCATCAATCTAGATCACAGTGACCTCTCTTAATTTAGTGTCAACGTTGCTGTAGCCAGAATGGTCTAAGAGAACCTGTCAAGGTTTATCAGTAGGCATCCTTTCTCATCCTAGATGAAGCTTTATAATATAATCTCTACATCAAAGATACCCTTCAGAGGGGAACTTTGTTTTAAGCCTAAATTCAGATGTTTAAAATATGCCTTTTTAAAATAATTGAACTAATTGTCTAGGCCCCCTTGTGATCCACGGAAGGGGCCATTCCCAGGGGAGAACTCATCAGATCTGTACTAGATGTTAGCTTTCAGCATTCCCACCCTAGTCTGTTTTACTCTCTTGCACCCTTCACAGGGTCTCTCTGAGCCCTACCTGGGACATTGCTGTCTGTAGCTTTCCCAGGCTACCAACACATGTCCCAGAGGGTGGGACACCAGAACCTTGGGCCACAGCCCTTATGCTTCACACAGCCTCTCTTCAAGGCATATAATGGACTGCCACAGCAGCATCTGCTGCTAGCCAGAGGAGAGGCCTCTCCTGAAACTGGCTGCTCGCGTGTGGGGTCAGAACATTCATCAGCCCCAGCCACAAGCAGAAAGAACCTTCTGTCACCACAGAGGGAAACTATCACAGCTGTACAGACACTTCCCTTTCTTTGAGAGACAACATATTGGGTTTTGATTCTATTTTGCCTGAGGACTCCCATCTTAAATTGTCATGAAAGTCAAGGGACAGGGATTGCCAAGTGACCCAGATCTGCATCCCAGCTTGAGGCGATGTCAGTCGGCCACAAGTGCCTTGGCCAGGAGCACGGCACACGTGGGATGTTGTTGTACTGCTCAGCACTGCCTGGCTGGAGTCAGCAGTGGCAGCAGCTGCCCGGTGCCCCCCAGCCACGGCAGCTTACCTGCTCCAAGGACACACAGGTACAAAGCGGCAGCCTGCACAAAGGCCCAAGCACACTTGGCAAAGCTTCTCAGAGTCAGTTTGCTGCGCTGCCATGCATTGCAGGGGCTCTCCTTCTCCCTGTGGTCCTTACTATGCCATTGGCAAGGTCAGCGCATGCCTCAGCTCCTGCTGTGTCTTCCACTCTAGGCACCTCGGTCCTGTTGTCATTTCAGGGTGTTTCAAGACAGCCTTGGAGTCTTTGCTGTTTGCTTCCCACACTACCTTGTGTGGCTTCTAGTTGACACTGCTTTTGACAGTGTGCTATTACACATAATATTTTTCAATGTTTTCCACTGTTGCCAGCAAAGGGTGTATGACACCTGCTGACTCCTGCACCCTAACTTCTTCCCCTGGGGAGAACCTGTCCTCTCCAGAGGTTTGCCTTTGACATCTGCCCTGTTGTCATTCACAAATCCAAGACTGGCCTCACCATGACTGGCAGCTCTACCCAACACTAGCAAGGTGTTTTAGGGGCATTGGGAGTTTAGCAATGCAGCTGGTGCTGCAGAATGTTCAACCAGGCACGTCCTCACACGGCCTGAAGTTCCCAATTCACTTGGGGTTTTTTTTGTAAAATGTTTTTTTTTGGCTAGAGACAAGTTTATTTGGACACTGTTCCTTATAAATTTTTACCACTGCACAAGGTCTTGAGGTTTCTCACCAATGACCACTTTTACACATCATGAGATACCTAATACTGAAAAATAATTTGGGGGGAATGGGACTTTGCTTCACCACATAGATAACCAAACATCAATGAGGAATTTTATCTTTATTTCATGATGTTAGCACAATAAACTCACACAGTAGCATTGATCTGTACTTATTTAACAAAATACATTTATAGCAATTTACAAATTATTTTCCATTTGAAAACATGGCATAACATTTTATTAAACACAATACTTTATATAGAGAATTCTCATTTAAAAACATATTTTATTTTTAAGTATTTTCTTTTCTCAGTAAAGCACAGCCTAACAAAGAAATTCGTGCCTGTTAGCAAGTAAGAAAATCAGAACACTAAGAAGATGTCACCTGTCAATTTATTTGATTAATTTTAAATTAAGGTACCAGTGGAATGTAAACAAAGAGTAATTTTACAAAAGGCTCCTTATCAAATATACATGCAGAGGTCTGAGTTCCAATGTATATATTATTACATTTCTGCTCTCTAACGTAATATAATTTGATAAGCCATTATTAAAAACAGTAGCCTTTGGCACTTTGAGTAAAAAAGAATATATCAATATTTATGTATAGAACATAATTTCAATGATTACACAAGAGCTTTAAAATCTTATCTTAAGAAATAGGAAACTTTAGGAAAAATATCACACTGCACTTGAAATAGTGCAGCAAGTTTTAGAGTAATAAAAGCAACATATATGCCAATATATATCTGACTAAAACCAAGGAATAAAGAACAAACACTCCCACCAGGAATCCTGCTGTTTCCAAAACAGCTAAATTGCCAGAGGGAACATTTTCTAATCTTTGCTTTATTGCCATTATTCTCCATTTCAGTTTTCCATTATTTCCAGGTTCATCTACTTATGTTCTTTTCCCCTGCACTTACAAACTAACAAATGATTGCATCTTATTTCCCTGCATTGATAGGCCAACAGTGTTTGTGTCTTACCCATTCCTTTAAAGCTAATCCTACCTGCTTTATCCTGTACCTAGACTAAACTAAATCCAAAGGGCTTTGTTCACGACAGTCCAAGTGTTTGTAATTCCTAGGAATCTTGTACAAAATTTAATATTAAATACCAAGGACTAAGGATACATCCTTTTGAAAAGAAAAAACAAATCCTGACTTGTAAATACTAGCATCTGAGAACTTATTTCTAAAAAAATTACTTTTCTTTCTTTTTCTCCTGGTATCTACGATTATTTTTCCCAGCTGATGTGCCTTAAAGTGTGTCTTCAACATACAGTGCCTTTAGCATACACAATATGCTGCAACTCTGCTGGGTAGCTTCTTACATGTAACCTGCAGAATACTTTCTCCCAATCATGGTAAGTGTGCTGGGGTCATCTTGTACCAACAGCAGGAAGAGTGTAGTCATTTCCTCAAGGACCAACACTCTTCCGCAGCACTGGGTGATGGGCAGGTGGGGGAAGCATTGCTTGGCACACATGGCTTGATAGCAATCAATCAGCTAAGCCTGGAGCACCTGTAAAACTGGGAAGTATATATAAAGCTTTCCATTGACTCACAAACACCATCCTTGTGAAATTACTTAGGTTTGGGATTGGGTTTGGAATTTTGTTTTGGTTTTGAGGTCTTTTTTTTTGGGATTTTGTTTTGTTGTTTGGTTTTTCTTGGGTTTTTTTGGTCTATGTTTGTATTGTGCTGTTTATCTTCTTGATAAGGATGATTCTTCTTTCTACCTCCTACTTGGCTGGGGTGGGCTATTCCTTTGAGTTCTGTGGAGTAGGGTCTGTAGGTTCTGACTATAGAGAATGTGTCTGGTTCTCTGATACCCTAAGTCAGAAGAGGACTTAGACCAAAACACTTCTCTCAAGAAGCCGGAGAACAGACCTGATCTGCTACTACTTACTCAGTGAGGGGACTGCTAAGCCATTCCCTTCCCCTCCCAGCAGGGGAGCTGGCAGGTGTCTGAGAGTAATTCTTTTTCAGGTAGAAAGAGGAGAGAATGAAGAGCTGCAGTGGGTGAGCACTGCCCCTGGCTTTCTTCAAGGTTTAAGTCAGAGCCAAATGAAATGAGGCGTTTCTTCTAGCATGCCCATTCTAGGACATGTCATGTTTATTCCTTTCAGAACTTATCCTTTCAATAATTTTTGGCAATGGAGATTTTTAACAGGCAAGTTTTTTCATTATATTAGAAGCTCAGTTTACTAAAATAATTCATGTTCTCTCAGGTGCAGAGACCTTTCATATTCTTAAGTGGCAGTGGTGGGAAAAAAATGTCATGCTTAAGAAGGCTCTGGAGGGTGTCTCAAGGGAGGTGAACAGTAGTAGTGGCACAATGCAACACTCGTTCAGTGATTCTGCAATACCAAGGCATTCCATTCTTTAAAGTGAAGCACAAATCCCCTGCATGGTGGTGATTGGGGTGAAACTTGTTATTGTTCTTGTGGCATACTAAGCAAGTGAGATGAATGACTGCTTCTAAGTGTGAGCTATGATATTAATTCTTGTCTCCTTGGAAGCTGGTCAGGAAAGTTGCCATCTATTTTTATTTACTCATGGCTCACCTTTCACATTTGTACATCTTGCAGTTATTGGTGCCCTGCATTATTTGTTTAAAAACTAATAGAAAAATGGAAGGGTCGCTGAAGGACAGGATAAGAATTTTAAAAATGCAAAATCTGAATTACTTGTAGTACTTGGTAAGACCCCTTAAAAAACGTAATTTAAAACAATTCTACAAGTTAGCCCACTAAGAAGCAGCCTCTTCATTAGTAGCACCTGTTCTTAAACAAAAGTTGAGCAGTAGCAGCAAAACTATTCAAAACAGATAGTCATTCCATTCAAATGGAATGTCACCCACACATTTTTGTTGCAGTAGACATCTTAAAGAACTACACAAAACCTTTGCAATCTTTGAATGTGACAGATCCACTATAACAAAGCTGTAAATATTTCCTACGCTAAATGAATGCAGCCAGCATCATCATAGTATTAGCAATATTACTTGTAAAGTAACTGCACATCAATATGTCATGTTTGCAGAGTCTAATAAGTATGCAATTTTTCAAAACATGTAAAGTTATCATCAGCACCATCCTGTATTAAAGATTTGGTGCAAATTCTGCAAAGGTGAATATATACCACTGATACAGCCTTTGCTGTGAAAAAGTCAGTCAATTCTGGACACAAATATAAAATAAAAAGTTGGCACATTCAGGAAATACAGTGTCTGTGTTCAAGACCATTGTTTTAATTGACATCATCACCCTCAGATAAATGTTTTGAATCTGAAGAAACAAGTTGCATGAAAATGTTTCACATTATTTCTGGCATTGTGCTTTTCCCCCCACCACATGCTTTTCACAGGCTCCTGCACATTGCACGTCAGCAATGCTGGGCTGCTGGTCAATAATTTGGCACATAAAGGTAAATATCAGCTCAAAATAAAGGGAGCAGAACCTGTGTCAAGATGTGTTTACTTCGTGGTGGTATGGACCAGCTGATATGTCTCCTCTCATTCCTTGTACGCTCGTGTGGGGGATGTGCCTTTATAGAAGATGTTCCTGGTGTTCTCTGGACTGCTCCCTCTCTCAGGGATTAAAATGATATTACCTTTTCTTCGAAGTGTTGAGTCCCGGCTAGAAGAAATGGACAGAGTCTCTGAGCCAATCTCACTTCCCTCCACTGGTGTGACTCTTATCGTAGTGATTCCATGATGGTGATGCTCAGTGTTATCTATGTTGCTTCTTTTCCTGTCACCTGACCCATAACTGTCTTTTAAGGAGTCACAGCTCTCAGAGTCTCTGTTAAGATCATTTAGCTCATATGTCTGACGAAGAGTGACTTTTTCAGGACCTTTCCATTTCCATGAACCACTTCCTTCACCTTCTGATGGCATCTGAATTACAGGTCTGTTATTTTCCGGATGGGCCTCAACTCTAACAATGCTACTTGGCTCATGGTCTGTCAAGGTTTTATATCTGATGGCTCCTGTACAGGTCACTGTGCTTCCCTCTGAACTCTTTGGACTGCCCTGAAGCACTCCTTGCTGCTTGGACATGGCTATTACTTGCATTATTCTTGGCTGGCTATTGCTCCTGCATGCAACACTCTTCTCAGCAGCTTTCAGCCATTTAGCTCTAGCTGAACTAGTTTTGGGTGATGTGTTCACGTTCTCCTGAGTCTCTTCAGGAATGTGTACTAGCTGGGATGAGCCAGGACGGGACTGAATAGAGACCCTCGGCCCGCCAGTAAGACCTGAGTTGTTACAGCCTGGTACACTGCCAGGCTGGATTTTCAGGTATTGGCTCGATGGGCCATGATGATCACCATTTACACCCACTCTGGAGGGTTCTGAGCTTGACCTCATTTCAATAGCCCTTGGTGGAGACTGGCCAGCTTCAGTCTCTATTACTTGCAGTGACAACTTTCGATTTTCGTTCTTGTTCTTCCACTGGGACAGCAGCTGTTTGGAGCGGGCAGAATCCATTGATGCGTGTATTGTTGCATTTCGTCTTGCTGGATCTTCCAAGGATGGTGTGTTGACTCTTGGCAAAGTGTTGCTGAAAGTAACCATGTTTTCCTTTCCCATTGGGCTTCGTGGTGTTATTATTTCTACATCAGCATTTGCTCTCTTGAGATTGGTCAGAGACCCTGAATCCCTGTGGTTTCTATTCAGGATACTTTCTGTACGGTGAGAGACCATGCCATCGCTGCTGCCACCATTTTTACCTGGCAGGATTCTGTTGGCATCTTGACTGAGGTCTGTCAAAGACCTTAGAGGTTCTCTGTGAAAATTTGGGTGAAACACATTCTCGTCGCTTGGTAAGAAGTTCCCCACAGCATACAGGCCCTGATATTTGGACAGAAGCACCAACAATCAGTTAAGAAAGTTAAAAAAGACACATTTTAAGGTATTTTAACTACATTCTTTTGCTTTTAAATAGAATTCAGTGACATAATTACTCCAGCTAAACTGATGGGTATGCTTACTTTCCTTTCCTCACTAGTAGAGCCTTAGTGCAAATTCTGTCCTCAATCTGGTACCTCTAGGTATGTATGAAGTAGTCTCACTAGGATAATTAGGGCATATTATTCATGGCAATAAATAGTTCAGGTAAGGATTTAGCCTCTATGAGCTTTCTTCTTTTTATCAAGCAACAGATACAGCTACAGAAATAATGTTTTGTTAGAAAAATAGGAAAATAGGTGTTTGAAGTCTCTTAGGCAAAGCTATTTTACAGTTATACTACCGTCTACCCTGATTTACTGAATCTTGTTACAGCTTGAGTTGTTCTCTGCCATTGGCAGCTTCTGCCCTTTCTACTGCACAATAACTGTGTAATACAATATCTACATCATAGAACAATTTATCAACTTTAAATCAATTGCTTTCCAAGCTATGTAGAACTGTAATCAGATTTAGTTATACAACATTTTATTCATCAGTAGACTTGCTGTAAAATGCTGTCATTTTAAAAAGACTCCACTGAGGGTATTCTGTGAAAGGGTCAAATGTCTGACTCAATCACTGAGTTACTTGTTCTTTACACTCCTTTCAGAATTATTTGTACTTTCACATTATTTCCCCTCCCCATCCTCCTATTGGTGTGTAGGTTTCAGGGCAGGTTTCCTGAGTCCTGGGTATCCAGGACAATATACTCTCTGCTCTATGATGTCACACAACAGTATATGAAGACCTAACGAAGCATACTTGTTTGCATTTCAAACATGGGGAAAACAGCTCCATTTAGGTAAATCTACAACAGCTTAATAATTTGAAATAATATTCTCAACAGAGTGCTTTTCTGCTTACGGTGCAATAACAGACTTTAGAAGCTCATGGGGTTTCTGTTATTACTCTGACTGCTGTTTCTTCTGCCACTCTGAAGGCCGTTTTTCCCTGATCACCTTTGCAGACCATCTGCAGGTACCTTAGGTTATGTTATCACAGAAAAAAAGGGGACAGGAAAGGAACTTATTTTAGTATTATACTAAAACTCATCATTGACTCTTGGGGGTAAAATCATCCCAGTGGCTGTTAAAGATTCTTCTGTTCACCTGCCCACACTCAAGCAGTGGTGTCAGCAGAAGCTCTGACTGCTCCCAGGCACCTGTGCTGATGCTCTCTGAGCAGCCAGGGCAGCGGAATTCCTGCTGGAGACGTACTGAGAGCAGCCAGCAAAAGCAAGTGCTTGATAGGCTCCCTACTGACAGATACAAACAGGCCTGACCTACATGCTTCCTTACAGGACCCTTCCAAGGTGCTCCACCTCTTTCAACCCAGTACAAAGTAAAAGTATAGGAATAACCTGATTTGACCATCCTTTTTTCCCTGCATGGTTTCCCTAAGAACGGCGAAGAATCACAAGTGTATAATATTGCCTTTAATTTCTTGCAGTTTCAGCAGTTTACTCAGCTGAGTTGCTCATACTAATTCAATCATTTCTTGAGATCATAAAGCTAACACTGTCAGTATCAACTCTGGTCAGCAACAAATACCAATTAATCAAATATTTTTGTTGTGTTATGCTTTCAAGTGTGGATTAGAAAAGATGAGTATTTTTAAGTATATAACCCTAATAAAGCACATAAACTTAGAGCTGTTTCTGTATACAATGCCAGATGATTATATTCCACTTTGTGCACTGTTTTGGCACTTTACATTGAAATACTTGTTTGCTTTTCCCTGTTTTCTTTTAAAGTGATTATTCCTAACTCATCATCTTCAACAGCTATTGACTATATTTATAATTATGGCATGTGACTATGATGAAAACTTTTCATAAAAATTACCAGTACTCTTATTCCAGCCTTATCAGTTTTATTTGCTAGAACTTAACTATGAGTATTATATTTACCAAATAGAGAGCAATTCCTCCTCCTATGAGAAAGCCACAGTAAACATCAACTGGATGATTCTTATACTGGGTGATACGAGTCAGACCGCATATAATTCCACAGATGATAAAGGCAAAGACCAAGAGTGGTTTAAGAAGTTTTGAGGAGTCTGTTAACGTAGAATTGAAGTACATCTTGAAAAAGAAAGAAATGAAGAAGCAGTTGAAGAAACTTGAATGTACCTAAAAGGATTTTAATTGCTCACACTCAATGTTTATTTTACATATAGATCACTAGTATCCAGTAATATTACAAGTAATCAATTTAATTTTATTTTACAGCCCTGTTAATATTTACTCACTTACTGTAGAAAGATCTGAATCACAAGGAATGGATTTCCAAAAACAGGCAGTGTTGCTTATTGACATCAATTAGGATAAGGATTTTATGCCTCAATACTGTTCTGTAAGTGTTCCTAAATGTTCTGTAAGTGTGACTAAGGAGCCACCGCTTGTGAAATACAGAAGTCAGATGTCATGCCAGATGAGCGCAGTAACCTGTTCCAACAAAAGCTACCACCAGATGCTTTAGTGAGCCATTTCTCAACAGAGGGC
Source organism: Pomatostomus ruficeps (assembly GCA_013400735.1). Lineage (NCBI taxonomy): Eukaryota > Metazoa > Chordata > Aves > Passeriformes > Timaliidae > Pomatostomus > Pomatostomus ruficeps. The sequence goes on from VYZT01063247.1 coordinate 20,567, forward strand.
CATCATGTCAGGTAGGTCACAAAAATTAAGTGGAGGTGGTTCATCAGTATTATTCCAAATTTTGGCTTATCTGCGGGCAGAATAAATACTGGCAAGCTCCCAGTACATGCACAATACTATTATCTAATGTCACTAACTGGCCATTACTGTTGTTTTTCTCTGATTTTTACAGCATGAGTAATGGAATTGCTTTTGAAACTTCAAGTAAGTTGTCACTTGTACCAACATTGTGGGCCATACTGAAGAAATGTTAGTGCACAAAAGTGCAAAATCAGCTGTGATTGCTGCAGCATGTCCCACGATTCTCTGCTAGCGACTGTTGGGTTTTATTCGCTTGCTTTGCAGTAACACCTTGAAGGCCTCTGGGAGTGATTGTGCCATTTCATCCATGCTGCAAATTTATGGAGGTGAAATCAAACTACATCACATGAATGTATGGCCCTTAATGCCTCAAGTTTAAAAGCAGTGAATCAAGTGAAGACAGCAATAAAGAAAAGGCAGCACACATAAAGGTTAATTTGACTGGTAAGTTAAAATATCACTTTGTAAGACAGATAAACACTGCATTTTATATAAGGATAATATGAGGCATCAAATATACTTTAACGTAACATTTCTTGTTGCTTCTTAACGAAGGATATGAAGCAGTTGAGCCTTATTCTTATTCTTTAAGAGCTACAATAAAACCAGCTTTATTAGTACTTTTATTTTGCTTTCAAATTGTAGGATAAAAACATCCATTCATCCAAGATATCCAGGCAATACACAATTTTACAATATACAGCAAATTACTTTCTGACTTTTATATTAATGAAACTGAACAGAGTTGGTTACTCACCGAAATGTACACTGCTGCAAAGGCTGCCAAGGTGGCATGTTGAGAAGGGAATGACTTTCTGCCAAGGAAAGACACTCAAATTATACTTCTCAGTTCAAATGCACAGTGCTAGTGCTCATTGAAAAAAACACTGGGTGCTACAGTCATTTCTGTTTTACACTTCCTAAGCAATACGCGATCTATCGGTAACATTTGTCATCAGGTGACATTATTCTCAGAGAGAGGCAAACTACATCTTTATTTGCTATGTCTATAGGTTTTTTTTTTTAAAAATTCAGTACTTTACATCATGACAGAAGCAAATGGAGCACAACAACATGGGGAGGGTATTTTAAGAATTACTGGGCCCCTTCTTGATGCCCAGAGCAACAGAATAAATGAAAACATGCCCAAATTCTCTGAGACAGTAGGCAATACAAGGTGTGCTCTTGAAGTTGCTGAGGGCCTTCTGCTCTCATTGAAAACCTGGAGACTTGAATGAGGTGGACTGGGTCTTGAGTTACAAACTTCAGATAGGAAAATTAGAAGTGACAACAGCTTCTACTTCTCTGACAAGAAAAGGAAGTTCTGTGCAAGCAAAAGGTATGTAGAACCATCACCTGAGGTTCTCTAACATTTTAATATTATTATTCTAGACCTATTTCAATTCTCTAAAAACAACTAAAGAAAATGATGTGAATGCAAAAGAGGTATTTACACAATAGGGAGAAAAAAAGCTGGGTTTGGATTCAGTAACTCCTGTTCTAGACATCTAGATCATAGAAGCCCTGAAAAATTCTATGACTTCTGAGCTCTAGAAATGAGCCAGATGCAGTGAGGATTTCTCTCTTTACAATGCTATAGATATGTAATGTAACCCGCTGGATGTCTTGGTGAAGAAGAGTACGTCTATCTTGCAGTCACAACAGCAACTTTCATCTTAGAAAGCTCAGCTTGGGATAAATACTTAAACAATCATCTGGGTTCACAGATGGGTCTTGCCACCCTAATAGGGCTCCATGTACAGCCATTTTTCTAGCAACACCTGAGTGAGCTAGTTTAAAAGAGCAGAGACTGAAACACAGTTCTTCAACTTTAGACAGACATTTTTTCTGCAAAGCAGCAGAGTCTCCTACGCATTTTGCCTTGTCTGTTCTACATAATTAATTGGCAGTTAAAAATGTGCATGTAGTTCAGTGTGAATGCCACGCTGCTGACCTGAATTTGAGCCTATAGCTCCAGCAGGTTCATGGCTCTGGACAAGATGAAGTCTGCATGGTTCCTTTTGCATTTCTAAAGACAGACCTAAATTCTTTGTCTTCCTTTATTTTTAACCTCCCTGAACAAATCTTTCACAGATAGTATCCCTGGGCAACAAGTTCAGGGTTGAGGACAGGGGAATAAAGACATGAAAAAAAAAAAAAGTAAATGTTTATAATAGCTAATCAACTCCTTTACCCTGTGCAGGTTTTAATGAAGCATAAATCCATAAATCTACTTAGAGTCTCTGTGGAGCTAATGTGTATATTTGATCTTATGAACTTTAGTACCACTCAGAACTTAACCTTAATTTGATGGCATTTTTACGGTATATATGGTGTGTCACAATGGTACAGTCAATTTTCTCTTTATTCTCTTTTCTATTCACATGCTTTCAGGGCAAACACAGACAAAATGCACTCTCTGTACTCTCTAATGGTGTCACTGCTTTTGTTCCTCTATTTGTGATCTTTTAATCTAAAATGAAAATAACTCAAGCTAAAAATATGTAGCCTTTTTGTATGGCTCTGTATTGTAAAGGTGAACAAAGGTCTCAAAGAAAACATGTCCTGAACTCCGATGACAGAGTATCCCTCTAAATGCTCATGCATGAGGATGTGTAGAGGGGGAACAACAATGAGGGAGTCCTACTGAGAGAGGGTCATACTGAGTCAGAACATCAGAGATGACAGAGGATAGAGACCTCACTGGAGAGCTGAACAGAAGGGACTGAAAAGGCTCTTTGAAAGTAACAGAGGAAAAGATGGACAATAGGAACCACTGGATATTTGGGGATGTTGCAGAAAAATGATTTCATGTAATCTGTTGGATAATTATGTGCTCCTCTCTATACTTTTCATAGAGGAGTCTAGAGGCAAATTTCTAGAGCCTAAGTTTCTGGGAAGTACAAATAAAAAATGAAGACCATTAGCAAACTCAGACCAAGTCCCTTCCAAACTGAAATTATTGAAGTCAGATTAACCTCCTGTACTGCAGAAGTTATACCATAATTTCTATATAGGTGACTGAAGGAAGTAGCAAGTGCTGCTGAAGAACCAGTAGCAAGTGCTGCTTGCTGTGGTAAAGTTGAGACTGGCATAAAGAAATAACAACGTAATAAAGGAAAAATGCAATAAAATTGAATTAAGAAGAAATTGAGGGTGGTGCCAGAATATTATAGATTGCCAAATGTATCCTCTATGATGGGAACAACTTTGAGATATCAATATATGGTCATTTTCCTAGGGAAACAGAAACACTCAAAACCTGATTGCTTAGTCTTAATATGTTAGAATTAATTTCACTGGGTTTTTTGAAAGTGATGGTATTTAAACTTAGGAGTGATTAGTGGTTTTGGAATGGCTACAGGCAGTCAATTCAAAGCAGTAGACATCGTATTTGAAATAATGAAATGAACGAGATGTAATTGTGAAAATTTTTCTTCCTGCTCCTATATAATCATGTCCCGATTTCCCTGGGACACGGTTGCAAGACACTGTTTGCAAGCATCAGGCTTCACTGGCACTATCCCAGTACCAGCAAATGGTTATGGGAAAGAGACAGTGAGGTGAAGGCTGATGTAGTCATTCTGGTTATCCCTTTCACCAAAATTATTGCCACCAAATTATTTGGGCCAAATAGAGCTACAATCCTTCATTCCAGCTCCAGATCAAGTCTACATATATAAATTGAAAAGAGATGGCAAATTAATCATTGCTGATTATGAGTCTTAGCCAAATACATCAAACAACTGAGGGTTTTTAAATAGCAGAGAAATTGGTTTTTCCCAGCGAAAGGAGAGAGACTGAGATTTACTGGAAGATACTTAAAAAGTTAATGATTTCATGATTCCTAAGTTTGTTGTCCATTGAAATAAACTGAAAAGCAAACAAATGAGGGAGAGGTGCCTAAATATATATACAGATATTTTAATACCACCCACATGACAAAAATATAAGGCAATGAGGCATGAAGTTAAACCAGAAGCTAGCATCTGGGGCTGCATGCAGAGCAAGAAAGGACTGCAGTTATAGTGAAGTGAATATGACAGAAGAAACAGAGCTTCATGTCTGCTAAACAGGTACACAGACAAATTATGCACTATGTTAGAAAGAATTTGTAGCAATTTCAAGCATTCTATTATTTTGCTGTAACTTTTTCAGAGAGTAGGAGACTTCAAAAAGGACCAAAATTTTGAAGGACTACAAAACATTCAAACATTCAGAGACTAACATGAAGTAAAAGTTAACCTGGTGTGGAAAAGGTACGGAAGTCTACTATTGAATTCAGTAAAGAACTTCATGATTTCTCAGCAGTGTAGTCGTTATATTTAAGACGCTTTGTATTAACAAAGTCCTTAAACCAACAAGTTAGCAGATGTATTAGAACAATTTACTGATTTATACCTTCAGCTTCCTTCTTTCAGTCTATGACCTTTCATCAGTAATTGAATTATCACTATTTTATCACACTGAGCTTATTTAACATAAGATATATACAGTAGCTTATGTTTCATCTTGGGTGATATGCATGTTCAAAACCTACTATTACAAACAGTACTAACTTTTTTCCCGGTTATCTAAGTAGGGAGGGTAAATACTAAATGATCAAGAAGGATAAAGAACTAGTCAGAAATACCACAAAAGAAAAGACATGTTTGGGAACACACAGATTTGCACTGTTGTGGTATTTCCTCTAAAAAAGAGATTTTTTCAATGCTGTTAATATAAAAAACGTAATTAACTAGAGAAACAGAAAACAAACTTGTCCAACAAATCCCAAATACCTGAACAGCAATGTATGTTATACAGAGGTCTCAGACCAAATACTTGGGAGACTTCTTCCCCTGCCTGTTACAGGGATCTTACCCACATAGCACTGGGAAAAGGAGTAGAAGCCGTACAGTGACAACTGTATAGGAAATTGCCTCCTCTGAGGAGGGAGAACAGCTGCTAACAACTGTGCTTTGGAACCAAAGTCCTCCAAAGCCCATTGTGAGACGAATATCTATGGAGAAAATTGAGCATCACCTAAAAGACATTTATGCATTCACTTTTGTTATAAAAAACCAACAAAATCATTCAGACTTTAAGTAGGAAAAAAAATCTCGAAATTGGGACAGAAAATAAAAAATAAAATGTACACAATGAAGAATAGAACCAACCTTCCAGCATTGATAATATTGAGATCAGCTCCTGAGCAAATATCTTCCACAACATAGGAATTCTCTGAGCAAGATACATTTAAGGATGTATAGTTAGGCTTGCAGACAGTCAGGAAATATGGTGCCTGATATCCTGTTGATAGCTGTATAATATCAGTAACAAGAGCAGTTGCACAAAGACCAAACACGTGAACACCTAGGAAAGAAATCAACAGAGCTTGTTAACTTTATTATATGCATTTATTAGGTTGATTAATTGTGCAAACTACATTCAAGAGAACTCAGTGGCTTTTGTTACTGGACTTGAGAGAATTTAAAAGAGAATTTAAAAGATATATATAGTGAAAGCTTATTGCAAGGTTGAATTCTTTAATATTAAAGATTAAGATAATTTTTGCTTGTTTTCTTCCTGTTGATACTTAAAATTTTGGTTTAATGGCTTGATGTCCTCCAACATCTTTACATAAAAGGAGCTACAGAGGACCTGCTTCAGTTTGGAAAGAAGTTTTCTGAACTGACTAAAGAGTAGACAACTATTTGAGGAGAATATATGGGCTTATCCAGTCCTTGGACTTCCCCACTGGAAGACTGGCTTTTAGTAGTACGGACAACTGCCCATTTGATCATTGCTCTGAAGACCTGTTCTCTTTTTGCCACCACAGAATCCCCAGCTGGTGATAACTTTGGCTACCTTCACACCTCTGATGTTTCTTGAGTATTGTGTCTTTGTCACTAATCCAAATATTTAAGTCTATTTCCTAAGGGATCAATGCTTCAGACTGATTAATAATGCCAAATTCCCAAGGCAATTCAAGTAATGCAACTGTTTTACTGAACATTTTCAGCTGATCTTCTCCTAAAAATTTACCTATAATAATAATTCCCTACTTTTATTAGTAAGTTTATTTTTCATCCTAAAATTGAAAGAATGTTAAAGCCATTAAAATATGAAAAAAACTTGAAATTCAGTGTGAATTGGGGATGAAATTCATGTGTCTTTGAGCCTGTTTTTTTTGGTGATGGAATACCAAACAGGAGAAGAAGTGGACATGGTGTATGTTTACAGTGCTCCTGCTCATGTTGTAATCTATGAACCCTCTGCTTTCTTCCTCACTGCTGCTTTTAGGATGCTTTGCTGGTCACAGATTGCATAACCTCACTTGTGACTACCTCCCTGCTTGCCAGACTACCAAAACCCAGGGAATAGTTGTCCTATCGGGTTTTCAGTCTGCTGTCCTGCTGGTTGTCTTTGCCTAGGCTGCCTTCTCTAACGAAAGATTTCTGAAACAGAGGGAACCTTTCCTTTAGCCACTCATTGGGAGAGCAAATTAACTGTAAGTCCAGCTGCCTTTCCAAGTACAGTTTTTCATAAATGACAATTAAAGCAAAGTAAAGCAAAAGAATTCAACATGTTCCTCTATCATTTAAGTTGCCAGATTCTAGCCCTTTTTGAGAGGCAGATAAATACATTCCAGAAAAAGAATGTCAAACCTACTGAGAGTTTCTGACAAGTTTTCACTGTCGTACTGAATACTGTGACAGGTGGGTTGAATCCTTATGATGCACTGAAGACAGGCAGGGGAAACCATACACTGAAATCATTAAAAGGCAGCCAGCTCAAGGTGGGCAGGGAAGGAAAAACAAATTACTCTTTTAGAAATACTGACAATAGTACAGGAGAGAAAAGGGGAAATGGGGAGTGTAGATGCTGCATTACTGAGTATGGGCCTGCTCTGCTGCAGTCTGACAGTTTCTTCTCACTTTTTCTAGCAGAAGATCTATGCTAGTGACAGCTCTGCACTGTTCTGAAAGGCTGTTCACAGAAGCAAACCTGCATGGGGAAAACTGAATGTATGTGGAAAGTTCTTTTTTGTGAATAACAGTTGAAACCCACCAACAAATCTGACAGCTCTTCTAAGAAAAGAGTTGAAGTTGCATCCTCCTGCATTAATATTGGCCTCTGTTCCAATCCCATTTCTTCTTTTGGACAGGCAACAGTAGAGAATCCCTTCTCCTATCATTATCTGCAATGACAAAGGAGCCATTAAATTGAATGCAGCACTTACTCAGAAGATCCTGATTAAATTTAAAGGGCTGTAATATAACTGTAACACAACCAATGTCATCCACTGACATGCACTCAGCTTTAAAAGACTTGTATCAATATGTAAACGTAAAGTAATGCCACTTAGCCTGAATGAGGGCAGGCAAGAAGCTGGCCCTGAAATTAAATGCAAATGGCATACATTATACAGTGCTCAGTGGTATCCAGGCCTTGATCTACAGCTGAAACTTGATGCTTCTACAATAAAAATGCAGTAATTATAAAATATCACCTCTAAAATAATCCAGAGCTACTGCAATATCTTAGTGCTCCTGAAGTGGTTTTAACATTCAGTCTTGGCCACAAGCCTAGCAATCTCGAGCAGCTTCTAATTATGTGACAGCCTGCTCTTCTGTATTTGTTTAATTTGGCTTGGGTTTTAACCAGACCCACAGTAGCAAAAAAATTCTGTCCTTGTGGTCCCTCAGAACACACCTAGCAAAACAGATTATGACCAAAGCCCTAGACAAGCATTTATAAAAGGAAGAATATAAATTAAAAATGGTGTCACTTGCTGGAAAATCCAGACACATTTATACATTTGCAGTCTCAGATTTTATTGTTTTCCCTGTTAAATAGTATAACTATCTATTCTGTACAGGGCTTGTACAGAGGTCAGAATAAGGGCTTGATTGAAATATTGCAATTAATGAGGCAGTTCTCACCAGCAAAAGAAGATTCACTTTGCCTATCCACAGCTGCATTGAAAACGAATCCATGCAAGGCACAAAGCTTCCAATGCAATGAGATGCCAAAGCATCTGAATTATGCTGAATCTGCTGTAATTACCAGTGATGATTGTCTATACTAACAGCTCCACCCTAGGAAAAGGGAGGTAAAATGGAAAAGCTTAGTCTAACTCATTATTAGCTAAAGTTTTAATAAATTGAAATTTCTTGGCCAGGAAGATTGAAGTAGTTAAGGTTCTCTTATGACATGGAAAAGCCAGTGGTAAGGGTTATTTAAGGGATTTTAGTTAGCTGAGAACTAAGGCCACTATTATCTATCTACATTTGATCAATTTACTGCTGAAGCTTCCCAGAGAAACCAGTAGTATTCCAAACTTAAAACTCAGAGAAACTCTAGTAGATTTTAACCAAGCTCTAGGGAATGTCTGGTACAGGGAAAACACCAGACAGATGGATTAGCTTGTGTGATAGAGCAAAAACCAACAAGGACTATGTCAAGGAAAATTCAGAGGCTGGCATTCCACAGAAACAAACTCCCAGAGTAGAGGGGGCAGCAGGAGTGAACCTGCCAGCAGTAAATTTCTCTCCTTGAGAACTGATTTCCAAATCAATGTGATCTCTGTTGGAAAGGACATTGTTACCTCTAAGCAGGTTTTTAGTCAGTGGCTGATAAGAGTTTGAACCTTTGCTGATCCAACTAAATAATTGGTCCTAACGTTTCTGAATGAGTAACTAGAGAGAACATCTATCAGAGGATCAGATTCAGGGTTCTTTGAAGCAAGTGGAAGTCATGATGCAATTCAGGTCTATCTGTGTTCCAGACATAAAATATCTATCTCGGTAATTTCTTCAAGTCCAGGTATTCCACCTGAAGCCTCCTGCAGTTTTTGAACACATACATAAAATTTCATCTATGCCACAAGCTATAAGACATAATATATATAATGTCAATAATATAGATCTATCTTTTCTGTAACCTTTCAGGGCCACTTTAAAGGCATTTGCTACTCACTAATAATGAGAAAAAAAGCCCAAAGAGAAAAACTAAAACATAAAGTCCCAAAACCACATAGATCCTTCTGTAATAATGGCTTGGGAAAATGAATCATAAAATGTTAGACCTTTTCTGTAAAAAAAATTACTCTAAAGTAATTAGAGTATGTTCTCCAGTCTTGGGAAAATTATTATACCAACAAAAATAATATAGAAAGAAATTAATTCCTATTCTAATATTTATATAAGGTTTTAAAGAGAGATTGACACTGGAATTTGCTTGTCTTCATTCCCATGCACATGTTTTTTTCTTTTTCTTCTTATATATACTTTTTGGTAGTATTTAAAATGTGGATTAATCACACCTGTATTTTATTGAGTCTTGATGACCTTCTGCCTCATACTGCAGGAAGGACCTGGAGTGTGGACAGAGGCCAGAATATACAACATTACTAGAGATCCTCAAATCCTCACACAGCTCATGCTTTCCTTTCTATATTTTTCAGGTTTTATAAAGTATGTAATTAATTGAAATGTTTATGGAAACTAACTTAAAAAATGCTCAACTCTACAATACAACAATGGCACAATTGTAATCTTTTTACACTGAACTTCACTGGCCTATTTTTCCAAAGAAAAAGGGAAGGATTAGACAAAAATGTCCCCTAGTTCCTTACTTCCAAAGTCGTATGAAATAATATGGAGCCAATGCCTTCGGTGCTGTTACTGGAGGAGGTTTGTATTTTGCACTATCACTGCCCAGTCTCTAACTAACACAAGCATTACATTCATGCTCACACCAATACAGCCTTCCTAAGGCTGGCAGCTTTGAGGCAGTTGTACTTTGAAGATTTGGGATTTACTTTCTTTATCAAACTTTCTTTTTTATAGGCATGCTCAAGTATGGGTTTGAGTTCCTCATATGGCATGCTTCTGATTAATTTTCTGTACTGCTGGTAGAATGGTTCCAGCAGGAATAACATTTTTTATTGCAAAATTTCATGCAATGCTGAAATAATTGAGCTATAATCAAAGCCCTTAATAAATGCTAAATAATGAAAGAGGCATCATTTATCGTGATTCAAGGTGTTTGATATTACCTAGGCTTAACATAAACTCTCTGGAAAAAGCACCAGGTTTTACCACCTACAGTGGCCCAAGTGAGCCTAGACAGATTCCTTCTATAGCTATTTCAGAAAAGTCCAGTTTGTTGCTAGCAGAAACACTGTGTAGCCTTAAGAAACCCAGCCAAACCACAATGCCAATGTTTTGCTTTTATTATAGTATTTCATGTTTGCAACAATCATTTGCACCAGGACTGGAGAGAGTCTTAGCTCCCAGTTCCTAAATATAAAAATTTTAGCCTGCTAGTTGTTCAAAATCCTTCCAAAATGGTTTCTAAAGCAACGAAAATCAAATGCAGTAAGAACTGTTCAGTTTGGAAAAAAAAAGACAATGAAAAACATTCTGGAAAGCAAAGAGAGAACAGCACTTGATAATTTTTATACAGACATCACATTTTAAAGATTTTTTAACTGTAAATTGGATAGTATTATAAAATGAATTAACTGGTTGAAGTTAAGGGAATGAAGAGGAGCTGGAAGCAGAGATACATTTGCAGCTGGCCTTTGAGAAGTGCCTGAGATGTACAGTCACTGATGTCAGGGGGAGAAGAGATCCTTTCAAAAGGTTGATCATGTTTTTTAGGTGCATAGAATCACCCACTCAAGGTGAATTTCTCTCACCAGAGAGGAGTGGTGTGAGAATAAGACTCCTATGTGAACTGCTAAAATCAGACAAAATGAATTCTCTCATCCATCTATCTATCTATCTATCTGACTATTTCTACTTTTCTTTTCTGTAAAATAGTGACCCAACTGCTCATTCTGATAGGGTATTTCTGTTCTGTTGAAATCATCTCCTCCCTTTAGGTGAATGATTAAACCAGCCCACTTTTGCCTGCTCTTAATGACTAACTTGTAATTTAGAGGTGTTTCAGTGCTATTTAGGAAAATGTAATTGAGTTCACTGACAAGATTGATATACCTTCTCTCTGAATAAAGCTAGTTCTAACGAAAGTAGCAAGTTCAGGGCTGTGAAAGGCTTGCCTTTCCAAAAAAAAAATGTACATTTTTGATGTATCTGAGAGTATGGAGATGCCCTGTCTGTAAAAGTTCAAATATTTGTACAGTGTAAGAGGATGATTCAAGGTATTCTCATCCAACTGTAGATGCTGTTTCTTAACATTGATGCCCACCATCAAGATAGCAAGAGTAGATGAAGTGCTACAGGGAATGTTTTAAGGAGTACATCTCCTTTTGTTACAGAAGCATGAAATATGAATTTAAAATCCTAAGGAAACTAGCCTGGATGACACTCTACAGCTTAACTAAAACCAAAGGAGCTATTTCCTTTATGCCAACTGAAACTCTGTTCAAAATCTGTTTTAAGTGACAGTAGCACTTCAAACTTACCGTAATTGATGGTCCAGCAAAAACCAGACTAAGCAACATCAAGAAGGGAACAGACTCTTGTGTAGGTTCAATGTATGGCATGCTCAGACTCTTGTCATAGCAATTAAATCCAGAGTGCACTGGCTTGAAGACATCAGTGAGTTCAAGAAAATAGAGGCTAACAACAGAAGATGCCAATATGGGCAACTAGAGAGAAAGAAAGCAACAAATTACTCTTTGGAAATGGAATAGAAACGCTTTTGCAAAGACAACACAGTCTGTTAATAAATCTCTTTGATGTTTGCTGTTTATATCTCACTGCTCCTTGTCATGCCTATTTTACTATCTCTAAATAATTAATTCTCTAGAGATACGATACTATTCAGTTGGTATCAATAACCCTGCTGTCTACCAAGTTAGTCAAAACACCCAGCCCAATCTTCAGTACACATAATTTAGCCTTTTCATCTATGAATCATTAATAGAAAAACTTTGATTTTTTTTTTTTTTTTTTTTTAAAGGAAAGTACCAGGACTTCAGACTTCCATGTGGGGCCTCAGAATTCTGCTGTTCATCATTCACCCTTTTTGGTCCTTTAGCAACTCTCTGTCATGTATGACGGTCTTTACATCAAAGCCATTTTGCATTAAGTTTCAAAGTAATAGTTAATGAAACCCAGTATCCAGTCCTTCCCTAGAATCTAAATATGTGGTAATACACATCTATTTCACAATTCTATCAAAAAAGTAATTAACTTTGGCAAGACTCAGTCTGTTTAGAACCTTGATGACTATGGTTCACAATTCTTTTATCCTCTAGCTATTTAGTTATCTAACCCTTTGCAATTACTTCCACTAATTTATTAAGAGCAGAGTTAGCCCTTCTGGGAGCCCAAATTCACCTCTCCTCAACACTAGCTCCTGAAAGCACAGGATCAACCAGTGAATCTCTGTGGAAGGAAGTAATTTAAGAGAACATATAGCAACAAGGCATTTTAAAGCCATTGGTTTGTAAGTGAACAAAGAGAGCAGCCCTGCTCCCAAGATGGGCATTGGGGCATGCAGAGGTAACCAGCGGGAGGTGATTATTCTCTGCATCCTCCTTAGAAAATGCTTAGAAACACTTTTTGTTTGTTATTTTCCAGAGTCCTCTATGAACAAGGCAATATTAGAACAACTTCCTGCTCCTCCACTGAGAAGCAATGAGTCCTTCCTGGGGTCTGCACTGCAATGAAGGTACCTATGGTTAATAACATCTGAGATTATGAGAAACAGCACTTGTCCTAAAATAATTATGAGCATACTTATATTATTTTTGCAACGCTCAGATCACAATTACAAAAACAACTGATTGTTTAAAATCAGTGTCATTCATCCCATTCTACAATGCAATATAAAAGCAGAGGTAAAATGGGATCCATATGTATTTTGGGAAAATGATGAATAAAATCTGCTCTACATGGCAGAGAGGCAGTGGTTTCTTGCATTAACAGGCAATTTTCTGATTTTTAAGGGTTGAGGCTATAAAATTCAGGCTTTTTGTGCATAAAATGTAGCTCTGGATGATTAAAGAAGGAGGGTTCTAGCTAAATTAAATCAAAACATCTTTTAAAATGACTTTTTGTTTAAAAAGAACAGCTTATCTTTGATGTGCTGATTTGAAGAGGGTGAGTTGTCTCTTCAAAGTGTTCCAAGCAAAATCTGGAGAAGGTGGTGAATGGAAAGATTTTGCTTGTCAAGTTATATCTGTGTTCAAGTTGATTGCATTGTAATGTCACACAGTATAGAGGCTGTGATTGTATACCAAGGAAGGAAATGCGGATTGGCATCCTTAAGTGCTGTAAGCATTACAGAAATAAGACCAGGCATCGAGGAAGTTTGCTTCAGTAAATCAGTGTGCATATACACACACACACACACACACACACACATATATATATGTATAACCCAAGCCCATCCATATTTGCACTCACATACTGTACCACACATACATATTATGCATAGCATATAACATACGCAATATGTAATGCATATTATGTGAATACATAATATATAACTAAATTGGGTCCTGCTTCTTGCCCATCACAGGAAGAAGTCCAGTTCTTTAGCTGGATGCATTATATAATACAATAAATATAATATGTGTAATCCTCACTTTGTGCTGGATGCAGCCTGATTGACCATAATACAAGCATGCATGATTAGTCAACACGGGATAGACCGCTTCCAGTCATTACAGAGATGTGCAGGATGGAAGAGGACTTCCCTGAACTCTTCATGCTCTAGGAATAATTTAGATTGTTGTGGAACTGGGTGCCCTTCTCTCAACAGCTGCCTGCACAGAGACTATGCTGATTGGGGTAAGGGGCCTCTGGCACCAAAGGCTGCCCCAGTGCACCCTGTCCTGCTGTGCAGGGAGCTTGCACCGACTCTGTGCTGCTCCTGCTAGGAGGCTGAAATTCTGCACAGCATTTGAGCTCTCAACTTCCCTTCTGCACAGCATTTAGCTCCTAAAACATTTGCAATGTATTTTATTATTAACTGTTTCAAAGTCATACTTAATGACTTAGTCAGGGTCCATGTGCCATTGGGCAAAGCATCTTACAACAGGACACAGACTTATCCCAGTGAGCTCACTGGACAAAACAGGCAGATGCCTATTGCCCCTCTTTTGAGAAATTATTCCCTTTTATCAAGATGTCCCCAAAGGTTAATTTCCCAGAATGGAAACACAGAGCAGGCCTGCCACAATGCCTCTGGCGGGGGCACCGGGCATCCACTCGCGGTTCCAGGGGCTGGCCGGCAGCTTTGGGGGCGCGGGAGGGCTGGCGAAGGTCCGGCAGGGGTTCACCTTGTCCACCGATGTTACAGGCTCACCGAGGAAGGAGAGACAAACGGAGGGGCTTTCCCAGATGGTTTATTCAGACACCAGGATGGTGCCAGAGAAGCGTTGGCACGGGGAGTTACAGTTACGTATATACCAACGCAAGGGGGCAGGGGAGGGTACAAACATCCTGTGAGGTAGGAGTGAGGGGTTTGAATTTGGCGGGCTTTGTATAGGATTGTGAAATACAGAGCCCTCCAGGGGGGAAACCGGATAGCGAGGGGGGGAGGGAGGAGATAGCAGAGCCTGGCCATGAGGTAAACTGAAACTGGCCATAGCACACCACAACACAGGCCCACTCATGGCGTTTCAGCAAACCAGAGTTTCATCTTCGGTATTTTTCCATTACTCCAATATCAGGAAAGGGAAAGTCTCTCCTTGAACAATAGCTTATGCTATTACCAACAAGTCAAACTCCACTTGGATCATAGTATTTTTAGGCAGGCAATTGTTTTAAATGGCAGGATTCAACTATGAAAAATAGGCAATAGTTGAAGTGGTATTTTATTGTGAAAAACTAAAATAAAAGGCAGTGAATAACTTTTTCTTTACACTACTGTATGTAGGCTGTAACTATTATTAATTAAAAAATCAAGGATTTTTAAGAAATACATTTTACTGTCTTATGGCTTCAGTACAGGTCTCCCATGTTATTTCTGACTATAATTATCCATTCTTCTAAAGAAAAGAAATAATGCTAAAGGATTATGAATCTCCAACATAACTGCTTACAATACTAATGAATAGGTCTGTAGTTAATTTGCTATGTACAGTACATCAGATCCCAAAGGACATTTTTCTTCCTATCTTTTTAAGAATACAAATATAAAATTTGTCTTCTAAAAGTCTAACATTTCTTAAAAAAAAAAAAAGCAAATGTTTCTAAAATCTTCTAAACCATATAACTGGCTATTTAATATATGAATATTAATAGAGTGTTCTGCTTAAGGCAGGAGCATTTCTGTAATTACAGACTTTGGCACTCAACACCTTGAAAATGTCAAATATAATTAGATGGTAGAATGTGTATTGTTTTAATTACAAAATGGAATAGGAATTTTCCTATGCCTAATTAGAATAATAAAACCCCCAACGCCAATTCTTGACTAATTCTGACTAATAAGTCTTTTTACTCGTATTTCCTTGCTGGATAATGGAGAAAGATCCCTGTTTAGCTTGTAATTTAGACCTGTAAATGTAAAGTTCAACCCAAATGGTCAAACCCTGTTCAGCTTAAAGTCAGAAGGATAATCAGCATTACTATGGAAAAAGTTTGATCTGTGGTCTATTTATTTTTTAAAAAGAGATTTTTTGTCTTTCTCCTGCTTGCTATTTTCTTAAACTGTAAGTTAAAAGCCTTCATTAAACCACACAACTTTGCTATTAATAATTATTAATGTTATTAATATTTTAAAAGCTTTTGCTGTATTGAGTGAGGGATTGTCCAAGCATCAGAAAAAGGTGTTCTCTGTTCCCAAGAGTTCAACAGGGATACAGATATCCAGAGATCTTGTAAGGAGAAAACCTCCTGTGTGTTACATAGTGCAGGACAAACCAAAGCAGCATTCAGCAGCACAACAACAGCTTCTCTGGACTGATGGGGCAATGTAACAAATCCTCCTTCTGGCCAAGAGCCACAGGACAGGTGTCACAATGATAGATCACAGAGAACTGAAAGATGGCTGGGAGAGGAGTTCAGAGCTGGGGGATAACAGTTCTCCAGGCTGTTCATCTCTCTTCTGTGGTGATGCCTTAAGATTTAGCTTTTATATTTTTCAAATCCTGTATTACTTTAGTGTGTAACTCTAAAACTCCATATGTCTGTTAGCTCCTGTTCTCACATTCTAGTTAGACATAACAAATCCTCTTTAGGCCTGAACTCAAGGACACCTTGCTGTTCCAGGCCCTGAAGTATGTAAACTAAGCCTCTAACAGGGGGGACAGACTTGGGGTAAATTACATCATTACCTGAAATTGTAATTTGAGAATTAACCCTGATATGTAAATTGATCAAAACTTATAAAAGTGTAGAAAACTCGTGACCCGGGGTCCATCTTGGGTGTAGCCTCTCCCAGAGAGGGCTTTTGACTGCCCGAGGTGTACCTGTTGAAGGCCCTTCAATAAATACCCATTTTATTCATTTAATCTTGTCTAGCCTCTGTTCTAGGTAGCCTCCCACTCTCAGGCATCAGTGGGACATGCTGTGATTGCTCTGGGGGTCATTTTGGGGTGCTTCTGGTTTACTTGGCAGGATTAAGATTATCCAGGATGCACAGTACAAGCACAATTTGCTGTTCGTCTTGCAATACAGCCTATGCACGGAAGCTGTGCTGGTCCTGCCCAAAACTCAGAAGTTGATTACTGCTTAACCAACCGGGCCCAAACTTGCTGGTACACCCCCAGGTACATGGAAGTGCTTCTGTTAAAACTTGCCTATGGTTAGTTTTCCATGGCTTTGAAAGTATGAAACAAGGAACCTGTAGAGCTGTACCCCACTAAATACAGTATCCATCATTCCTACTAACAAGCTATAGATTTTGTACTGAGTTTGCAAGGACTCAGGACTGAGGCTTGTCAAACATACTTTGTTCTTAAACCTTAGAAATCAAGCTATTGCTAATTTGTTTTACTTTCATATCTTTGTATGGTACATCTCTGCATGATTTTTGTATTCATATGTAGCAGTAACAAGTAGTTATTCAGTATAAAATAAGCTAAAGCGTAGGGCACCCCAAATCCTTTCTCAGGAGCAGTATTTTGTTGTGCAGTTCTGCATTTCTTTATCTGACCACTGGGTCAGTTGTTTATAACCCTGAGGTCTCCAGTACTAGTATGTGCCCCATCTCTTACCCTACACCTGCAACTCCACCACATTGCACTCACTGTACTGCAGGAATACAGGTCTGGTATGACAGCAGAGGTCTTGCAAATGGGTCAGGGGAAGGTCAAACCTTAGTAGGAAACTCTTATTGGGGTAGATAGAACCTGGGAATCCCTGCCTTCTATAAATTCTCTAAAGTTGTACACTACTAATTTTATATCTTACTCTTGTAGTCATCAGCACTTAACTAAGCAAAAAGTCCCTATTTATCTTCAGGAAAATAACATCTTAAAATTCATGTGCTTTGTGAGAGTTCGGCCATGGAATGTCACATACTCAAATGTCTGAACTTGTTTTGTAAGTTGCAATTATGTGACTTTTGCTTTGCTAAAATGCACTGTATGGGTGTTCTCTCTTATCATGAACTCATATCCAGATTATGTGGCGATGCTTCCTGTATAAAAGGTAGGCAGAAAAGAGAGAAACAGCGTGGATGTAGCTTTCAGAGAAAGTCCAGACATGATTTGCCAGATCCAGACTAAAGATGGTATGACTAGCCCACCTGTCAAAAGAAAGGGTCATGAGATGCCTGATACACTGTTTGGATATTTTATATTTTGTAAATAATTTTTAGACTTGGATGGCCAGGAACTTCTCATATTCTTAGGTTGTTCTGCAACCCTTCCACAGCAAGCAAGGAGTTCCTGAGTATGGGAGCTGCCTCCTGATGTTTCTCTTGTTTTCTGGGAATTGGGGAATCTTTGGAAGCAATCAAGTAAATAAACAGGATTGCCTCAAAGAGATTGCAAGTGAATGCCATTGGTTTCCCAGCATGGAAAAAATACCAGCCAAGTCTTTGGGAGAAGGATGGTCTAATTAATAACTGTGTTTAGTTCCCATGGCAAGGCTGTGGCATTGTGGAAGATTCTATTAAATGTATCATAAATGTCAATCCTTGTGCCAAAGAATTCATGGTCTAAATGACAAGGCACAACAGATGGATTAGACTAGAAAGAGAGCTGTGGTGGGTTGGAGGACACAAGGTATTCCTTAGCCAGTTACTAACAGCAACTGCAGCTTTCAACCGCCCTGGTTGTTGTCTTGTTCTACTTTGCTGTGAGATTCACAATGGACAGGAGGAGAGAATGGAAGGAGGTTTCTCTTATCCTGAATGCTGAAGGGTGAATACTGAGGTCACTACTGTGACTGAACACCTTCCAGAATAGTCAGTATTAAGAAATGGCATCAGTCAAATTCTGCCATTTTCTCATTTTTGAGAACTCATGAGTCTCTGAAGAGAGTATACTAAGCACGAGATGCCTATAGAGCAGGAGACTGGCTTGACAGAAAAGTGAGATTTTTAGATTTATTTTTATGTCCTAAATTTAATTCTTAAATGCCTCAAGCTTACAAAAGAAGGCATTCAGTCTTTTCAGAAGTTTAAGGCTTCCATCTGTATAAAGACTTTTTGCTTTTCTGTCTGAAGTTGAGTTTCTGCTGCTCCTTGTCCCCTTTTTGGATGCAGGTTTCATCTGGCCCAAAGCTATAAGGAATTAGTCTTTTCTCTACAGTACTTGTACCTCACCATTGTCTAACTTTTGTGGGAATTATGTGCAGATACATGATAAAGCAGTCTTTCTTCTCCTAGACTTAATGCTATTTGATTTAATTTCGCCTTAAAGTTGAACTTCAAATCCCAGATGTCTTTGAAATCTCTTATAATTACCATTTTGGAAAATTAAGTTACCTATATTTCCAGCATTGATTTTAGAATTTAACTTAATTGTTTTGTGACTGCCAATTACAGTCTAGCTTTGGAAATACAAGAGCTATCTTCATGCAACTCTTCAAATGTTTTATCTTTTACCAGATCTTAATAGAAAGGTCTCAGTAAGTTTAAGACCAAAACCAGAGCTGATATATCACTGATACAATTCCTGTTTATTTTAGAAATCTCAGTCATGCAGAATGCACCGTAACCCTAGAAGTGCTTTTTCCTTTTTCTTTTTTCTTTTTTTATCAATGTATGTGAAGCAACAATTACACAGGGAGAAACCAACAAAATAAAAATTGTTTAACAAAAATATTTTTGGGGAGAAATAATCTGTAAATACTTTTAAAATATTTTTATATTATATGTTTTATATATATGTAATATTAAGTATATGTGTTTAAATAGAAAGTAAATTCTTAGGCAGAAATTTAAAACACAAAAATACCAGTAATGCATTTCTTTTAAGTGTGACTTCAAATGTAATTGATGACTCCTTAATTATTATTGTTTCATTAAATCAATTATAATGATAATAAATTAATAATTGATTGTTATAATCAAGTAATAACTACACACAATGAGATTTAGGGTATTGCACATACTGTTGATTACAAAATTTAGTTTATGCTCCTGCTGCAAGGTTATGATAAATCAAGAACAGCAGCACTTCAACAAAAAGCGGTTGTTTTCAGGCTGGCATTACCAAATTTCGGATAGAAGTTTCTTCAAAAACCCCATCTCTAAAGGACAAAGCTGCCAGTCCCTCCACAATGCTACAATTTGTTGTACTCTCTAAAACATACTCATTTCCATACATACAAATAAAATTTAATCCTGCGGCTGCCAGCCCTTCTCCAGTGGCTTCTTCCCATGTTGTTTAGCCACTTCTGAATGCCCCACAAACAGAACTTTTAAGTGACAGGAACATCGAACAAGATACCATGTTTGAAGCTCGGCCCCTGTGCATGTTAGGGTTCCACAGTATGCTGGGTTTTATTAACTTTGGCTCCAGAGTAATAGATTTTTAACAACTCTACAAGAAGATCACAAATGGTAGGATTATAAATTTTTGGAAGAGGTAATAATTTGGAAAAATATATCTCCATTAATTTCTAACATATTCGGGCCTTCTTTTACTACTGAAGTATAAGGTCAAGAGGATGTTGCTGGAATGGAAAGGAAGCAGGGCCTTCTTTCACTGAGAACTACTCAAACTCTACACTTGCCAGGCACATAGCCAAAACTAAAAGCTTCGGACATCTAGCTTGTGGCATTTGCATTTGTTTCCCAAAGACAGCCTTGGCACAGGTGTGACATCTCCCTTTCATTCCCCTTTCCTGGTCATCTCCTGCTAAAAGCGGGTCGTGTTTAGGCTGTGTGGCTCTTCCATAAGCACAGAAGTGACAGGGAGGATGCAACACTGATGACTTGGCCAATGAATGATACAGCTGCTCTGAATGCATAGCAGCCCCCTCAGGTCTCAGCCCCCTAATATTTTGGGGATATTGGTCTCTAATGCAGTTTTATAAACAAATCTGACCTCTATCCTCTGAGAGTCAGCCACATGACTAGGTCAGCTCAATGAGCAGAGAGCTAAGTGTATTTCTCCTTCTCCTCTCACACACGGTTGACTCTTTTGAGAGAAAAAGACATATATTTGGAAAATATTATGCTACTTTGACAGTATGGGGATAACTTCATCTTCTGCCCTTGGGGATCTTTGTTGGGGTAGCCCCCAGTTAATTTAAGCATAACAGAAAACCAATCCAGAGAGGAATATGACGATACTGTGCTTCCAGGGCACAACATTATAGTTTAATTCTTACATGAGATTCATAAATCCTGTTCTTAGGAAGAGAGATTTAGTCCTACAGCCTGTTCTCTCTCTTATTCGAATCACTGCACTCCCCTGGCTTTTTGTGTCTTTTGCAGTCACACCTATACATGACTTGCAGGTCAGTATAATTTAAACATTGTGGGTCATATATGACTGAACAGTTCAAAAGCATTCCAGGTGTGACTAAGAACAGCTACTGAGTATCAAATGATGTTTCAAGCCCAGCTCTCTCAGTGTATGTTATAAAAAAAAGGAAGTAAAGCATCTGTGGGGTCTCACGACCTCCTGAGTTCCACAGCCTGAGTTCTACAGTGATAAGAGATCTCTGTGCATTTTGCTGGTGAGAATTCCAACTCCTTTGGGGAACTAGAAAAATAAGTGGTCTTCTACTACTGAAAGAAGTGTTTCCAAACTGATTAAGGCCTGGTTGAGCTCTGGAAAATGTAGAAAAAGCAGCTGTATCCATATGCATTCATAATACAGGGTCTAGAAGACAACATAAGGAAGAAAATTTAACTGCACAAGGAGCAATGTCTAAAATATCTCCAGTTTTATTCCCTGGAAGTTACACAACCAACAGATGAAGGCTGTGCTACAGCAACACATTTGAGGTGGAGAATAAATGCATCGAGTCATGCAGATTGACAACACCTTGACCTTTTGCAATCCCACATATTAAGCACTGGATGAAGCAGTAACGCCACTGAAGTCAAAGGCAAAATTTATGTGACTTCCATGGAACAAGATTTAAACCAGAAGTTTTTGAAATGGGATAGCATGAGTAAAGACAGTCTGTTTCCTTCACCAAAAAGAAATCTGTCTGTCCTGACTCCAAAGAGTGACCATTCTGCCAGGAATGGAAACTATGTAACTCTGGAAGTTTTCCAGATTCATATTAAAATTCAAGACATCAATATTTCTTCTCTAAGTGAATATAATTACGATACACTCTGAATATGCTGAAAACAAAGTCAGTTAACAAAACCCAAAACTTATTCCAGGAATACTAATTTTCAAGATCTCCCAGAGGCATGTAGACTTTTTACCATGAAAAGTAATTTCCACTAGGCCAGAGGGACTATGAATTTTCATGGCAAGTTTTGTCTTTCTCAGGTATGCAAATGAAATTCAGACAACCCATACAGTCTACAGAACCCTAAAATGCCATAAGCATAATTAGGAATAACACAGGCCTAACTGCCTGATGGTGGTGATTACCATGTCCTTCAGGTAAGTGTGCACAAGGCAATCTAAAATTATTCAGCTCTTGGGAGTGTGTGCTAATCAGAGGTTCTGATAAGCAGAACTATTACCAGTCCCTTAAAATAACCTCTAAAACATTCTTACAAGACATAGGATAACTCATCAAGTTATTTTATCAATCGTGAAACTTGAAAACATGTAAGTGAAAATGTGTTGAGATTTACTTCATAATGTTTATTTGTTTGTCTCTAATGCTTTTAGAGAATGACCCATCCACATTTTTCAGAAGCTGTCTCTTAATTTTCTTTCTTTTACATTTCCCTGTTTCAAAGCTTTTGCCTGACTCTCCTTTTGCTTTTCCTGTGTAAATGAAGAATAGCCCTAATGATCTTAAGAGGAGCATATTATGTTATATGTTTTAACTCTTTTGTTGGAAAAACCTGCTAGTTTGAATTGTCCATCAGTTCACAGAGTATGTCCTGAGTTGGAAGGGACCCACAAGGGCCACTGAAGGCGATGCTCCCGGCCCTGCACAGGACCATCTCCAAGAATCTCACCATGTGCCGACACTGTTGTCCAAGCACTTACTGAACTCTGTCAGGCTCAGTGCTGTGAGCACTGCTCTGGGGAGCTCTTCCAGTGCTCAGCCACTCTCTGGGTGAAGAACCTTTTCCTGATATCCAACCTAAACCTCCCCTGACAATTTCCTGCCACTCCCTTGGGTCCAGTCACTTGTCACCAGAGACATGAGATTGGCACCTGCCCCTCATCTTTTCCCTTGTGAGGAAGCTGTAAACACCTCTAAGGTCTCACCTCATTCTCCTTTTCTCCAGAGCAGTTGGCCTGCCTACATTCTATGTAATCATATTTTATCTAGGCCTGAAAGTCACTGCCACTAAACACATTTGTTTAATGGAGTTAATCCCATTCATAACACATTCTTAAAGATCTTAACAGCTGAAACCCCTTAGTGTCAGAACTGTATTTGTGTGCTGCTGTTTCTGAAGTTCCGCATGACTGCATTATATTGGTTGTTACATGTTTCACTCATTTCACTCTTTAAAATATATTTCCTTTGTATAACATGAACACATCCCTTTCCTACCACATTGAAAAAGATTTTGACTTTCTACTCAACATCTTTTTTTCCAAGTCTATGCTTTTGCCTAGCATACAAGAGAAAAAAGAAAAGGCACATTTTTAGAAATGTATTTTCTAAACAATGTGCTTTTCCTTGGGCCTAGACCTCCTAGATAGGTCTTGCTGGAAAGTGGATGTCAGCAAGCCCTACTTTTCATGTCTGAGGTGAAAACTTAATGGGCTGTGGGGTTTTTCTGTTGCAAGTCAGAATGGGAAGGGACTGTGTGCTATGAACAGGAGAGGAAAAATAAAAGTGAATGAGTGCCAAAAGAAAAAAAATAAAAGAATTGACAGCATTCAAAGGCAAGAGGTTGAAAGCCTGTTTCTTACCATCCATTTATGAAAGTAAAAGCTTTAAAATTCAGAAAACCTTATTCAAAGTGGGTAAGTTTTGGGTTTAAGTAGTTGGCTGTTGTTAGATTGCATTAGGAATTTACCTCCTGCTTACAAGAAAATCCTTCTTACATGGTAATGCCACACTGGATGACTCCTCTATCCCTCACTTGCAAACTTCTCTTTGCAATTAAATTATCTCTGATTAAATCCATCTTTATGGGGTACGACTTAGTCTGGTTCTGTTTGAGCCAATCACAACAAAAGAATTTAAGTCATCATCCTTAATGTCCTTTCCCTGATGCTGCTGAAGTGCTGGCATTTGCTGTGCTCCAAAGCTTTAGAAAGGCGTTCTCGTGAGTCTGGTTAGCACGTGTGCGAACATGGAGTGGGCGTTCACAGGGAGCACAAGCTACATGCTCTTTTCAAGTACCACATGAATTGTTGTTACCCTTTTGCTCAAGTGATTTGAGTACTCAACTGAAAAGCGGGAAATGGTTTCAAATCCTCCTGCTGTGTAATGACATAGGGCTGATACCTCACCAAAAGGTTTCCTAATCAATGTTTAGGTTCAGGTATATTGCAGTCAGTTTTTCCACTTGATGTTGCTTTTACTTTTCAGCCCAAGTGGGGCCGTAAGTCTGCAGTTCAATAATTAGAAATTACTCCTGGTGGGGAAGGGCTCACACTGGCTCTTGACTGTTCCTGTGACTGAATAACATAGAAATCTTAAAAGTTCATTAGGAGACTTTTCTGTTAATTGAGGGCTTTGACTCCCTTAGAGCAACTGGGTGTTGAAAAGATCTCCATCTCTTTTTAGATGAAGCTTGAAATGACTTGCTGAGGGACATAAGGGTCCAGACCTGAGTGGACAACTCGCCTGCCTCATTTGGGAACTATAAGCAGAGCTCAGTGTAGGTTCTTCATTGCTCATAGAATCCTTTGCCTTATTCCTTGTAACAGCTGCAGGGAGTTTCTAGGGAAAGTATATGTATGCAATCAGTATTACATAAGGCAACTCTTAAGAGCAGCAGGCACACACTTTGTGCTGTTGCTCTGCATTTCACCCCATCTTGCTGCAGGCCAAAGTACAGCCCAACAAACAGCACAAGTTCTCTTGTGTCTTGCAGGACCTCAACATCATTTCCAGCATTAGAGTCCTGCTCAGGCTGAGGTACAGCAACCTCCTTCCTGTCTGGGTTCCCAAAGCAGCAAAGATAGCACAGAGTGAAGAAGCACCTTACCTTTTCTAGGGGCTTCTCCAAGCTTGACCTCTCCCTCCTATGCAAAGCTACTATAAGATATGGCACAACAAGTGCCTTCCATCAAAGGGCTTTTCTTGAGCAAGCCTAATCACATTGATGGGATGAGCTTGATGCTTCCATATAACCAGTCTCTGTTAAGCTTTCCAGTTGGTGCAGCTTAGTGTTATCTGCTGACCATATCCAGGTGCTTATAGAATAGAAACACCCCACTGTTACCTAAAATTCCTTCTCGACCCAACCCCTTCTATTTTCTAGAGAACCTCCAAAGCCCTTCAAGTGCATCTGAGAGAAAATATATTTTGTTTTATATTTCACACAATGTTTCTGTTTTTGTATTTTATACATTATGTATTATATATATTTTATGCTTTTGAGTGCCAGTTATAGTGAACTTACACCATATTTTACCATTAAGTTCTTCATGTTATTTTCTTAATCTCTCTCTTAGGTAAGTTAGGTACCTCAAAGTGCTTCGGGCTCTCTTCCCTGTAAGATCACCTGAAACATTCTACTCAACCCATAAAACAGTTTTACCTTCCTCTTTCTGCTGTACCATTAAAAAAATTCACATCACAATGGTGCCTTTAAGCTAAAACTGTGTCTACTCATGATCTTCCAGAAGTACCTAAGTGACTGTACTTTCCAGGGAGGCTAAATGCCTCCAAGTGACACACCAAGCAAGCAGCTAGTGTCTCTGCAACTCCACCTGCTACCAGCTGAGCAGCCATAGCAGGTTTTGCTCTAGAAGATGTGCCAAGAACCTCATTCTGTTTTCCAAACAGACATTTTTAGCTGTGGTAGAGGAAACACATACTCCAGGGGTCAGCAAAAATATATATCAGTGGTTACCTATTTGAGAACATTTCTATTTTTCTAGGCATTCCCTTATGAACATAATTTTTATTCTATCAAAGCAATGCAAGCGGCGTTTGCCTGGAAGCCAGCCCTTCTTGAAACATGTCTTCCTCCCGAGAGGTTCCTGTGCACACAGCTCGATTTAGTTGAGCAACCCTTTCATGTTCTGAGTAATTCTTGGAAATAATTCCTTCTTCAAAAGGCTCGAAAGATGAGACTAATTTATGCCTGCTCCTTACAGGGAGCTTCGATGCTGATTTCGGCGACGCAAAGCATCACGTAAGGGTTTTGCATCAGATGGTGCGGAAAGAGCACCGAGGCGAGCTCGCTCTCCGCGGTAGCACGGCGTTCCCCGCGGATCGGCTCCGCGCCGCTCCCCGCGCCCGCGGCTGCGCCCGGCCAGCCCGCTCGGCTCAGCGGCCACTCACCTCCACGAAGTAGAAGCAGGGCAGGAGGGTGACGCTGTCCTTGGTCACTTTGCCCTTTTGCCGCTCCTTGGCGGACATGCTGGCGGGGCTGCGGGCGGCGGCCCCGCGGCCAAGCGCTGCCCCGGCCGCTCGCAGCCGCCCGCCCGCCGCGGGTCTCCTCCGCCCGCCGCCGCCGCGCCGAGCGCTGCGCCGAGCGCGGGGCTGACGTCAGGAGGCTGCTCGGCGGCGGGCGGGGGTCCCGGCCGGCTTAACTCCTTCGCGCCGGCGAGACAGGGACCGGGGGGCGGTGCGCCCGCACACGGGGACGCTTTGGCTGCCGCAGGAGATTTCTAGGTACACCTACAGGTTTGAGAGACCTGAGCAGGATCCCTGCGGGCATCAGGCCGTTCGGGATGCTCCGTGGGGAGTCTGCTGCGTTTATCTTGCTTCTGGGAAATATTTTTCCTGAAACAGAGTAGTAGAACGGTCCAGGGAATAGCATTCCTATAAAACCAGTGTTCTCTTCTTGCAGGTGTACTATTTTGAAATCAAGATGCTAATAACAGCTCACCTCAGTCTTAGTGCCAGTCAGGGGGAGTAGTGTGACTGGGACTGAGCCAAACGGAGCTCTTCAACCCCATGTGCAATACTGAGGCATGTGATTTCTCTGATCTGTGAAGTAACTGGTGCAGTTCCTGCTACAGTCTTGAAGAGAACAGAATTAACCTGAGCAATTGTTTCCATGGTGAAATGTGCTGAGATCCTATTTATGGATCAAACTTTGAAGCCTTTGCTCAGGCAAGCTCCTGTTGATGTCAATGAGAGGTACCCTGGATAAGGCCTGCAGGAATTCTCTGTGAAAGATAGCATTTTCATTCTTTGTAGCACATTAATAAGGTCTGCAAAAGTTGTCATGTGCCTATAAGCTTATACTTGCATTGTGATGTACAGCTTTAATGTACAAGGAGAGAAGTGTGACTCAAGCAGTCATTGTTTATTTCCTGTCCTTCTCCTTTTGGGGAAAAATGGGAAATTACCTGCTGTTCTTGTTCAGATGGTTGCTGGTATTTTGGCTGCTATGGCAATGGAGGTGAAGACTCTCATCAGCCCCTTTTCTTTTCTAGGTGTTCACTTTTCATTTATCCAGAGTGGATATGCCAATCCATGCTCTGCACTGAGTAGACAAGCTTCATGAGAGGATAAAATCAAAAATGTACTTCATGCCTGCAGGCAGGTGTGGAAGGCAAATCTGTAGTCTGACTCCAAATCATTGAAAAAGACTTCAGAGCTGCAACACATGTTGCCATACCAACACATATTCTTGTCCTAACCCTCTAGGAAAGATTTACAGGGTTTCTGCTGGCACAGGAGTCAGGGCAATTGCAGGTAGCCTTGTAAAAGGCAGGTCAGGGGCCTCCAGGTAATAGAGGTAGGCAGGGTGGTTACTGGGAGCAGAGGAGCTGTGAGCAGAGGAGGTTTGTGCCTATCAGCACTAAAGCCCAGGAAATGACTGTGAGTGGTGTGGGGATGTCCAGTAGTGGTTTGTACCCATCAATACAAGTCTAGCCTTTAAATAAAAGAAGCCCCTTTCTGTTAACTTTGCTGATGGGTTATTCCAAGTAAAATAGCAAGAGATGAGGAGCTGTAGTAAGATTTTGCTCTTTCCAAGCATGTAACTTTTATTGGGGAGAGTGGTTAATGAATGATACCACTTAAAGTTACATTTATTGTATCAGCCTTGATTGTTGTGAAATCATGAATCTGGCTTGAAAATAATCAGCACACTCTCATAAAAATTACTCAAGTGTACTTTTTTTGCCTGTTTCACACACAATTGCTTCATTCTGGGAGAGCCAGGAGGATTAGGTTCTTCCCCGGTAAAATGAACCAAGAAACCCACATTGTGATATAAGTTTAGAAACTGGAAAAATTCCTAGTATAAATTATATTTTATCATTGTACTGCCTAAAGGCCAGTTAAGAGTGCATTTTTGATAGGTACAGTGAAACACAAGGTAGTAGCCAGCCTCTATTCTACAAACTCACTATAGAGAAGTGTCTGGTGGGAAGGATACAATGCAAGCTGGGTGACTGCTGTAAGGACAGGAAGAGTTGTGCTAATTCTCTGTGTTTGTTTCTGCTAGACAGAGTTAGGAGAGAAGTTATATATGAGCTAGCTGAAGTGAAGCAATTACTTTTTGTCAGTGACAGACCTTGCCAGAGAATCACTGAATATGTTGAGTTAGCAGGGACCCACAAGGATCATCAAGGTTAACTCCTAGCCCTGCAAAGGACTGTCTCCAAGAGTCACACCATGTGCCCAAGAGCATTGTCCAAATGTTTCTTGAACTCTCTGTCAGGCTGGTGTTGTGACCACTTCCCTGAGTCAGTCAAAGGCTGAGAAGGAGGATGAGTCTTCCTCCTGGAAAGCACACTGACTCTGTTCGAGCCTTCATCTTTAACAGACCCTTGGCTAACAGTCCTGTGACTAATTACACTGTAGGGTTCTGAGTCCACCTGCTTGTCCACTACAATGGAGGTTCAAGACTCCCAAAAGTCTTGAGACTGTAGGGTCTCTGAAAATAATAGGGCTATCTCTTGCTCATCGCTCAAGTACTACGTAGCCTGCCCACTTCTTCCTATAGCTCCTTCACCTGGCAACACAGCTCCTCACCCCTGGCACACCTTCTGCAAAAGAATAGTTTGTCACTCCCAGCCTCACAAAGAGGCATCAGGCACTCCTGGCAACCTGTGACCTGTACAGCTACATCTACTGTCAGCAGGACTGGCTGGCTGGAGGCTTCTGGCATGGCTGGCTCAGTGACTGTCACAGCTACATGGGATTCCAGTCAAACAGAGGAGGAGAAGGCTCACCAGGGCGCGTGTCCCACTGTGGGGCAGCTCTGTCTCGCACTAGTCTAAAGGTGATACTGATTGGGCAAGTATGGACATGTCTAGGGTGGATTTCTGACCCTTCTCTCTGGGCTTTCACTTAGGTTCTCTCTGAAGACTCAGCTAGAACAACCACTTTCTCAGGAATAAGTAACCAAGGTACAGCTAAGATGCCACTTCACCATTTCAGTCTTGCTATGCTGCCAGCAATAAATTCCTAGCTGCCAGTAGGGTTGGCAATAAATTAATAAATTGATAATAAATTAAACTCATTTCCCTAAGTCTAGTCTGTTTTGCCCAAGACAGTAACTGGTGAGTGATCTCTCCCTGTTCTTGTCTTGACTCATGAGCATTTTGTTATATTTTCTGTCCCCTCTCAAGCTGAGGAGGGGAGTGATAGAGAGGCTTTGTTGGACACCTGGTGTCTATCTAGGGGCAGTCCACCACAATGAGTGTCTCATACGATCTCTAAAGGAAAATGTGTTGGTGGTAACTAATTCAGAAACACCTCCTGTCCATTTCAATCACGATAGTCTTACAAGAAGGTGTGGTGACATGTGATTTACGAATGCATCTGTGTGCTGGATAGTCATATGTACAAGATCTGCATGAATCCTGACAGCTTTTCTACCCACCTTCAAGCAAACTCTGAGAAGTGTCATGGACCATTTAGCATAAAGCATGAAATTGTTTGTTTATGCTTTGCTTCAGCAAAACCAATCAAATTCATAGGGGAACCAAAAGATTAAATTCATAGATATGGACTACAGGCCTCTTCTGACTCATTTGGAATGAGTGATTTATTATTCTGTCAACAGATTCAACAAAAAGAAAACTTGGCAATCAGTGGGTGCCCCTGATGATTCCAAGCTGATTTTTTCGAGCTCAGTTTGACTCAAGACCTTGCACCCCTAAAGAAGTATTGTTGGCGAAGCTTCTTTAGGTGAAGAAGGCACTTCTCTTTGCACTTGTCAGGTAGACAGTAGCTGCAACAGTTATTAGAAATATGATTTGAAATTATTTTCCTGTACAATCTAGTGTGTTGGCAAAGTTGCACTGCTTAAAATGTGACTACAAGTCATTGTCTCTTTGTCCAGGTGCTCTCTTCCCTCTGCAGCAAAGTCTGCCTTTACTCCCAGGCCTTGGTAAGTGCTGGACACAGGCAATGGCTGTGGTTTCACTGCTTCCATGGCAACAGAAAGCATACTGCAGAAGCAGAGACCAGTGCTGTATCACTGAATAAACCCACTTGCAAAAGCAGGATGAAATAATATGACAAAGATTTAGAAGAGCTGGTGAGTCTATGGCTGTGCAGATTACCTGGCCAAAGAGTGGCACTGGGGGTTGGTAGCTGTCATGGTTTGACCCTGGCTAAGTGCCAGGCACCCATGGCAGCTGCTCACTCGTTACCTCCCCTGCCACAGCTGGGCAGAGGAGGGAAGGGGGGAGGGGGCAGTGGGGGGAATAAAAAGGGAATTAACACAAGGGTCCATGAGCTGAGATAAGGAACTGGGAGAAAACACTCCAAGGACAAACCAGGCTCAACTTAAGTTGCAAAGTGAAATTTTTTACTACCAGAGTTAGAAGGAGGATATGAGAAGTAAAACTAAACCTTTAAAAGACACTGTTCTTTTCCCTCCCCACCCCTCTCTCCCTCCGTCCCTCCCACCAACAGTGCGAGGGGGGCAGGGTGTGGGGGTTCAGGTCAGTCCATTTCCAGGATCTTCTTCCCCTGCTTAGGGAGAGGAGTTTTGTTTTTTTTTTCCTCTGCTTTTGCCATGGGGTCCCTCCCATGAGAGACAGTTCTCTGTGAATTTCTATG